>OX465584.1:2097693-2666359 GCA_950022655.1 Alentia gelatinosa | reverse complement strand
GGGGAAGTTGGAGTTGCCGTAGCGGCAGCTGCTGACGGCGGGGGGGATGGTGGTGTACGGGTGGGCCTCTCTCACCCCCGAGCCCCACTCCCACTGGCAGTTCTCGTAGGGCCCTGCAGGGGGGCGCGGCGTGGGGCGCGTCCCAGGCGGCGAGCTGGTCCGTGAAGCTGGTGAAGGCCCCCTGCTGACCGCAGTCCTGGTAACAGCCGCCTTCTGACGCCGTGTTGCCATAGTAACACACCTCCTCGCCCCTCCACGGCTCCTCCCACAGACCCTCGCTGTGCGCGGGCTCCTGGAGCTGGTACCTTCCGGTTCCTCCAGGGTGCGGAGTCTGAGGTGAGCGATAATAGGGGGTCTCCTGGTAATAGTGACAGTCCATGGCGCATGTCAAACCGGCACTTCCGGTAGTGTGCGCGACTGTGCTAGGAGATTGTGAGGTGACGTCTGCGCCGTGTTAGGGACCTTGTTAAAGTCCGTGTCTCGTGTGACGGTGAATCTCACCCCCACTGTGAGGGAGGTCTTATATACCCCTCTATATACCCCTCCCCCCCCCCCCCGCGTCCAGTTAGCGCCCCGACCCCTGATCCACCCCCCTCACCAACCCCCCTCACCACCCCCTGATCCCACCCCCTCACCACCGCCCGGGACTGACCATCCTTAACCCCCCCCCCCCCCTCCTCCAATTAGTCACACCGGGTATGGTTAAGAAAACATCCAAATCCCAATTTCAATTTCTCCTACCGCGCGCCGCCTGGTGTCAAGACGGCGTAAATCCCGTCAGATCTCACCGCGTTACGCGTGGCCGGGCGAGACAATGCGCCGTTCATTGTACGCGGACAATACGCCCTCACTATCCGGCCGCGCCGCTAGGGGGCAGGGCGGCGCGCGCACGGTGACGTCACGGAGACGCTGCCCGCCTTCATTTAGCGGTCACGTGACACAGTGGTCAACAATGGCCGACAATCTGAGGGCTTTGCTGGTCAAAAGGCCGCCGCCGGTAACAAGCGGGTCTTGTCGAGGCGCCCTCTGGAGGTACGCGGCCACAACGTGTTTAAAGCCTAATTTAGCGGCGCCTCCGTAAACCACGCCTAAAGTCGGCCTAAGTGCCGCCTAGCACCTCTCCCCCCAACGGGAGATACCCACTTCCCGTTCTACATGAGGGTTGTCTCTCGTTATCTCGTACCGCTACATCTTATGATGTATTCAGTTACAGTTATGTCAAGTCACAGCGGGAAGCGATAATAAATATCTTATAGATTAAATGTTGGTTAAATCTCAATCTGAGACAATCTGTGCTACTTTAATATGTAAATATGGGGTCACGAAAAGAGCAAAGGAAATACTTTCATGAGGAATTTCCTGCCATGGTGAGGGGCGCCACTCTCTACTGTTGTGAATGACGCTCAATTGATATATTTGTTCCTCACCGGAAACGAATTGTATATACTGATAATATAAAAGTAAACTTCCATTGAAAAGTGGAACGCTGCCACCTCTGTTTAAAAAGAAGACATGACCGATTTGAACGGTCCTGAAATGTTGAAAGGGGAATCTTGCTATTCTTCTCACATACCTGTAGGGAATTGAGAAATACAAGTGAACACATCTGTTGTCTGTTGTCAGACTGTTGGGGCTTGGTGCGCGCGGACAGCGAGCCACGTGTCACGGTGAATCGCCCCGAGACAATGATCGCCCCGAGACAATGATCGCCCCGAGACAATGATCGCCCCGAGACAGTGATCGCCCCGAGACAATGACCACACAATGACCGTCATCAACAAATCCCCGTTCACGGAGCTGAAGGTCACTAATGAGCCGTGGGGGGGGGGGGGGGGGGGGGGGGCGTGGTGAGGTAAACAAGGCGCGCTCTAATCACCCCCCCCCCCCCCCACATACACAGGGAGGCACACAGAGGGGTTAAATGGTTACCGGAGAACTCTATCGGGCCATACGTCGAGGCACAATGTCTTACACGTTGACTTCCCACCCCGTCTGGTAGGCAAAACATGCCACTGTAGGTACAACCAGAACGGTCAAGTATCCATGTGCACCAGACAATATACAGTATCTTTCTTTAACAAAAAAAAAAAAATCACGTGTGTACGCGAATTTTTTCGGGTACGATTTCTTTTGGTGTGTATTAAGTCACAACAGAGAGTATATGAATTCATATTTCAGCAAAGTTGTATCAATAAGAGGGATGTCAGCTGAGGGCAGAAGAATAGTGGAATTCACCGCCTCGGAGAGACCGAGAAAACGAGAAAGCACGTCAATGTTGGCCATGGAATGCGGCTGAGGGTCTGGGGGGAGGCTATATTGGCATGAATAAATATGATTGGAAAAAGAAATTTGCATCCTAAAAATGAAAAATATTTCCAGGGAAAATGGATAGCTGGTAACTGTGTAAATAGATACTTGAGTTTTGTGCTGGATTTTTTTAACCCCCCCCCCCCCCCCCCACCCACGTGACACCGTTGTGTATGTGTGTGTGTGTGGGGGGGGGGGGGGGGGGGTGTTACCAGATTGGGGTCTCAGACCTGCCCCTCACAGGTGTCACTTCTCACCGCTAGGTGTCGGTGACCACGCTCCCTAGCGGCGAGGTGTGAACTACCGCCCGGCGGCCCCCCGATCCGTGTGATCTTTTTGTGTGTGGTTTTATTTTGTCCTCTCAGACCAATATTGTTTTATTGGGGGTGTGGTGTGTGCGTGCCGGGCGCGGTGAGTGGGAGAGATGACCGCCTCGCGACTCGGGCTTCAGTTCCCGTTTTGTCGTTTACTATGAGCCCCCCCCCCCCTCACCCCACCCCGCAACAACAACCCAGAGGAGAGTCAGGACGGGGGAAAACATCGGAAATTAACAGATTCTAAAATACAGGCAAGTCAACTGGGATTAGGGGAAAAAGTGGAAGATTTATTTCATGTGGAATTTATTGCCTCAGAGAGACCGAGAGACCATGGAAAACACATCAATGGTGCCATGGAGCGGGGCTGAGGGTCTGTGGGGAGGTGTAGGAGACTCTACTTATACCAATGTGCACCATTTTTCTTTATCCTACCCCTAATATAAAATCCCATAGACTTAACATTGTGAGTTTCCGTATGCCAAGCTGACTGGTATACAGTTTTATATGCCACTAGTGGCATGCAGAATTGTTATCACGTAATATTCCAAAATCGAGAAGACGGGGTAGGATAAAATCAAAACCTGATTTGTTTTAATCGTGGCCACCGCATGCCACTCCTGGAGTTTTGGCTCAGGACTTCACTCGGTTTCGCCTCATGAAGTCACTTTGCCAAACTCCAATCATGGCATTCGGCGGCCAGGATTAAGACTTATCCAGTTTTACGATAGTATGCGCCGGCTTTAGCAGTTCGGACCATACAACATATCTGTATCCTCCGGGTATGGTGATATATACTCGCTGTATGTTTTCTATGGACACTGCATTTGGTGGATCATAATATGTGGAACATGTATATTAAATATACATTGTAATTTGATTTTTCGATTACGTAACTTGTTTTGTATTCAGAGTTCACCTCCTAAAGTGTTTACATAAAACCATGTTAATGTGTAATAACCGTCCACACTGAGGCTTACCCGTACCCGCAGTAATCTCACACCTCGTCAAACCTAAAAAACACCGACTGAAGCGAACCGCCACGATTGTCTTTGAAGCGAGCTTTTAATGGACAAAATCTCTTGATTTTGACAAAAATCAGCAACCCCAAAATTTTGTCAAAGCGTTTTGTGTGTGCGTTTCTTTCCCTACCTTTCTTGTGGCCAGGGTTGTGAGTTAGGTTCAGAAAAAATATTGATATGGAAATCAATTTGTAGGTTAAACTTTGGATTGTGTATAGAGAGACTAGAGAACAATAGAAAATACATCGGTGTCAGCCACGGTAAGGTGTGTGGTTTGAACCACCGTTTTATTGGTGTGAATGAGACTCGATTTATCATATCTGAGTCTTACACAAGAGAAAAGGACTCCCATACACTGAACATGGAAAAAGTGATGTCCTTGTTCAAGTCGAGAACTGCCCTCTCCGCTTTCTTGTGGCATGTTGGGGTTTGTAAGGCGGATGTGGAGGGCGAGTGTGAACGCGGTATAACGGGTGTGAACGCGGCAAAACGGGTGTGAGAAGGTGGGCGTGAAGCGGGCTGTATGGAGGTGTGACCGGCCGGCCGCCCTGACACCCGCTCAGATGGGTGTCACACCTGTGTTCACACCTGTATTGAGCGCGGATCCCGGCGGGCGCTCTGAGGTCCAGTGTCCCCTCACACCTGTGTGCGCGCCCGGCTTCGATCTCTCGGCTTTACTCTCCCTCTGTGTGCTCCTCGCCCTCTGCTCTCTTCACCCCGGTGTCGGCGCACCGTCCAGTAAAGTGGCAGCGTCTCCTCGGCCTCGTCTTGTGAAACACGACCAAAGACAAAGCTCAAGTGATTACCTGCCCAGAATACCCACATACCCCCGCCCCCCGTCTTACTACAGAGACCTCGGTGCAGACCGCGGTCCGGGGTCCGGGCTGAAGTACTGGGCCCCGGTTCTGTCCGCGCGCTGTACACCGCCCTCCGTACGGCGTACGCCGCCCTCTGTACGGCGTACGCCGCCCGCCGTACACCGTACACCCCCTGCCGTACACCGTACGCCGTACGCCGCCCTCCGTACACCGTACACCGCCCTCCGTACGGCGTACGCCGCCCGCCGTACACCACCCTCCGTACGCCGTACACCGTACACCGCCCGCCGTACACCGTACACCGCCCGCCGTACACCGTACGCCGCCCGCCGTACGCCGTACACCACCCTCCGTACGCCGTACGCCGTACACCACCCCCGTACACTGTACGCCGTGCACCACCCTCCGTACACTGTACGCCGTGCACCACCCTCCGTACGCCGTACACCGCCCTCCGTACGCCGTACACCGCCCTCCGTACGCCGAACACCGCCCTCCGTACGCCGCCCGCCCTACACCGCCTGCCCTACGCCGCCCGCCCTACACCGTACACCGCCCGCCGTACACCGTACGCCGAACACCGCCCTCCGTACGCCGCCCGCCGTACACCGCCCGCCGTACACCGCCCTGCCACAGGTAGCTGAGTCGGCGCCGGGGGCGCGGGGGGGGGGGAGACCCTGCACTGTGAGTCCTGACCCTCTGAGCGCCTCCCCCCCCCCCCCCCCACCACACACAACACAGAGAGCAACAAGGAGATCAGCCTGCCGTTTGATGGACGGCGGGGGGGGGGGGGGGGGGGAGGGGGGTACACAGACTCCTGTAGAGGAGGAGGGGGGGAGGGGGTTAAGGGGATGGAAACGGGATCTCTGACCTCGCAGACTTCTGAACAACACTCGGGATTACTCCATAGGACACCCACACTGACGGGGTATCATCTCACCCCTGGTACAGGTTGAGACATAGGAACAACATTAAAAAACATACATGCAGCGCTCAACCAAATACGGCGCTGATACTACGCCATGGTGGTGGCGGAGTGGTGGGAGATGACGTCATGGGGAACTGGCCAATCGGCGGCCAGGATGTGAGAAGGCAGACATGAGATCCACTGGATTTGTGAAGTGATTATTCTCATATTGTGATGCTATTCTGATGTCCGTACAGGGTTGAGATGAACACAGAACCATAATAAAACAATAAAATACACACTACCACACTCGTATAGATACACACTGCTACACTCGTATAGATACACACTACCACACTCGTATAGATACACACTGCTACACTCGTTTGTACTCTAACAAGTCGCAGACAAAGCCTCGCACCACCAGGGTTGGTACGTTTTTATTTTACTCTTATAATTTATATTGGAATAGGAATCAAAACATAAACATTTCAGATATCCGTCATTTGTGAGAAAACGTGCATACTTGTACAATAAAGGAGTGGGTACAAGAGTGGCACGCAGTGGGGCTGAGAGGTGGTGATGGGGGCTACACCTGCAGTGATGTCAATGCACGACACCAGGTGGCTCTGGTCTCAGCACCATTAGTGACAATGCTGGTGACTGGCGTGTCCTACAGGTAGCGCCTCGCGTGCTGGGTGGTGGGGGGGGGGGGGGGGGGCGGGGGGTGTACCCCTCACTCTGACACTACTGGAGATTGGAGAGTGAGCCCCGTTTTGTACAAGTTTTTCTGAGGATTAACAAATGTTCACTTTAACATTTATATTACTTTTTGTGTCCACTTGTCTCAGGATACCTCGCGTACTGCGAGAGATGCAGTACACATCATTAAAAAATGAAAATGAAATGTGTACATATCCATGCCATGAATTCTGGATACAATACGGCCGGGCTGTGTGTGCGCGTGTGTGTGTGTGTGCGTGTGTGCGCGCGTGTGTGTGTGTGTGTGTGTGTGTGTGTGGGGGGGGGGGGGGTTACTGGTACTTGAGCGTGGGTTTGGTGATGCATGCCACCTTTTTTCCAGATGCTATGATCCATAGAAATCTAAATCAGGAATGTCAAATGTCTTGTGCTTTAATTAGAACAAAAAATACGCGTCTGTTGGAATCAAGAAAGATGTGGAGATATATTTCTCATGTGGGGAGACTGAGAAAACATAGAGAACACATCGTTGTTGGCCATAGAACAGGTGTGAGGTGTGAGTGTGTGGTGTGGTGTGTGTGTGGGGGGGGGGGGGGGGGGGTCCGACCAGGTTTTTACTGCTGTCAATGAGGATAACGTCTCTGTCTGCACATTATCTTTATATGTACTGGGAATAAAAACAAGGACCTCCGTGAAAACGTGGACAAGTGCCATCTCTGTCTGGTCGATAATCTCAATTTGCTGAGCGCTGCTGCGTAAAAACCCCGCCCCCCCCCCCCCCCCCCGTCCCCCGTCCATTAACGGCTGTCAGAACGCGGCGGGGGGGGGGGGGGAGTCAGGTGAGCCCCCCCCCCCCCCCCCCCCCGCCGCCTGATCGGAACTCGTCACTCCGGTCCTCATTGAGTGGAGATAAAAACCTCCCACCAGGCGCAGTGAGCCGCTCAGTCCGCGCACAAACCACCACAAGTACACATTTTGTGGTTTAAAAAAAACAAAACCCGCTACTTGTTTAATGCGCATTGGTGATTTTTTTGTTTTGTTATGTAGGCTGACGTTTGGTTTGACTGTTGTACACCAGGGGGCGTCTGGGAGGTGGCGCCGCCTGGTGGGCGTGTCACGTGGTAGCGAGCATGCGCACTCAGCCTACATCTGAGTACGCATGTCACAGGTCTGCCCCCCGTACGATGACAGGCACGGTATGTGTGTTATTACAGCGTGCTCGCACGTCCTGTATACATTGACTAAATGTCAGAGAGCTCACATGGACTTCAAGCGTGCTGCAAAAAAAACTACCCCTTCACTATCTGCCTGCTATTCACTGTTATATTAGGAAAGGAGCAGGGTGCCAGTGTCTCAGGGTCTTAGAGGCATATCCAGCTGACCATGACCAATCACTTGAGACTGAAATATCTCAAGACCCACTGGTGCTACGTAATTGATGCGGCTTCGTCTTGTGAATTACTACGAGATTCAAACTCGATGGGATACGTTTGGATCATAGACTCAGGCAGGTGCAGAAAGGGCAAGTTGACTGGGTGCAAGTGGGGTTGAGAAAATGATCATCATAGACTGAGTATATCCAAAACCGTCTGTCATAATTGCTCGCTCATTCCTCAATGATGAACATAACATTCGCTGGAGCCCATCTTCTTTGAATGGCTACGTAATTGATGCGGCTTCGCCTTGTGAATGACTACACGATTAGAACTGTCCTAACGGGGTTAGCGGCCACTTCACGGGGAGTCGGGGAGGTTCACCTGTTAGACCCCGCACACACAATACCCACCCACCGTCTTAGAGGTGACAGGTTAATCCCGCACCGCCACGCCCCACCCAGCACCGCCTAGCGCCACCTAGCGGCCCCAGTCAATGCGGCCAATTAGCGGACCGCGTAATTACCACGTGACAGACTGAGCTCTTAATGAGGACGTCGTTAGGTCCGGGTTCCCACGGCCCGGGGCGGGGTCGGCGAGACAGCACGGAGCGGAGAAACACAGGGCTCGTCCCGAGACAAAGGGCGGTAACGAGTACACTGGTCACAGAGCAGACCCTACACTGGTCACAGAGCAGACCCTACACTGGTCACAGAGCACACACTACACTGGTCACAGAGCGGACCCTACACTGGTCACAGAGCGGACCCTACACTGGTCACAGAGCACACACTACACTGGACACCAGAGCAGACCCTACACTGGTCACAGAGCTGACACTACACTGGCCACCAGAGCAGACCCTACACTGGTCACAGAGCAGACCCTACACTGGTCACAGAGCGGACCCTACACTGGTCACAGAGCAGACCCTACACTGGTCACAGAGCGGACCCTACACTGGTCACAGAGCACACACTACACTGGACACCAGAGCTGACACTACACTGGTCACAGAGCGGACCCTACACTGGTCACAGAGCGGACCCTACACTGGTCACAGAGCAGACCCTACACTGGTCACAGAGCAGACCCTACACTGGTCACAGAGCTGACACTACACTGGTCACAGAGCAGACCCTACACTGGTCACAGAGCACACACTACACTGGTCACAGAGCTGACACTACACTGGTCACAGAGCGGACCCTACACTGGTCACAGAGCAGACCCTACACTGGTCACAGAGCAGACCCTACACTGGTCACAGAGCTGACACTACACTGGTCACAGAGCAGACCCTACACTGGTCACAGAGCACACACTACACTGGTCACAGAGCTGACACTACACTGGTCACAGAGCAGACCCTACACTGGTCACAGAGCACACACTACACTGGTCACAGAGCTGACACTACACTGGTCACAGAGCGGACCCTACACTGGTCACAGAGCAGACCCTACACTGGTCACAGAGCAGACCCTACACTGGTCACAGAGCGGACCCTACACTGGTCACAGAGCAGACCCTACACTGGTCACAGAGCAGACCCTACACTGGTCACAGAGCGGACCCTACACTGGTCACAGAGCAGACCCTACACTGGTCACAGAGCACACACTACACTGGACACCAGAGCAGACCCTACACTGGTGACCAGAGCACACACTACACTGGTCACAGAGCAGACCCTACACTGGTCACAGAGCGGACCCTACACTGGTCACAGAGCGGACCCTACACTGGTCACAGAGCGGACCCTACACTGGTCACAGAGCGGACCCTACACTGGTCACAGAGCAGACCCTACACTGGTCACAGAGCAGACCCTACACTGGTCACAGAGCGGACACTACACTGGTGACCAGAGCACACACTACACTGGTCACAGAGCGGACCCTACACTGGTCACAGAGCAGACCCTACACTGGTCACAGAGCGGACCCTACACTGGTCACAGAGCAGACCCTACACTGGTCACAGAGCGGACACTACACTGGTCACCAGAGCACACACTACACTGGTGACCAGAGCCGACCCTACACTGGTCACAGAGCAGACCCTACACTGGTCACAGAGCGGACCCTACACTGGTCACAGAGCAGACCCTACACTGGTCACAGAGCACACACTACACTGGACACCAGAGCTGACCCTACACTGGTCACAGAGCACACCCTACACTGGTGACCAGAGTACACACTACACTGGTCACAGAGCGGACCCTACACTGGTCACAGAGCGGACCCTACACTGGTCACAGAGCGGACCCTACACTGGTCACAGAGCGGACCCTACACTGGTCACAGAGCGGACCCTACACTGGTCACAGAGCGGACCCTACACTGGTCACAGAGCGGACCCTACACTGGTCACAGAGCGGACCCTACACTGGTCACAGAGCGGACCCTACACTGGTCACAGAGCGGACCCTACACTGGTCACAGAGCGGACCCTACACTGGTCACAGAGCGGACCCTACACTGGTCACAGAGCGGACCCTACACTGGTCACAGAGCGGACCCTACACTGGTCACAGAGCGGACCCTACACTGGTCACAGAGCCCCGCACGCTGCCACGCGGTGTGAGTAGTAGAGGGAGGCGGGGGTTGGACCCAGGCTCGACGCCCGCCTCCCTCACGGGACCTCCTCAACTTACCTGGACAGACATTCTCCCGTAATCATGATCACAGTCAGAAAGGGATGGGATATTTAGAGGGGGTGGGTGGTTTGGAAACAATTCGTTTGAGCATGAAGAACGCACAGCATCTGGTGCTTCTAAGCCGCCAGCTCACCATGAAAAAGACATCATTGTCGGCCATGAAACGGGGCTGAGGGTCTGTGGGGAGATTCAAAACCACGGTTTTATTGGCGTGAATGAGGCCCAATTTAAACTATCTTTGTTGTATACAAGAAAAATAAATAACGCACATTTAACAAACTGGGACTTCTTTGGGAAGGTTGAAATGTGCCCTCACTGTTGTATTATAATGGACATGACTAATACCTAAAGCTGACTTCTACTCGCCGACACACCTCGGCGTGCCTGAACACGGCGCAACCCGACACTCCTGTACGCTGTACCGCCACACGTCCAGTCACAGTTAGTCACACACGCCCTGCCCCCACACACGCCGAGCACCGGAACTCACCTGCCCCCACCCGACACCAGGGCGCGCCCTTTGCACCGCAGCCCACCAGGCGGCGCTCAGGTCACGTGGATCAATCAGCCTCGCTTTGATCCCCCGCCAAGTCACGCGGTCAGTTCAGCACCAAGTCCCCCGATTATCGCTCACGCCCGGTCTTCACCCATTATCGCTCACATGTAAACTCCACCCATTATCGCCCACACCCTGATCCGCTGGTACCCCGGCCACCTCTGTGTTATCCCCTTTTATCCGCGCTGGTCACCTGGGGGACTGGAGGAGGACTTTGAGAATCCCGAGATACCAGCTCAAAGTGGGGACGGACCGGCTGACCTCTGAGGACGGCACGGGACGCGTCAGAACACCGGGGAGGAGAGGGAGCGTAAAACGCCGCTCAATGCGGGGCCGGGGCGAGGTGGGGCCTCCGCGTATACAGGTGGAGGGGAGAGTGTGGCGGTTAATGTACACCTTGTGTTCTGATTCCCACCTGGCCACCCCTCACCACCCCACCGTACAAGACAGCACGTACACCCCCCTCACCATACAAGACACTCACTCCATACACCACCCCCACCGTACAAGACAGCACGTACACCGCCCTCACCGCCCCCCCCACCGTACAAGACAGCACGTACACCCCCCTCACCGTACAAGACAGCACGTACACCCCCCTCACCACCCCACCGTACAAGACAGCACGTACACCACCCTCACCGCCCCCTCCGTACAAGACAGCACGTACACCCCCCTCACCCACCCCCTCCGTACAAGACAGCACGTACACCCCCCTCACCCACCCCCTCCGTACAAGACAGCACGTACACCACCCTCACCACCCCACCGTACAAGACAGCACGTACACCACCCTCACCCACCCCCTCCGTACAAGACAGCACGTACACCCCCCTCACCCACCCCCCTCCGTACAAGACAGCACGTACACCCCCCTCACCCACCCCCTCCGTACAAGACAGCACGTACACCACCCTCACCCACCCCCTCCGTACAAGACAGCACGTACACCACCCTCACCGCCCCCTCCGTACAAGACAGCACGTACACCATCCTCATCACCCCCCCATCGTACAAGACAGCACGTACACCACCCTCACCCCCCCCACCGTACAAGACAGCACGTACACCCCCCTCACCGTACAAGACAGCACGTACACCCCCCTCACCACCCCACCGTACAAGACAGCACGTACACCCCCCCACCGTACAAGACAGCACGTTCACCACCCTCACCGTACAAGACAGCACGTACACCACAGCACGTACACCCCCCTCACCACCCCCCCCACCGTACAAGACAGCACGTACACCCCCCTCACCGTACAAGACAGCACGTACACCCCCCTCACCAACCCCCTCCGTACAAGACAGCACGTACACCACCACCCCCACCGTACAAGACAGCACGTACACCACCCTCACCACCCCCCCACCGTACAAGACAGCACGTACACCACCCTCACCACCCCCCCCCACCGTACAAGACAGCACGTACACCACCCTCCCCCACCGTACAAGACAGCACGTACACCACCCTCACCACCCCCCCCACCGTACAAGACAGCACGTACACCAACCTCACCACCCCCCCCCTACCGTACAAGACAGCACGTACACCCCCCTCACCGTACAAGACAGCACGTACACCCCCCTCACCACCCCACCGTACAAAACAGCACGTACACCACCCTCACCACCCCCCCCCCACCGTACAAGACAGCACGTACACCCCCCTCACCGTACAAGACAGCACGTACACCCCCCTCACCACCCCACCGTACAAAACAGCACGTACACCACCCTCACCCCCCCCCCCCGCCCTCACTCTACACCACCCTCACTCCACACCATGTGTCAACTCAGAGGATAATACGACCACAAGTATCTGAAACCAGTTAATATGCTATTTATTATTCTGCAAATGTAAGTTATCAAAGAAAAGTCAAACTAACCGCCGATCTTCTCACGCACTATTTTGCACAGAGGGGACTTTTTTCTCGTAATCTCCGCTGTGTGAGTTGGTGGTGAATCTGGTCCTACACACCTCGTACGGAGACTCGGTATTGATACATTGAGGACTCCAGTAGGACTGTTTATGTGGCGCAGTATGTAAACTGACTGAAGGTGCACTGGTGGGTGTTGAGAGGTGGCGGGTGAGTGTGAGGGTATGGATTCCCGCCCCGTCACACAGAGCGGGATCAGAGCGGCGTGAAGACGGCGTGAGGACGGCGTGAGGACGGGGGGCGCCGGTCAAACACGTGTCAGCGTCCTCCTCCTCACACGTGCACCGCGCGAGGTCGATCACAGTCACCCCACACAGGGTGCGCCCAGTGCCCACAGGAATCTACCCGGGACAGGGGCACCTTAAAGGCACATCACACAACGTACAGGGTCCGCCATGTTAAAGGCACATCACACAACGTACAGGGTCCGCCATGTTAAAGGCACATCACACAACGTACAGGGTCCGCCATGTTAAAGGCACATCACACAACGTACAGGGTCCGCCATGTTAAAGGCGTACCACACAACGTACAGGGTCCGCCATGTTAAAGGCACATCACACAACGTACAGGGTCCGCCATGTTAAAGGCACATCACACAACGTACAGGGTCCGCCATGTTAAAGGCACATCACACAACGTACAGGGTCCGCCATGTTAAAGGCACATCACACAATGTACAGGGTCCGCCATGTTAAAGGCGTATCACGGTGTACAGGGTCCGCCATGTTAAAGGCGTACCACACAACGTACAGGGTCCGCCATGTTAAAGGCGTACCACACAACGTACAGGGTCCGCCATGTTAAAGGCACATCACACAACGTACATGGTCCGCCATGTTAAAGGCACATCACACAACGTACAGGGTCCGCCATGCTAAAGGCGTAACACGGTGTACAGGGTCCGCCATGTTAAAGGCGTATCACAACATACAGGGTCCGCCATGTTAAAGGCGTACCACACAACGTACAGGGTCCGCCATGTTAAAGGCACATCACACAACGTACAGGGTCCGCCATGTTAAAGGCGTACCACACAACGTACAGGGTCCGCCATGTTAAAGGCACATCACACAACGTACAGGGTCCGCCATGTTAAAGGCGTACCACACAACGTACAGGGTCCGCCATGTTAAAGGCACATCACACAACGTACAGGGTCCGCCATGTTAAAGGCACATCACACAACGCACAGGGTCCGCCATGTTAAAGGCGTACCACACAACGTACAGGGTCCGCCATGTTAAAGGCGTCCCACACAACGTACAGGGTCCGCCATGTTAAAGGCACATCACACAACGTACAGGGTCCGCCATGTTAAAGGCACATCACACAACGTACAGGGTCCGCCATGTTAAAGGCGTACCACACAACGTACAGGGTCCGCCATGTTAAAGGCGTCCCACACAACGTACAGGGTCCGCCATGTTAAAGGCACATCACACAACGTACAGGGTCCACCATGTTAAAGGCACATCACACAACGTACAGGGTCCGCCATGTTAAAGGCGTACCACACAACGTACAGGGTCCGCCATGTTAAAGGCACATCACACAACGTACAGGGTCCGCCATGTTAAAGGCGTACCACACAACGTACAGGGTCCGCCATGTTAAAGGCACATCACACAACGTACAGGGTCCGCCATGTTAAAGGCACATCACACAACGTACAGGGTCCGCCATGTTAAAGGCACATCACACAACGTACAGGGTCCGCCATGTTAAAGGCACATCACACAACGTACAGGGTCCGCCATGTTAAAGGGGTACCACACAACGTACAGGGTCCGCCATGTTAAAGGCACATCACACAACGTACAGGGTCCGCCATGTTAAAGGCGTACCACACAACGTACAGGGTCCGCCATGTTAAAGGCACATCACACAACGTACAGGGTCCGCCATGTTAAAGGCGTATCACGGTGTACAGGGGTGCCACATGGTGATGTTCAAATACTCTCATCTATCCATTTAAACTGGTTCTTTGTGGCATTTTCCAAAACCAAAGGAGCACAGTTCTTTTTACCTAACCTACAATAAGTCCATTTTAATTTGCTTGGTTTATATTGGAAGTATACCGAGAATTAGGTTTCAATTTCATGTGGAGTATCATACATTGACTACCTTTCGTGACATTTTGAAGGATGGGGTTTTCTCTATAAAAATTAACTTTTTAGAATTCCTATATATTCCGTTGTATCATACTGTTGGGAGAGACTTGTAATAGCTTGCACACACACACACACACACTAGTATCAGAAACAGGTTTATATTGTATTCATCATCCAGCATTTGAGTTATCAATGGTAAGACAAAATGATCGCCGATCTCGTCACGCACGGCTTTGCATGTCTCGTGTCGACTAGTCGTACTCCGCTCTGTCAGGGTGTAGAGATGTTTATGATTAATTAGACTCAGAGACTGGTCCTCGCTCATGGCGGGTCTCAGTCAGGTGGTCTGTGAGCGGTGTCCGTCTCGTCATGGCGGGTCTCAGTGAGGTGGTCTGTGAGCGGTGTCCGTCTCGTCATGGTGGGTCTCAGTGAGTTGGTCTGTGAGCGGTGTCCGTCTCGTCATGGCAGGTCTCAGTGAGGTGGTCTGCGAGCGGTGTCCGTCTCGTCATGGCGGGTCTCAGTGAGGTGGTCTGTGAGCGGTGTCCGTCTCGTCATGGCTGGTCTCAGTGAGGTGGTCTGTAAGCGGTGTCCGTCTCGTCATGGCGGGTCTCGGTGAGGTGGTCTGTGAGCGGTGTCCGTCTCGTCATGGCGGGTCTTGGTGAGGTGGTCTGTGAGCGGTGTCCGTCTCGTCATGGCGGGTCTCGGTGAGGTGGTCTCTGAGCGGTGTCTGTCTCGTCATGGCGGGTGTCAGTGAGGTGGTCTGTGAGCGGTGTCTGTCTCGTCTCGTCATGGCGGGTGTCAGTGAGGTGGTCTGTGAGCGGTGTCCGTCTCGTCATGGCGGGTGTCAGTGAGGTGGTCTGTGAGCGGTGTCCGTCTCGTCATGGCGGGTCTCGGTGAGGTGGTCTGTGAGCGGTGTCTGTCTCGTCATGGCGGGTCTCAGTGAGGTGGTCTGTGAGCGGTGTCCGTCTCGTCTCGTCATGGCGGTCTCAGTGAGGTGGTCTGTGAGCGGTGTCCGTCTCGTCATGGCGGGTCTCAGTGAGGTGGTCTGTGAGCGGTGTCCGTCTCGTCATGGCGGTCTCAGTGAGGTGGTCTGTGAGCGGTGTCTGTCTCATCATGGCGGGTCTCAGTGAGGTGGTCTGTGAGCGGTGTCCGTCTCGTCATGGCGGGTCTCAGTGAGGTGGTCTGTGAGCGGTGTCCGTCTCGTCATGGTGGGTCTCAGTGAGGTGGTCTGTGAGCAGTGTCTGTCTCGTCTCGTTATGGCGGGTCTCAGTGAGGTGGTCTGTGAGCGGTGTCCGTCTTGTCATGGTGGGTCTCAGTGAGGTGGTCTGTGAGCAGTGTCTGTCTCGTCTCGTCATGGCGGGTCTCAGTGAGGTGGTCTGTGAGCGGTGTCCGTCTCGTCATGGCGGGTCTCAGTGAGGTGGTCTGTGAGCGGTGTCCGTCTCGTCATGGCGGTCTCAGTGAGGTGGTCTGTGAGCGGTGTCCGTCTCATCATGGCGGGTCTCAGTGAGGTGGTCTGTGAGCGGTGTCCGTCTCGTTATGGCGGGTCTCAGTGAGGTGGTCTGTGAGCGGTGTCCGTCTCGTCATGGTGGGTCTCAGTGAGGTGGTCTGTGAGCAGTGTCTGTCTCGTCTCGTCATGGCGGGTGTCAGTGAGGTGGTCTGTGAGCGGTGTCCGTCTCGTCATTGCGGGTCTCAGTGAGGTGGTCTGTGAGCGGTGTCCGTCTCGTCATGGCGGGTCTCAGTGAGGTGGTCTGTGAGCGGTGTCCGTCTCGTCATGGCGGGTCTCAGTGAGGTGGTCTGTGAGCGGTGTCCGTCTCGTCATCGCGGGTCTCAGTGAGGTGGTCTGTGAGCGGTGTCCGTCTCGTCATGGTGGGTCTCAGTGAGGTGGTCTGTGAGCAGTGTCCGTCTCGTCACCCTCTCCCCCGCCTCACACTGTACACCGCTCTGCGTGTCTGTGTGTGTAGGGGGGGGGGGGGGGGGGCTTCTGTGGTGAGAATCTGCGAGCACGGCCATGTCATGTAATTAAGAGAAAGTCGATGACAAACTGCAGATTGCCGGCCGACGTTTCTCCCCGCCGGCTGAAAGCCGTAACTCCGGGCCCTGTCGGCCGGGGGTAGGGGTGGGGGTGGGGGGTGGGGGGGTACACCTCCCGGGACGCAGGGGGGGGGCTTATATATATATATGTACGGCCGGGGTAAAAAAAAAAGTTGAGGAACGTTGAATGGGGTGGTGGTGGTGGTGGTGGGGGGGTGGGTACTATGACGACTGTTTCCCGTGGAAATCCGTCCCGGCGTACTTCCCTCCGTCCCCCGCCCGCCCCCGCTCTAACGTGGAGGGGGGTGGGCGTGGGAGTTCCCACACTGCCCGCCCCCCTCCTCCTCTCCCCCCGTGTTTTTATCTTTATGCAGCGTCGCGTTTTCAGCTCGTCACTTTTCTAACAATGACAACTCTCCATGTGCTCTCTCTACATGTTACATACCTTACGCACAGTGTGTGCCGTACACGCCGTACGCGCACAGTGTGCCGAACTGTGTGTACGCGCACAGTGTGTCGTACACGCCGTACGCGCACAGTGTGACGTACACGCCGTACGCGCACAGTGTGACGTACACGCCATACGCACAATGTGCCGAACACACCATACGCGCACAGTGTGTCGTAAACGCCGTACGCGCACAGTGTGCCGAACACACTATACGCGCGTAGTGTGCTGTACAGGTCTGACGATTTTTGTGAACGAATCAGAAGTAAACCCGTAACCACTGAGATCTCACCTCATGCCTGAGGTGGCCCCGTGATGGTGGTACGGCCACACAGCACCAGGCGGCGTGAAGGACGGTGAAATGCACGTATTGGAGACATCTGAAAGGCGGGCAAAGAAAGCGCGCCAAATGAGAACCTGACGACAAAACAGGCGCCGCCCTCCGCCGCCCGCCGCCCACCCGCCATACACCATGCGCCGCCCGCCCTCCGCCGCCCGCCGCCCGCCCGCCATACACCATGCGCCGCCCGCCCTCCGCCGCCCGCCTGCCCGCCATACACCATACGCCGCCCGCCCTCCGCCGCCCGCCGCCCGCCCGCCATACACCATCCGCCCTCCGCCGCCCGCCGCCCGCCCGCCATACACCATACACCGCCCGCCCTCCGCCGCCCGCCCGCCATACACCATGCGCCGCCCGCCCTCCGCCGCCCGCCGACCAGCGCAATCATGGGAAACGGCCTCTCAGCGCGCACGGAACTGTGGGAAACAGTCGGTGCCGGTCACGTGACTACAGCCAGGCGGGGGGAGGGGGGAGGGGGAGGCATGGGAAAATTAATTGGGACCGTGCTCATTTAGGGAAGCGCCAGTAGTCATGACAACGCGTTCATCAAATGAAATCGATTCAGATTCGACCAAAGTATTTCCGCGAAGAGGCAAAACAAGTCATTTGCCTCCTTGGAGGGAGAGGAAAAAGTATTGTGGAGAGATGCAGGGTTAAAAAAGAGATAAAACTGGAGGGGCGGCGGCGGGGAGTCTATGTCGGCGAGAAAAGCGTGGGAACGGATGGAGATTGAAATGTCGTCGACTCGGCAGATAAATACTGGAGAGACAATAGAAGAGGAGGAGCTGGGATTACCGCCATTCGTGGATCGTCGTGCGACTGAGCGCATTCCGCACTACCCCATGATGAAGAGATTCTCTGTTTGACGCAAGGCCAAATAATCACATATATATATATATATATATATATATATGTATCTAGAGCAAAAACAAAAATATACACGACCCCATGATGAAGAGATTCTCTGTTTGACGCAAGGCCAATTAATCACACATATATATATAACTAGAGCAAAAACAAAAATATACACGACCCCATGATGAAGAGATTCTCTGTTTGACGCAAGGCCAAATAATCACATATATATATATAACTAGAGCAAAAACAAAAATATACACGACCCCATGATGAAGAGATTCTCTGTTTGACGCAAGGCCAACAAATCATATATATATCTATCTAGAGCAAAAACAAAAATTATTATATAAAAAAAAAAGTGGATTAACCTGAAACTGATATCTCTTGTTTATCGTTCCGTTTGGCACACTACGACTTACGACCGGGTCGTAACAGAGTGACCCCAGTCTGAGGGGCACACTACGACTTACGACCGGGTCGTAACAGAGTGACCCCAGTCTGAGGGGCACACAACGACTTACGACTGGGTCGTAGCAGTGTGACCGCAGTCTGAGGGGTGCACTATGACTTACGACCAGGTCGTAGCAGTGTGACCACAGTCTGAGGGGTGCACTATGACTTACGACCGGGTCGTAGCAGTGTGACCGCAGTCTGAGGGGTGCACTAAGACTAAAGACCGGGTCATAGCAGTGTGACAGCAGTCTGAGGGGCGCACTACGACTTACGACCGGGTCGTAGCAGAGTGACCGCAGTCTGAGGGGCGCACTACGACTTACGACCGGGTCGTAGCAGTGTGACCGCAGTCTGAGGGGTGCACTACGACTTACGACCGGGTCGTAGCAGAGTGACCGCAGTCTGAGGGGCGCACTACGACTTACGACCGGGTCGTAGCAGTGTGACCGTAGTCTGAGGGGTGCACTACGACTAATGACCGGGTCGTAACAGAGTGACCGCAGTCTGAGGGGCGCACTACGACTTACGACCGGGTCGTAACAGAGTGACCGCAGTCTGAGGGGCGCACTACGACTTACGACCGGGTCGTAGCAGTGTGACCGCAGTCTGAGGGGCGCACTACGACTTACCACCGGGTCGTAACAGAGTGACCGCAGTCTGAGAGAATTCATCCGAATGTCTAAATTCTGTATATACTCAAAATAAAAAAGGTAAACTATCATCTCTTAATTTGATCGCTTTGTGTGGCACCTGTGACCGTGTTGTACAGGCTAACCGCGGCGTGAGAGTCAGGGTTGCCAGTTGGGGTCAGGAAAAAGACATTGAAATATTTGTTATTGCAATACAGGGTTTACGCATTACATATGCATTACACTTACAGTGAGGAATCAACATGGGTCAGTGGGGAGGTTCAATGGGAGACATGAGCTGTGGTTAAATTGGGTAATTTAGCAGTTGGTATAATCAATATTTCACGAGGAATTTTCATTTTATTCTGAGATTGAAAAGGTAAAGTTGAATGGAGAGGGTACTCACCCGGGGTCGGGGGCGCGCGAGCCGGGCGGGGACGGCGTGGGCATGGGGCTGGGCGGGGTCTGCAGCGACGTGGCCATCGTGCTGATACTGAGCGGGCTCGAGGCCGCCATGGACACCAGCCCGCCGCCGCCTCCTCCGCCGCCGCCATGGTGGTCGCCGTTGAGCTTGTCGGGCGGCGTGAGTGTGCCCGGAATGATGTGCGAGCCCGGGTCTGAAACAGCGCGAGACACAACCCGTTAATACACCGTCAACAACAACAAACAAGGTCAGGGACAAACCGGGGAGTCCGTACAGAATGGGACGTGCAGTGGACAAAAAATAAAAATGAGAGAAAAAAAATCATTAGTACAACACCTATTACATTGATCTACATACATTGAGGAGAAATGCTTCTTAAAAAAGATATTAATAATAGCACCTTGGGGTTGCCCATGTGGAGACCCCCCCCCCCCCCCCCCGGAAACTCCTATTATCTGAGGTTCATTTTTGAGTGTTAATTAGATAAATCTCGTTAGAAAGGTGATTAAGTAGAATATGGTGATCAACACCATTTTACCATTTTAAAAGTGGCGAAGGACATATCGCAATAACTGAAGAAAAAAGGGGGAAATATAGTGTTTTACTTCTTATCAGTTCATCCCACACACCCACAGAACACATACATAATATGACTGTGTATCTCTTATGTCCTGAAGATCCCTTGAGGCATTGCCACGTTTGTTTTAAATGAGAAATAGATATGAACCAGTTGATATATTTTCATAACATTTTCACTATGCAGATAAAATAATATAGTTTAAATTCTAATGTGGGTCAGAATATTGTACTTAAGGAAACCCTCGGTTCCATGGTTATACTTGTAATATTTGTGACACCAGTGTATATAGGTAACTCCATGGGGATGCTTTCTAGAGGACGAGTGCGTGGCTGAACGGCAAGGGTGTCGGACTGAACGAGTTAGATATATACATATGCGTGGCCGACTGAACGAGTTAGATATACACATATGCGTGGCCGACTGAATGAGTTAGATATATACATATGCGTGGCCTGAAACCCTATTCCGGCCTCTCACAGAGGAGCCTTCAGAGAAAGTCCCAGATCTGACGTGCACACTCCCGGCCTCTGTTTACTGGTGTTTGTGGACGCGAGTGCTGCGTTTATTTATCAGTAGTTTTATTTATTCCGTGGGCCACATTAAATCTCAGGACCATGAGTCTGGTATGATCGGTTTGTTTGTAAGAGGTGTCGCATGGTAACTTCACCTACGACTACGAGTCTGGTATGATCGGTTTGTTTGTACGAGGTGTTGCGTGGTAACTTCACCTACGACAACAACCATGAGTCTGGTGTGATTGGTTTGTTTGTATGAGGTGTCGCGTGGTAACTTCACCTACGACCACGAGTCTGGTATGATCGGTTTGTTTGTATGAGGTGTCGCGTGGTAACTTCACCTACGACCATGAGTATGGTGTGATCGGTTTGTTTGTATGAGGTGTCGCGTGGTAACTTCACCTACGACCACGAGTCTGGTGTGATTGGTTTGTTTGTTTGTACGAGGTGTCGCATGGTAACTTCACCTACGACCATGAGTCTGGTGTGATCGGTTTGTTTGTATGAGGTGTCGCGTGGTAACTTCACCTACGACCATGAGTCTGGTGTGATCGGTTTGTTTGTATGAGGTGTCGCGTGGTAACTTCACCTACGACCACGAGTCTGGTGTGATCGGTTTGTTTGTTTGTACGAGGTGTTGCGTGGTAACTTCACCTACGACCATGAGTCTGGTATGATCGGTTTGTTTGTATGAGGTGTCGCATGGTAACTTCACCTACGACCATGAGTCTGGTGTGATCGGTTTGTTTGTATGAGGTGTTGCGTGGTAACTTCACCTACGACCATGAGTATGGTGTGATCGGTTTGTTTGTACGAGGTGTCGCGTGGTAACTTCACCTACGACCATGAGTCTGGTGTGATCGGTTTGTTCGTTTGTACGAGGTGTTGCATGGTAATGCCACCCTTTTGTCAGTTGTGTCGGAGTTCGATCGCTGCTTGCTATAAACAATCGCCAACTTCTGTCCAAATGGTGGGAAAATGGCGAATTACATTTAACAAGGGGAACATGTCCACACACCACGAGACTGTATACAGAAACAGCGCAAATATAGCTCCCTCTGCTGGATAACTGACACGACCACAGACGGGACAAGACCCACCTCCCGTCCACATAACCCACTCACAGGAGGCATGATCCGACCCACAGAGCTCAGACATGACCCATGACAGAGGACAGGACCCAGTAAGCACGACCCACATAGTAGACATGACCAATGACCCAGTAGACATGACCACCCGGTATACATGACCCACACCTCAGACATGACCATGACCCATAAACATGACCCATGACTGAATGTCATCCACTACAAAGGTGACATCATCTGATACTCAGAATCCATGACATAGTAGCCATTACCCAAGACAAGTAGCTAAGACCCATGAGAAGTAGCCATGACCAATGACCAGTACCAATGACCCATGACATTCTAGACATGACCGATGACACAGTGGACATGATCTGTTTCCAATTCATCTGACATCTTTCCTGCCTCCTTCACTGGAGAACTCCACTCAGCCTTCCCCACCTGACTTCCCTACCTTCCCCACAGAAGAACTCCACCTGACTTCCCTACCTTCCCCACAGAAGAACTCCGCCTGACTTCCCTACCTTCCCCACAGAAGAGCTCCACCTGACTTCCCTACCTTCCCCACAGAAGAACTCCGCCTGACTTCCCTACCTTCCCCACAGAAGAGCTCCACCTGACTTCCCTACCTTCCCCACAGAAGAACTCCGCCTGACTTCCCTACCTTCCCCACAGAAGAGCTCCACCTGACTCTCCTACCTTCCCCACAGAAGAACTCCACCTGACTTCCCTACCTTCCCCACAGAAGAACTCCACCTGACTTCCCTACCTTCCCCACAGAAGAGCTCCACCTGACTTCCCTACCTTCCCCACAGAAGAACTCCACCTGACTTCCCTACCTTCCCCACAGAAGAACTCCACCTGACTTCCCTACCTTCCCCACAGAAGAGCTCCACCTGACTTCCCTACCTTCCCCACAGAAGAACTCCACCTGACTTCCCTACCTTCCCCACAGAAGAACTCGGCCTGACTTCCCTACCTTCCCCACAGAAGAACTCCACCTGACTTCCCTACCTTCCCCACAGAAGAACTCGGCCTGACTTCCCTACCTTCCCCACAGAAGAACTCCACCTGACTTCCCTACCTTCCCCACAGAAGAGCTCCACCTGACTTCCCTACCTTCCCCACAGAAGAACTCCACCTGACTTCCCTACCTTCCCCACAGAAGAACTCCACCTGACTTCCCTACCTTCCCCACAGAAGAGCTCCACCTGACTTCCCTACCTTCCCCACAGAAGAACTCCACCTGACTTCCCTACCTTCCCCACAGAAGAACTCGGCCTGACTTCCCTACCTTCCCCACAGAAGAACTCCACCTGACTTCCCTACCTTCCCCACAGAAGAGCTCCACCTGACTTCCCTACCTTCCCCACAGAAGAACTCCACCTGACTTCCCTACCTTCCCCACAGAAGAACTCGGCCTGACTTCCCTACCTTCCCCACAGAAGAACTCCACCTGACTTCCCTACCTTCCCCACAGAAGAACTCCACCTGACTTCCCTACCTTCCCCACAGAAGAGCTCCACCTGACTTCCCTACCTTCCCCACAGAAGAACTCCACCTGACTTCCCTACCTTCCCCACAGAAGAACTCCACCTGACTTCCCTACCTTCCCCACAGAAGAACTCCACCTGACTTCCCTACCTTCCCCACAGAAGAACTCGGCCTGACTTCCCTACCTTCCCCACAGAAGAACTCCACCTGACTTCCCTACCTTCCCCACAGAAGAACTCCACCTGACTTCCCTACCTTCCCCACAGAAGAACTCGGCCTGACTTCCCTACCTTCCCCACAGAAGAACTCCACCTGACTTCCCTACCTTCCCCACAGAAGAACTCCACCTGACTTCCCTACCTTCCCCACAGAAGAACTCCACCTGACTTCCCTACCTTCCCCACAGAAGAACTCCACCTGACTTCCCTACCTTCCCCACAGAAGAACTCCACCTGACATCCTTACCTTCCCCACAGAAGAACTCCACCTGACTTCCCTACCTTCCCCACAGAAGAACTCGGCCTGACTTCCCTACCTTCCCCACAGAAGAACTCCACCTGACTTCCCTACCTTCCCCACAGAAGAACTCCACCTGACTTCCCTACCTTCCCCACAGAAGAACTCGGCCTGACTTCCCTACCTTCCCCACAGAAGAACTCCACCTGACTTCCCTACCTTCCCCACAGAAGAACTCGGCCTGACTTCCCTACCTTCCCCACAGAAGAACTCCACCTGACTTCCCTACCTTCCCCACAGAAGAACTCCACCTGACTTCCCTACCTTCCCCACAGAAGAACTCCACCTGACTTCCCTACCTTCCCCACAGAAGAACTCCACCTGACTTCCCTACCTTCCCCACAGAAGAACTCCACCTGACTTTCCTACCTTCCCCACAGAAGAACTCCACCTGACTTCCCTACCTTCCCCACAGAAGAACTCCACCTGACTTCCCTACCTTCCCCACAGAAGAACTCCACCTGACTTCCCTACCTTCCCCACAGAAGAACTCCACCTGACTTCCCTACCTTCCCCACAGAAGAACTCCACCTGACTTCCCTACCTTCCCCACAGAAGAACTCCACCTGACTTCCCTACCTTCCCCACAGAAGAACTCGGCCCAGGCGTCCTCCTCTTCCTTCAATAAAAGATCAATCGGTGACAGACAGCGCTGCTGGTTGCCCGCCGTTCCGTCGCTGCTGAAGCCCTGTCCGCCGGGTCCCAGCGACGGGTGGGTGCCATATTGGTTCTGCGGCATTCCACCAGGTGGCGGCTCTGCGGGTCGTCAGTGCGCGTGCGTCGTGGCGGGGGGGGGGGGGGGGGTGAGTAGAGGGTAAGTTTGCTGGTGAATTACTTCACTTAGTCTCTCCCCTCTGTGAACGCAGGTAGAACGCGCCCCAGCGTCTCACGCTGCACGCCCTCTGGCGGCCAGAGCGTGCGGCGAGCTGCTCTCACGTGACGAAATGACCGGGACGAGATGACCGGGGCCGAGATGTCCGGGGACGAGATGTCCGGGGCCGAGATGTCCGGGGCCGAGATGTCCGGGGCCGAGATGTCCGGGCCGAGGCGGTGTTTTGCCGGGAGTTGGTCCGTGCTGACAGTACTACACACACACACACAGACACACACAAACCCCCGCTGGTAGAAATATCAGTCTGTGTCCTGTCACAGTACGTATCCGTCCAGTAACAAGCTCACGTACCACGTGACCACACAGTCCAGGTCACGTGAGCAGTGTGACGTGAACGTCTTGTAGGTGCGCGTGTTAGACACAAAGCTCCATGTTACACTGGCCGTCACTGGGCGCCTGTACCAGCTGGCTCAGTCTCTGGTCAGAGTATACAGGTCCGTGTATGTCCGTGAGAGTGTCGGGAGTCCCCGTCCTCATCCTACAGCTCCACGTCAACAAGACAAGCTGGTTTTTTCTCCGTGTCCCACACCCGCCCCGCGTGTCGTACCTCTACTCGTTACGGTCCGCCACTGGTGGCCCGTTATGTGCGCGCGTGTGTGTGTGTGTGTGGGGGGGGGGGGGGGGGCGGATAAGCCGGCCGGGTCACCAGGGAACACCAGACCCGCATTTTCCCACGCCCCCCCCCCCCCCCCCCCCCGCCCGCCGCCTGCACGCGGCCCGTGTAGCGGCGAGCGCGCACACAAAGAGTCCCCCCGTGATAATAAACAGCCCCCCCCCCCCCCACACACACACTCCTGTCTTACCTGTAAGTAGGAGACATGTACACGCCGTCCGCGGACCGCCTCCACTCAGCCAGCCACTCCGGGCAGGCCACGCTTTACCCTCATCTTGTTGAATCATTCATAAAAGATTTGAGCCAGTCTAACATATACCGTAACGCACACTCAAATATACTCGCTTAGAAATAGAGCGTGGGTAGGATGTATAAAACACACACAGACTGCTAATTCACCATGCTTTCACCATGAACTGGCTTCATGAAAATACAGGGACATACACCGTGAACGAATTTAAACAGGAAATAGAAACGTTTCGTCTCTGATATCACGAATGAGACTATCTGAAACTCTGGTACTTGGGCAACATTTCATTAATAAATACCATAAAAGAACTTGGTTACCCAGTAAAGACTAACAGAGTATTCAGTTGGGCAGGCAGCGGTCTGCAGGAAGACGTGCGGAGGTGTGCACGCAGGTAGCCGCACAGGTAGGAGTACAGGTAGGTGTACAGGGATTAGGAGAGTTGATACTCGTACCACACCTGACACCACTGATAACGCTGACCACACACACTCTCTTATCTCCGTGTTTGTCTACTCTGTGTGTGTGTATGTGTGTGTGGGGGGGAGGGGGAGATTCACTGAGCTGTGACCGTCAGAGGTCACTCAGAGGTCACTCAGAGGTCACTCAGAGGTCACTCAGAGGTCAGACGTGTGCGGGACTGATGACGAGATCGATTTAGCCGAGTTCGGAGTGTTTCTAGGAGATCCAGCTTTAAGAAGATATGACGGCAGAGGCCTAGGGTCCGCTCCCGATATGTCCACGTCCCATCTCTACGGTAGGCCCCGTGACTACGGTAGGCCCCGTGACTACGGTAGGTCATGTGACTACGGTAGACCACGTGACTACAATAGGCCACGTGACTGCGGTAGGCCACGTGACTACGGTAGGCCACGTGACTGCGGTAGGTCACGTGACTATGGTAGGCCACGGGACTGCGGTAGGCCACGGGACTGCGGTAGGCCACGTGACTGCGGTAGGCCACGGGACTACGGTAAGTCACGGGACTACGGTAGGCCACGTGACTACGGTAGGTCACGTGACTACGGTAGGTCACGTGACTACGGTAGGCCACGTGACTACGGTAGGTCACGTCATGAGGTCCCGTCTCGGGAAATGAGAGAATAGAGCCTGCACGTCTTGACCTCCGACTCCGTCATTGTGACTGTTGAGACTGTTGAGACAGGGATCTAACATCCCGCCTCCTCACTCTCCCCCCGGGTCGTCTCGGCTGGGAGAGTGTAGCGTGGGAGAGTAGCGGTGTGTGAGACAAGTCACAATCAGCTAATCTCCGCGCGATAACGCCGCACCTCCCCGCCACGCGCCGCCACCCGCCAGCCCGCCTGGTCGCCGGCGAGCACAGAGTACGAGCACCCGCCACGCGCCGGGGACCAGCGAGCGCCAACTCGTCACTGCGACGCGCGGGGGGGGGGGGGGGGGGGTGTCTGTGTGTGTGTGTGTATATATATAAATATAATCTATTAGGGTCGACACAGCCTAACAGACAGACAGGCCTTTAGTTGATAATACGTCATGTTAGAGGGAAACTGGTATCGGGTGGAGGAATTCCCAACTTACTCAGTGAGGATGCTGAAAGTTACTTACCGAGGATTTAGCCAAAGGCAAGTGACTTAGAGCATCCTCAGCGAGAAACGTCAGGAATGTGTTCCCTGAGAACCTTCAGGAATGTGGTCCCCTCACCTGTGATCTACAGGAGAAGCCCTCTCTCAGCAGTAATAACCTCAAACTTGTCTGTTTGATCGTCATGGTCGCTACCATCTGAGTGGTCTAGAAGTCATCACAAACGATGAAAACAACCGCCCTACGTATAAATCCGACAACGTCTCCCTGAAAACCACCCTTCTTTATTTTACCAAGTTTTCCTATCGTCAGACGTCACATATCAGTGTGTAGATACGATGCTACAAGGAGTGGTGAAACTGCAAATAGGTGTAACTACCTGAAATACTGCGGTTACCTGAGGGATGTATACTGTAGACATGAGACCTATGTGTCATGATCCTGCCAGTTGTCATCCCCAATGTGGATCAACATGTACATGAACGTCAACTGGCTGAACCCCCCATTAGTGTAACCTGGAACCTGTGAAGGGTCGGAACCGTCTACTCCACTTTAAATACACAAATTATACAAAACCCCAGCTATGAGAGTGTGAGTGTGTGAGAGTTGAGATTGGCGGAACGTGGCGGAACTACGAGCAGTCACGAGTGAGTGCACGCGCTGACGAGACGAGGGGAATCACGATGCACATGGTGCACACCAGTTTCACTTCTCAATAATATCCATCATCAAAGACTTGACCAAGTCTACTAGCGGTGTATTGTTTAGTAACTATCTCAATTACACAATTACTGGAGCGAAAGTTCCACAAGAAGAAGAAAAAATCTAATTGGACCTACGGAAAAGAATCTAATGTATTTTCCAGTATAGTTCCGGCGGTGTGATCTTGCTGTGCCAATGCGCTCAAAAAGTAGTTCTCTCAGTGAGTTAGAATCAATGTAAAATAAAACAACGCCAAAACCCCTGAGAACCTGCCATCTACTCGAGCCGCGGCCCGATACGTGGACCCGACATCTGAGCCTCGTCTGTCACCACACGGGGGTCGAGCGGCGCAGGGCGCAGTGCGCGAGAGGCGCAGCCCGACACCACGTAGCGCGCCATCTTGTGAGTACAGCGGACACCACGCCAGTAGTATACACAAAGTGGGCTCGGCACGGGGAACGGGGGGGGGGGGGGCGCCCCCTACACGAGAAGTACTCTACAGGGGTACGTTAACATGGAATGAGCCGACTCCGGGCAGTCACTACACTCCGTGTAGTCGTGTTGGGGTTTGTGGAGGACGAGGTCTTGTATTGTTGGTAATTCTGATAATCTCGTCCAACTCCTCTGTCTACAAGTACATCTCCCGTATAGACCCTATTGAGGTATCCCAGAACACAGTCTATTCACGAATTAATGCAGGTTAACGGTTTTCAGAAATCTTCAAATCGAAATTCTGATACCAGAAATGGAAATTTCAGCTCTTTCTACATGGAAATCCGAAATTATGTTCAGTTTCTCCAATTATAAATCAGAAAGCTGTGGTTCATGTTGTCGTAGTGAACTTGTATTTACCCTGGGCGATAATAGGGAGTTTAGTAACCTCTGGAGGGCGTATAGAAGGAAACTGACCGCGTGCTGTATCTGGGAACGAGAACCAACTCCCGGACAGTCAGATACTTGCCCCGACGTAGGGAGGCGGAGGGCAGGTATTTGTGAATTTGACTTACACAATACAAGAATGCAAACAGGAATGGGGTTCGGGGCATTATATTTTATTTGAATATTCTAAGTGAATTCTGGCATAATTTGAGAGCCGAAAAATCCTTTTAAAAAAAGATTGAATTGACCTATTTTCTCTCCAGATTCTCACTGACCCCTCGACTGACATTTGGGACGTGAAGACAATCCGGAAGTGGTGAGAACTCCGGTGAACTCCGGTGAGAACTCCGGTGAAGGCGCACGTCCGGTCGACACGGACTCGGCCGGCCACGTGTGGCGCCTGGACCAGACGCTCCTCAGTGAGACTTAAACTAACGAAATGGGCGCGGGAGACGCAGTCGAGCTCTTGACGGGCACACGGCGGGCGGGGGAGGAGGGGCGGGCACACACGGGGCGGGCCGGGGCGGGCCGGGGCGGGCCTGACGCCGGTGAAATATTCATGTCTCACGCGGGCCCGGCTCCTTCTGGGTGTGGGAACTGGGGATCGATCTCACACCGCGCACGACGCCTATCACCCTAGAGCGGCCAGCACCACGTTCCCACGGTCCCGCCCGCCCGGCCGCCGCGCCAACTTCACGGGCCGCCCGCCCGCGTCTCCCGCCCGCCGCCCGCGCGCCGCCCGCTCTCCCCGACACCCCACTGTCGCCGCCGCCATCAATTATTCCCGGGTGGCGATCGAAGAGACGACGGGCAGCAGTGGGTCAGCGGCGGACGGCGTACGGCGGTATACGGCGGGCGTAGGGCGGGCGGCGTAGGGCGGGCGGCGTAGGGCGGGCGGCGTAGGGCGGGCGGCGTAGGGCGGGCGGCGTAGGGCGGGCGGCGTAGGGCGGGCGGCGTAGGGCGGGCGGCGTAGGGCGGGCGGCGTAGGGCGGGCGGCGTAGGGCGGGCGGTGTAGGGCGGGCGGTGTAGGGCGGGCAGTGTAGGGCGGGCGGTGTAGGGCGGGCGGTGTAGGGCGGGCGGTGTAGGGCGGGCGGTGTAGGGCGGGCAGTGTACGGTGTAGGGCGGGCGGTGTAGGGCGGGCGGTGTAGGGCGGGCGGTGTAGGGCGGGCGGCGTACGGAGGGCGGTGTAGGGCGGGTGGCGTAGAGCGGGCGGCGTAGGGCGGGCGGTGTAGGGCGGGCATTGTAGGGCGGGCGGTGTACGGCGCGCGGTGTACGGCGGGCGGTGTAGGGCGGGCGGTGTACGGCGGGCGGTGTAGGGTGGGCGGTGTAGGGCAGGCGGTGTAGGGCGGGCGGTGTAGGGCGGGCGGTGTAGGGCGGGCGGCGTAGGGCGGGCGGTGTAGGGTGCAGGGCGGGCGGTGTAGGGCGGGCGGTGTAGGGCGGGCGGCGTAGGGCGGGCGGTGTAGGGTGCAGGGCGGGCGGTGTAGGGCGGGCGGTGTAGGGCGGGCGGCGTAGGGCGGGCGGTGTAGGGTGCAGGGCGGGCGGTGTAGGGCGGGCGGTGTAGGGCGGGCGGTATACGGTGTACGGCGTACGGCGTGTGGCGATATGTGACTGGGAGGTCATGTGTACTGTGCACCTCGCGCCTGTTTAGAACTGACTATATATAGGTGTGGTGTAACATGTACTTATTGTAATCCGGTAGTGTGGAATACCACTGAGTGCACGACGCAAGACGTGTACGAGTAGATGCGCCGCACTTGTCTTAGTTTGATAAGGACACTACTCGTCTGAAATAAAAACTTAAAACAGAAAGTCTAGGGGTAGAGGATCAGTCGGGCGGAGAACAGGGGCCATGGGACGGGGCAGGACTAGGCCAGGCGTGGGACTCACGCGTGGACAGGGTGTAGAGGACGTTACGGGGGACTGGAGACATCCACAGAGGAGAAAAGGTCCCCACGTGCTACATGTACAGTGCAGACGGTGTGGGTGCTGGGCGTTAGGACATACGTGAACATGTTTATCCGCTGTAGGCGACTTGACACCGAGGGGCATTAAGCGAAGGTGGTGTGTGAGGATTTGTTGTAGCCGCCCTGGGCATTGGGGGCATACGGTGTGGGGGGAGGGGGCATGGAATCTGGAGTTACAACAAAAACGTGATAACTAGTTCCCGGGGCTTCGGGGGCTGTATTTTCAGTTCTTCTAATTGAACTTCTGGCCTCCGCTGAGAGCCGCCTTGGCCTGTTTATTCCGCCTCTATTGAGTAGTTCGCCTGTTTACGTATAGCGGACTGCCACCAAACACGTGATAAACATATTCCTTCATGTCCTCCTCTGATTTACAATTTGATCTCAGCATTGATCCTTGGAGCGTCAAACCCGCTGACATCCCGGACAGCACGGTGCAGTACGATACAGCTCGATACAGCACAATAGAGTACGGTACAGCACGATACAGTACGGTACAGCACGATACAGTACTGTGCAGCACGGTACGGTACGGTACAGCACGGTACGGTACAGTAGGATACAGTACGGTACAGCCCGATACAGTACACGGTACAGTAGGATACAGTACGGTGCAGCACGATACAGCACGGTACAGTAGGATACAGTACGGTACAGCCCGATACAGTACGGTTCAGCACGATACAGTACTGTGCAGCACGGTACAGTAGGGCACAGTACGGTACGGTAGGGTACGGTACAGTAGGGCACAGTACGGTACAGTAGGGCACAGTACGGTGCAGCACGGTACAGTAGGGCACAGTACGGTGCAGCACGGTACAGTAGAATACAGTACGGTGCAGCACGGTACAGTAGGGCAAAGTACGGTACGGTAGGGTACGGTACAGTAGGGCACAGTACGGTACGGTAGGGTACGGTACAGTAGGGCACAGTACGGTGCAGCACGGTACAGTAGGGTAGAGTAGGGCACAGTACGGTGCAGCACGGTGCAGTAGGGCACAGTACGGTGCAGCACGGTAGAGTAGGGTACAGTACGGTAGAGTAGGACACGGTGCAGCCCGGAACAGTACGGTGCAGCATGGTACAGTAGGATACAGTACGGTGCAGCACGGTACAGTAGGGCACAGTACGGTGCAGCACGGTGCAGTAGGGCACAGTACGGTGCGGCACGGTGCAGTAGGGCACAGTACGGTGCGGCACGGTGCGGGCGGACGGACGCTGCTGGCGGCGGTCACGTGGGAACGCCCGGGCTGCGCGACCACGCCGCCCCGCGTTCACAGAGGGCGCCACCAGGGTGTAAGTAACTATGACAACACCCTGGAGGAGGGCGGTGAGAGGGACGGAGTAGCCGGGAGACGTCTAGTGTCCGTGGTGAGCCTCCCGTCTGACCCCCTCTCACTGAGGAGGGCGGTGAGAGGGACGGAGAAGCCGGGAGACGTCTCCGTGGTGAGCCTCATCTACACCACCAGGTACTGTGTGAATAAAGCTCCACTAAACACGCCCGTCACAATAACCCGACACATCTACACCACCAGGTACTGTGTGAATGAAGCTCCACTAAACACGCCCGTCACAATAACCCTACATCTACACCACCAGGTACTGTGTGAATAAAGCTCCACTAAACACGCCCGTCACAATAACCCGACACATCTACACCACCAGGACCGTGTGAATGAAGCTCCACTAAACACGCCCGTCACAATAACCCGACACATCTACACCACCAGGTACTGTGTGAATGAAGCTCCACTAAACACGCCCGTCACAATAACCCGACACATCTCCAGCACCAGGTACTGTGTGAATGAAGCTCCACTAAACACGCCCGTCACAATAACCCTACATCTACACCACCAGGTACTGTGTGAATAAAGCTCCACTAAACACGCCCGTCACAATAACCCGACACATCTACACCACCAGGTACTGTGAATGAAGCTCCACTAAACACGCCTGTCACAATAACCTGACACATCTCCAGCACCAGGTACTGTGTGAATGAAGCTCCACTAAACACGCCCGTCACAATAACCAGCCACATCTACACCATCAGGTACTGTGTAGATGAAGCTCCACTAAACACGCCCGTCACAATAACCCGACACATCTACACCACCAGGTACTGTGAATGAAGCTCCACTAAACACGCCTGTCACAATAACCTGACACATCTCCAGCACCAGGTACTGTGTGAATGAAGCTCCACTAAACACGCCCGTCACAATAACCAGCCACATCTACACCATCAGGTACTGTGTAGATGAAGCTCCACTAAACACGCCCGTCACAATAACCCGACACATCTACACCACCAGGTACTGTGAATGAAGCTCCACTAAACACGCCCGTCACAATAACCCGACACATCTACACCACCAGGTACTGTGAATGAAGCTCCACTAAACACGCCCGTCACAATAACCCGACACATCTACACCACCAGGTACTGTGAATAAAGCTCCACTAAACACGCCCGTCACAATAACCCGACACATCTACACCACCAGGTACTGTGTGAATGAAGCTCCACTAAACACACCCGTCACAATAACCCGACACATCTACACCACCAGGTACTGTGTAGATGAAGCTCCACTAAACACGCCCGTCACAATAACCCGACACATCTACACCACCAGGTACTGTGAATGAAGCTCCACTAAACACGCCCGTCACAATAACCCGACACATCTACACCACCAGGTACTGTGAATAAAGCTCCACTAAACACGCCCGTCACAATAACCCTACATCTACACCACCAGGTACTGTGTGAATAAAGCTCCACTAAACACGCCCGTCACAATAACCCGACACATCTACACCACCAGGACCATGTGAATGAAGCTCCACTAAACACGCCCGTCACAATAACCCGACACATCTCCAGCACCAGGTACTGTGTAGATGAAGCTCCACTAAACACGCCCGTCACAATAACCCGACACATCTACACCACCAGGTACTGTGTGAATGAAGCTCCATTAAACACGCCTGTCAGATGTCACAGCGGTGACGACACTGACAGCAGGTACCGAGCAGGTCTCGCAGCGCGCGAGACTCACGTGACACACCGGAACCGGAACCGACAAGACGCCAAGTCTGCCCAGATATGAGCCGAGTCTTGACGGGGCTCGAGAGACGGTCACGTCGCTCCCCGACAACCCAGGCCGGGGATAGAGGCACGAGGTTGGGAAACGGGGGCGGGGACAGGGACAGAGACGTAGTAGTTGACAGGGGCAGAGACAGGGACATGGGTTGACACAGGAGCCGTGACAGGGGTAGTGACAGTACACACTAAGTGACACAGTAAGGGCAGCGCGCAATATCTCAGTGTCCACACGTGAACACTCAACGCGTCCACACTCAACGCGTCCACACTCAACGCGTCCACACTCAACGAGCCACGACACGGGACGACAAACACACGGGACGACGACACCAGAGAGTAGGAGGAGGCCCGACACACGAGACACAGCACGACACACGGGAGGAGCCCGGGAGGCGGGTGGTGGGAGGCGCCGTGGTAGCGCCGTGCTACTTTACCCTCTAGGAAGTGCGCCGCGAAATCCTCGAAGCCGAAGTCGCCGGGGCCCGGGCCGGCGGCGGCGGCGGCGGCGTGGTGGTGGTTGGTGGTGCTGGTGGCGTGCGCCATACTCCTCCGGGTCCTCCTCCTGCTGGCTGGGCCTCCTGGTCCCTCTCCGGACCCGTCTCCTGTGCTGTCCACTCACCGCCGCTCGATTTTCTCACCGCCCAATCCGCCGCGATTTTCCCACACGGCGCCGCGACCCCAGGGCGGGCGGCGGGCGGCGGGCGGGGGGATGGCGACTGGTGGGACGTTAAAACGGCCTAATTTGCATGGGGCGGGCGCGGGGCGGGCGCGGGGCGGGCGCGGGGCGGGCGTGCGGCGGGGGCGGGCGGGGAGTGGACCGGGCGCTCCCCGGCTGCCGTCCTTCTCGTCGCGGGCGGCGGGCGGCGGGCGGCGGGCGGCGAGGCGCGGGCACCCCGCATGCTATCTGTGTTGTGTTTGATATTAATTATATGTTTACACCTGGCGCCCGCCTCCAACTTTCCCACGCTTGCAAGCACGCCTGGCGCTGTGCTCGATCGGGGCCGGGCGTCGCTGGAGGACGCGCTCAGCTGATTGGTGGAGGGCGGGGGCCCCGGAACGTGTATGGTGAAGCAGGGCGGCCATGTCTCTGGATATTAATGAGCAGTCAGAGGATTTGGGGCCGAGGCCGGGATCGATGCCTGCCTCAGCGGGCGCCCTGACGACGACGGGCGGGGGACGGGCGGGGGACGGGCGGGGGACGGACAGAGGACCGGCGGAGGACGGGCGGGCGGGGGACGGGTGGAGGACGGACGGAGGACGGGCGGGCGGAGGACGGGCGGGCGGGGGACGGGTGGAGGACGGGCGGGGGACGGGCGGGCGGGGGACGGGCGGGCGGGGGACGGGTGGAGGACGGGCGGGGGACGGGCGGGGGACGGGCGGGCGGGGGACGGGCAGGAGACGGACAGAGTACGGGCGGTGGATGGGCGGGGGACGGGGACAGACGGGCGGGGAAAAGAGACAGACACCTCCCCCAGCTTCCCCACACATACACAAAGATTAGGGACGCGATACAAACAGGCAGCAATCACTGCATCCTGCAGGGAGACGATGGACACCAGCAGAAGGCATCAGAGTACGAGTTCTCACATCTCACACCCTCCTACCCCTGTCTCGTTCGTATAAGACTTGTCCTAGAGCGTTGCTCACTGATGAAGGTTCTAGTATTTGGTAGAGTTCACCTGAAACCTGAAAACAACGTCATTTCCGGTGAAGCAGACGATATTTCGCTCGTCAGGAACCAACCGGAAACCAGCAGAGGAATCGATGGCGCGAAATCAGCATCCGCTTAGCGGGTAGGACGAAGGGGGGGGGGGGGGGGGAAGACTTGCCAAGCCGGGAAGGTCATCTTAACCAGTCACCGGAGATTCCACTACAGAAGACTGTCATGTTCCACAGGAGTTCCACCACATCTTTATAAAGACAGGGGACTGGCAATTGCAAAACGCCAGAGGACAAACTCGGCAGGGTGTAGACGGGGAGGGGGGGGGGGGGGGGTCTGAAGCATTGTCAGGGAGTTCCAGGTCGTGGTCCAGGGCGAGGGCCCCGAGAGCTATTCAGCTATTTAAAGTATCCCAAGTACGATTTGCGCATATATTATCACCATTCATTTTTCAGATTTTATGTGAAACCCATGACCAAAAATGAACTCCGATTTACACGGATCTCACAAAGACCCTTAGAATGTAAAAGTCTAATAAAGAAGTGGAAATATTGTTCGTGTGGAATTTGCTGCCTCCGGCACGTTTGGATCACGAGTCAGTGCCTTAACCACTGCGGAAGCTCCAGAGCCCCGTGTTGACGCTGAACCGTACACAGAGGTTGGCAAGACTATGTGGCGCTGGTCGGGGTTTGTGTGTTCTGTACAACATGTCTACTGGAGGTGGCTGGGGACCCCGCACCTCTCTGTGAACAGTGTGCCGAGCGGCTCAGTGTGCACAAACCGCACTGCACCTCTCTGTGAACAGTGTGCCGAGCGGCGCAGTGTGCACAAACCGCACTGCACCTCTCTGTGAACAGTGTGCCGAGCGGCTCAGTGTGCACAAACCGCACTGCACCTCTCTGTGAACAGTGTTTCAAGCAGTTCAGTGTGCACAAACCGCACTGCACCTCTCTGTGAACAGTGTGTCAAGCAGTTCAGTGTGCACAAACCACACTGCACCTCTCTGTGAACAGTGTGTCAAGCGGCTCAGTGCGTACAAACCACACTGCACCTCACTGTGAACACTGTGCCGAGCAGTTCAGTGTGCACAAACCGCACTGCACCTTACTGTGAACACTGTGCCGAGCAGCTCAGTGTGTACATACCACACTGCACCTCTCTGTAAACAGTGTGCCGAGCTGCTCAGTGTGCACATACCACCCTGCACCTCTCTGTGAACAGTGTGTCAAGCAGTTCAGTGTGCTCATACCACACTGCACCTTACTGTGAACAGTGTGCCGAGCTGCTCAGTGTGCTCACACCACACTGCACCTCACTGTGAACAGTGTGCCAAGCAGTTCAGTGTGCTCATACCACACTGCACCTCGCTGTGAACAGTGTGCCGAGCTGCTCAGTGTGCTCACACCACACTGCACCTCACTGTGAACAGTGTGCCAAGCAGTTCAGTGTGCTCATACCACACTGCACCTCGCTGTGAACAGTGTGCCGAGCGGCTCCGTGCGCACATACCGCACTGCACCTCTCTGTAAACAGTGTGCCGAATAGTGACGAGCGGCCCGGGGTGCACACTCCGTACAGCCCTGCTCCGCTCTCTCACAGAGACCAAACACGTGGATATACTGGGGAATTTACAGCCTTCAGAGAGACCGAGAAAACATGGAAAACTTTGTGTGTGACGAATCCAGGCGTGTCGGCCAGAATAGTTCATCTAAATTCAGAACCCAGAGTCTGGAGTTCCGTGAGAATAAATAGACATAAATAAATAACAGTCTGTGCTTTTCAGTAGGAAATTGTACGGTTTGGTTTTGTGGAACCTGAGTAACTGGTAACAGAAAACTGTAGCCACTCCAGTTTGATATCGATGTCAAGAAGCAGAAAGGAAATCACGACCAGTACCTCCCCCCCCCCCCCCCCCGCCCAGTGAGGTATGACTGGCGCCGATGACGCAGTGAGAGGGGGAGGGGGGCGCTACGGGGTGGGAGTGGTAGCGGCGACGGTGGCATTGTTCTAAGGTTGCCATAACAACGAGCGTGGGAAAGTGACCAGCTGAGGTGACCGGTGCCACCTTGATTCACCACGCCCCCCTCCCGCCGCCTCTCAGGCCCGGATCTAGGCCTGGAGTAGGCGCTAGGCCTAGACGAGCAGCCCGCGGCGCCGACTGGCGGTCCGTATACACACCACACGTCTCGTGGTCGTAATCCAACAGCACAACACCATCTCCACGTGACTCAGTCCCACCACTAACAGCACAACACCATCTCCACGTGACTCAGTCCCACCACTAACAGCACAACACCATCTCCACGTGACTCAGTCCCAGCACTAACAGCACAACACCATCTCCATATGACTCAGTCCCACCACTAACAGCACAACACCATCTTCACATGACTCAGTCCCACCACTAACAGCACAACACCATCTCCACGTGACTCAGTCCCACCACTAACAGCACAACACCATCTCCACGTGACTCAGTCCCACCACTAACAGCACAACACCATCTTCACGTGACTCAGTCCCACCACTAACAGCACAACACCATCTTCACATGACTCAGTCCCACCACTAACAGCACAACACCATCTCTACATGACTCAGTCCCACCACTAACAGCACAACACCATCTCCACGTGACTCAGTCCCACCAGTAGAACACGTACAGAGCGCCTGTAACTCTCCGACAAGAGATGCCGGGAAATAGTCCCGTCTAGAATGAGGTCAAATCGTCATGTATTCTGATAGATGACTTATATGTTCATTCGATACGATTTCTTTATAACAATATCATTTATTATCATAAATCACAGTCATAATGCCTTTTGCAAGCTTAGAACACTGAAATAACAATAGCGAACTACACATGTATACAGATAACGTACGTCGACAACGAGTTCCCACTGTTCCTGTATGGGGTGATAGAGAAGTAAAAGTTCAGTTTCCCTGCCTCTACCGCCGACTCCCTGAGCTGAACTCTGTAAGTGTTCATCAGTAGGAGTACACGAGTAACATTTGTAGATTAAACCGGCTGGAGATACCCTCTGATTGTGGGGACGGTGAGCAGTAGGAGAGCGATGAGAGATGAGAGTAGGTCGCTCCCTGTCCACACCCAGGACCACACCCAGGTCACGGCCACCAACACGCCCAGCCACCAACAGAATCACTGCTGTGAAGAGACAACACGCCCGGCCACAAACAGAATCACCGCTGTGAACAGACAACACGCCCAGCCACAAACATACCCACCGCTGTGAACAGACAACACGCCCAGCCACCAACAGAATCACCGCTGTGAACAGACAACACGCCCGGCCACAAACAGAATCACCGCTGTGAACAGACAACACGCCCAGCCACCAACAGAATCACCGCTGTGAACAGACAACACGCCCAGCCACAAACAGAATCACCGCTGTGAACAGACAACACGCCCGGCCACAAACAGAATCACCGCTGTGAACAGACAACACGCCCAGCCACAAACAGAATCACCGCTGTGAACAGACAACACGCCCGGCCACAAACAGAATCACCGCTGTGAACAGACAACACGCCCGGCCACAAACAGAATCACCGCTGTGAACAGACAACACGCCCGGCCACAAACAGAATCACCGCTGTGAACAGACAACACGCCCAGCCACAAACAGAATCACCGCTGTGAACAGACAACACGCCCGGCCACAAACAGAATCACCGCTGTGAACAGACAACACGCCCGGCCACAAACAGAATCACCGCTGTGAACAGACAACACGCCCGGCCACAAACAGAATCACCGCTGTGAACAGACAACACGCCCAGCCACAAACAGAATCACCGCTGTGAAGAGACAACACGCCCGGCCACAAACAGAATCACCGCTGTGAACAGACAACACGCCCGGCCACAAACAGAATCACCGCTGTGAACAGACAACACGCACAGCCACAAACAGAATCACCGCTGTGAACAGACAACACGCCCAGCCACAAACAGAATCACCGCTGTGAACAGACAACACGCCCAGCCACAAACAGAATCACCGCTGTGAACAGACAACATGCCCGGCCACAAACAGAATCACCGCTGTGAACAGACAACACGCCCGGCCACAAACAGAATCACCGCTGTGAACAGACAACACGCCCAGCCACCAACAGAATCACCGCTGTGAATAGACAACACGCCCGGCCACAAACAGAATCACCGCTGTGAACAGACAACACGCCCGGCCACAAACAGAATCACCGCTGTGAACAGACAACACGCCTGGCCACAAACAGAATCACCGCTGTGAACAGACAACACGCCCAGCCACAAACAGAATCACCACTGTGAACAGACAACACGCCCAGCCACCAACAGAATCACCGCTGTGAACAGACAACACGCCCAGCCACAAACAGAATCACCACTGTGAACAGACAACACGCCCAGCCACAAACAGAATCACCGCTGTGAAGAGGCCGGCTCTCTTAATCACCTAATAGTGGAGTCGGTTCTTAATGAGAGGAGCTAATTACGTCTAGACACGGCAAGTGTCGCGACCAGTGACCGGCAGGGGCGGCTACATTAGTGTGACGTCATTCTACCCACCGACAGCGGGCTTTCCCTACGCTCTGGTGCCAAACATTGGGATATCCCTCCATAAGTGGGAGTGTCCACATCCCAAACATCTCAATTTTGTTTATTCCTGTAGAATATTCAACTGTTCTATGACATCAAATAGGATGTACCAATACGATATCTATATCATGATTGAGCACTTGAGTGTTGTCACCATTTAAAATATTAAAAGAACAACTCGACACAGATCGGAATGCAAGGTTGGTGCCAATGTTATGAAATGAAATAAGAGTGTGGCTTTAGTTTTGTCAGCGAACTTACTAATTTTCCAGTCACAGCTTAGTTCTAAAACATGTTTCCTGTTGAATTTATTCTGCATTTACTTTATCATTGCTGGATAACCACTAAAAACATTTATAATTAGTCAGCGGCGGGCCCGCTATGATACTTCGTCCATGCGGTGCTTCGCTAGCCCCTCTCATGACGTCATACGGTACGCTCTAATGAAGTCATGTTTAGGATATCGATGACGCCACGAGGAAATATAATATAAGCATAATATAAACTATAAAAAAAAGAAATAATAGCGTAAGCCATCATGTTCGTCAAACAGCATCACGGAGGGAATATAATCATCTGAGAAGGACGATTAACAGTGACGGGCAGGCGTGGACACCTTATACCAGATTGTGTTGACAACGTGTTGGTGAAAACTGAACAGAAATCCCCACCATCTCACATTTTATCCCGAGAATGAACTGATCGCCTTAGATTCAAACTCGGCCAGTTAGCCCCAGTTTAGGATATTTGTATGCATCGTTTTTTAAAGTCATACCATATTACTAAGCCTGTCCTGGCTCGTAGAGAAAGGTAACAAACCTGTTAACAATACAAGCTGAACAAGACATGTTTTCTCTCCTTGATATTTCCAATGTGTGATAAGAGATACTTGTATCTTTTCTTCAAATATTTTTCACTTCAAAATGAAGCCTCATTCTTATTGAAAATACTGTTAGCATAAGAAGAACATTGTGTGAGCGTCGGGGCGGGTGGAGGGGGGGGGGCGGAGAATATGTGTGTGTGGGGGGGGGGGGGGAGACTATGTGTGTGTGTGGGGGGGGGGGGGGGGGGGGGCACAAGGCCTCCAGTGGGGGTCCAGGGCACCCAGGATATAATCATTGTTCCTACTGAACATGAATAAGTGGATTTGCATAGAGACGTGAAGAGGTGCCATAAGTGTGTTTGTGTGTTGTGACATTGTGTCGTCGTGTTTCTGTGACTTTACCATTGACGGCAGTCTACTGACGGTGAGAACCCTACCTCCTCCCCCCCCCCCCCCCCCCCCCCCAAATAATAATAAAAGAACAACCCGCCCGAACCGCCCCTCTCACAGCACACCCTCAGCCCGCCCCCCCCCCCCCCCCCCACCTCACCCCTCCTCAGCCCGGGCACCAGGGAACGAGGCGGGTTTTTGTTGTGGCGGCGACGATTCCGCGCCGCTCTCCGCCACACTTGGGTTCAATCGATACCGAGTGGCGGGAAAACGTCGTCTCTCGGGAGGCACCTGGAAAAACGCCGCCGGCTCAGTGCCATCTGAGGCCGACCTGGACGCATCGGGAACACCAGGGTCAGCGTCATCCTCGCTATGCCAACCACAGTGGTGTCGAGTGAGTGAGCGGAGAGGCACCTGACAGACAGGCAGGAGGCACAGCGGCTTGCCCTGTGAGCTGCCAAGGTGTGGCGGAGAAGTTAGTGGTGTAGAGTGAGTGAGCGGAGAGGCACCTGACAGACAGGCAGGAGGCACAGCGGCTTGCCCTGTGAGCTGCCAACGTGTGGCGGAGAAGTTAGTTGTGAGAGTGAGTGAGCGGAGAGGCACCTGACAGAGCGCTAATGGAGAGATTAAAACTCCACCTTAATGAGAGTGACGGGGACGGTTACAGACTCCCACCTGCCGCCTTCACAGCCCCCGACCCCCCCCCCCCCCCCCCCCCCTCCCCGCCGTCAACCGGCAGAAACACCTCCCTCCCCGGACGGCGTAATCCCGGGTCACATGAATATGATGACAATATCATACATGTCAGTTGGGTCAGGGAAACAGGTGGACACGTTCTTCGTGTTGATTTTTCTGCCTCAGAGAAACCCGGAACACTTGGATAACGTGTCCTTGTCGGCCATGGCATGGGGCTGAGGGTCTGTGGGGAGGTTCAAACCGCTGTTTTATTGGTGCGAATGAGGCTCAATCAATCCTATTTTTGTTTGACACAAGGAAAAGTAATTACATATACTGAATACGGATTTCCATGGATAAATGGAAAATGGACTAAATCTCCTAAGTAGAATATACAGGAATTCTAATAAGTTTGGATTTCAAATAGTCCTAGCGACTTGGTCGGGTTGGAGTTCCCCCCCCCCCCCCCCCACCTGTCCCGCTCATATGAACACACCCACGGGCGTGTCGGCGACCGTCGACCGTCGTTGGCGGGAGTGTCCGACAGTGTTCGTTTTGACGGAGAAATTTGCTCTGAAGCCTGTAGTACCGCCAACATCCACCAGATAGCGTGTTTAAATGCTATTGTTAATATTCTCAATAGTTGATACACGAAAACAGGGTTTCACTTTAGGGAGCGTAAACAAACTGATTATGGAAGTATATCAATGCAAAAAAGTCCACCAAGGCTGCCGCGCGTCTAATACCACACCTCAGCCTACAGCATTTGTAACCCATCAAATGGGATACAAATGCTGAGCTCAGGGACTTGGACATTAAAGTCTGTACTGCTCTACATAAAATGTTATGCAGTTGCTATACATTGGGCTTGTCAATTTTTAGAGAGATATACTTTCAAAGTTTGTTTACGCTCCCTTTTCATGTGCCAAACTACTTTGCATATGACCATATATGGCAAACTCTGTTTCCGCTTATTATTAGGTGTAACTCTGTGGAGTGGTGCAGTGTCCTGTTACTGCTTGTTCCCGAGTGCTGGTCGACTATATCCTTCGTGACTTGAAGTGAGCAGTTGTTGTTTTTTTAGTTCTTTATTGCAATCTCTCACCTCAGTGAGTTTTTCAGTTACAATGTTTGCGATATCATCACTACATATACAGCACTTCATATCATTACATCAAGGTGAAGTGCGGTTGGTATCAGTGAGACGTGTCGCCGCGTGAAGCTACATGCCGGAGCCTCTCCCCGTCTCCTCGCCGCCCTCACTGAGCGGCCCGCTCACGGCGCAGTGTCGCCACCTGCCAGCAAGCCCGCCAACTAGGCACGCGGGCGAGCAGACGACGCGACGCGGGCTCAGAGAGAGTCGGCGAATCTAATACTTCTTAAAAGGGTAGCATTTGTAACTTTATTTGGGTCATTAAAGGCATATCGGACAATCTATCTTAAAAATCAAAACCCATCTTAGTTTCCTGGTAATTGAATATGATGATCTCCAAATGTGATAGAAATAAACTTGTACTTTTCTGAAAAAAAACAGGGCTCACCATTCTCGCTTTTTATTGAGAAATAAATATCATAACATCATAAAAGAATATAGAGAAAATCTAAAAAAAAAAGAATTTCATATTGGTAAAACCAATGTCATTTTGTTCAAACTTTCACAGACTGTGGTACATGTAGAGTACTACTTATCTCAGTTTGACAATCACAGGTCACCGTCCTTGTATTTCAAATAATTCCCCATCGTTAGTTTGTTTGTTAGGGTAGTTTAACGTCCAATATGTTCTATTAGACTAACTTTGGGTTTGACTGAATCTTTGAGATGAATGTAGGTAGAAATCTCACACTTACACATTTACCGGGGTGAGAGTTCTACTTCCCACACCACATGAGAACGATTGGCCTTTGATATAGCAGTAAATCTACCACTACTGGGGATGAAGGAGAAAGGTGGCTGCACATCACACCACATAGACATGGTATGAGAAGGACTGGGCTTTGATATAGCAGTAAATCTACCACTGCTGGAGGTGGGAGAGAAAAGTGGCTGCAGAAAACAAGACGTGGCCGGCCCAGTGCGGACGGGGAGGGACAGACAAGGCCGGCACAGTGCGGACGGGGAGGGACAGATGAGGCCGGCACAGTGCGGACGGGGAGGGACAGACGAGGCCGGCACACCGGGACCGGGAGGGACAGACGAGGCCGCCACAGTGCGGACTGGGAGGGACAGACGAGGCCGCCACAGTGCGGACCGGGAGGGACAGACGAGGCCGGCACAGTGCGGACGGGGAGGGACAGACGAGGCCGGCACAGTGCGGACGGGGAGGGACAGACGAGGCCGGCACAGTGCGGACGGGGAGGGACAGACGAGGCCGGCACAGTGCGGACGGGGAGGGACAGACGAGGCCGGCACAGTGCGGACGGGGAGGGACAGACGAGGCCGGCACAGTGCGGAAGGGGAGGGACAGACGAGGCCGGCACAGTGCGGACGGGGAGGGACAGACGAGGCCGGCACAGTGCGGACGGGGAGGGACAGACGAGGCCGGCACAGTGCGGACCGGGAGGGACAGACGAGGCCGGCACAGTGCGGACGGGGAGGGACAGACGAGGCCGGCACAGTGCGGACGGGGAGGGACAGACGAGGCCGGCACAGTGTGGACGGGGAGGGACAGACGAGGCCGGCACAGTGCGGACCGGGAGGGACAGACGAGGCTGGCTGGAAGTAACTCAACTAGAACATGCTGCTAGACAGTTTACAAAAACAGAGAGTAGAAGAAACCTGAAATAAACGTGTACCCCCGATGTAATGACGTAGGCCGGCATACATACCCATAATCCGTGAGGTCAGGGCCCCCGGGTGGGGGGCCGGGGCGCCCCCTCCGTTACTGTGGTTGTACGATCCGATGGTGGGATCGTTATTGTCATAGTCTCTGTGGGCCTTGCCCGGGTGTTGTTGGTGTTGTTGTTGTTGTTGTTGGTGATGGTGGTGGTGGTGGTGGTGGTGGTGGTGACCATGGTGGTGCGGGTGGTGGTGGTGGCCGTGGGGGGCGTGGCCGTTCTGCATGGCCCCGCCCCCCAGCCCGTTGAGGAGGCCGGCGGGCGGCGTCAGCGCGGGGCCGCCGCCCAGCTTGGCGGGCCGACTCAGGTCGACCGGCAGTTCGTGGAAGCCGCCGCCTCCCGTCTCCGCCATGTGCCCATTCACGTACGGGTGGCGGGCCCTGGTGGCGGGCGGCGTCGCCTCCTCCTTGGGGGCGCCATGGGTGGGCACGTGCACCGTGCTGGCCTGCACCGTGTGCGACCCGGGCGCGGCCGGGGCGTGCGGCAGCTCCGTCACCAGCGGGATGTAGGCGGGCTGCACGGCCGCCAGCCCCGCGCTGCTCCCATAGTGTACCAGCGTACTCGGGTCCCGCTCTAACGCCGCCCCGATCGTGTATCCATACTGGCCCTGTGACGGAGAGGAGACGAGGTCAGTACAAGGTCATCACAAGGTCATCACAAGGTCATTACGGGGTCATCACAAGGTCATCACAAGGCCATTACAGGGACATCACAAGGTCATGACAAGGTCACGACAAGGTCATTTCAGGGATATCACAAGGTCATTACAGGGTCATCACAAGGTCGCTACAAGGTCAACTTCGCATCAAACCCAAATCAATGTTATATGTGATAATGTCTATTATCAATGATCATGTTCTTGATGACCTGTTGATGGGACACGGAAAAGGGTAATCACAAGGTCATTACAAGGTCAATACAAGGTCAATCTTACATCAAACAAAAACCACTGTTGCAGGTCTGTTGTCAATGTTGATGTTCTTAATGGCCTGTGGATGAGACACGAAGTCATCACAGGTCACCATAACACGGGGCCGATAGGGATGTCTGGTTCTCCTGACAGTGTGGAGGCTCTCTCTGACCGTGTGGACGGGCACTGGGCACCACGAGACCAGCACGAGGTGTTCTGACCGGCCTCGGGAGGGGTGAAGGTCAAACGGGGCAGCCCAAGGTCATCACCGGGTCAACGCAACACCACTCAGGACATAGTGTTACAAGTCCGTTGTCAATGTTTGAGTTTGTACTGGCTTTGTGGATGGGACAGAAATAAAACTTAACAGGGCCACAAGTCATAGTACCAGAGATACCGTCTCCAGTATCACTTCACCAGGTTTCCCCTACACGAGTGTGTCAGTATAGTTTAATATCATATAATAGTACTTAGAATACCTTATCCAGTACGGAGTTGTACAAAGTGAGCTTTCAGTCACCTCATGTGTACAGTGTTTCTGAACGTGTATCTGCACTGTGTGTACGTCCAGGTTGACGCGGGTGTTGTGTTATGTCTGCTCCTCACTGTCCCGCAGTCTCAGCGTGGAGGCAGGGGTCCCGTGTAGCGCGGAGTGAAGGCGAACACCCGCACGGAGAACAGAGACGGGGATGGGCGCCGAGAGATGGCACACCTTTTTAAAACCTCCCAGCCCCTGGAGTGATCTTCTCTCGGCCGCCGAGTGTCCGGCCGCGAGGCCCCGTCTGGGCGCCTGTGTGGGCCGCCGCCCTCCACTCTGCCCTCCACTCTGCCCTCCACTCTGCCCTCCACTCTGCCCTCCACTCTGCCCTCCACTCAGCCCTCACTCCCTGCCCTCCACTCAGCCCTCCACTCTGCCCTCCACTCTGCCCTCCACTCAGCCCTCAGCCCTCACTCCCTGCCCTCAGCCCTCACTCCCTGCCCTCCACTCTGCCCTCAGCCCCTACCCTTATATCAGGGATGCCAGTTGGAGTCAGAAGAAAACATTGAAATATTCTGTAAGGCAATACAGGGAGAATGGGAGTAGCTGATTCCTAGGCCAACAAGACCCCCCCCCCCCCCCCCCAGATAAGTTTTATACATTCCGATGTATCTTACTATCTACGCATTTCGCGGCGTTTTCCAACGTCCCCTATTATCGCTCACTGTCTCTATGTGGAAAATTATGGTGAATTCAACAATAAAAACACTACATTAGTTACAAGATATGTGTGATAATTACCTACATTATTCAGCTGAAACTGTGATTACATACCATCTTTAGAGAATTACCATGTCTGCAGTTCCTCTGTCTGCTAATGCAAGATGGCGACCTCCATAACAAGCACCACATGGGTCGGTCTCAGCAGTAAATTATTCAAATTTAGAAATATGAAAGACTCTTTTTCAGAAATTTTAATCATGAAACTCTGAATGGTTTATTAATTACAAAATGTATAATATTTTACACACAAAGTTGGGTTTAGTTAGGCCTACCATTAATAAACCTTGTGACTGAATTTTGACCAATCAGAGCCATTGTCTGTTTTCAATCCCTTAGTCCGATTGAACTGCTGCTCACAGGGGACTGGGAGATGGGAGAACCTTGAAAACAGCAACGGCGTGGGGCTAAGGGTATGAGGGGGGGCTCAGTGAGTGAGGATTTCAAGGCATCAGGGGAAAGATTTCAATTTCTACATGGATATGTGGGCATGTTCAGTGTTGGTAACATGGCCTTTGGTTGACTTGGGTAATTTAGAATTTTTTTGTCAATATTATTCAAGGAAAACGACTTTTTATTCACTGAAAACGAAAACATGAATTTCAATGGAAACATTGAAAACTGGCATCCCTGTTATATTCACCGCCTACTGCCCTCAGCCCCTGCCCTTATATTCACCGCCTACTGCCCTCAGCCCTCACCCTGCCCTTATATTCACCGCCTACTGCCCTCACCCCGCTCTCAGCTGCCCTTATATTCACCGCTTACTGCCCTCACCCCGCTCTCAGCTGCCCTTATAGTCACCGCCTACTGCCCTCAGCCAGCTGGCCTTATATTCACCGCCTACTGCCCTCAGCCCCTGCCCTTATATTCACCGCCTACTGCCCTCAGTCCGCTCTCAGCTGCCCTTATATTCACCGCTTACTGCCCTCACCCTGCCTCTCACCTCTCGCCAAGTCCCCTCGCAATCTTTTCCCACCGTTCGCTGGTTCCCGTCGTACTCAGGGAAACCGAGACGTACAAAAGCAGGCGGGGCGGGGGTAACCAGCGGGGCCGGCGTTCCCGTTCCCACCCCGGTGCAGCCCCCCCCCCCCCCCCCACCTCCTCGCTGCGGCCCTCTTTCCTTGGGAACTGTACCAACAGGGCTCGGGGCGGCGGGTCGCGTTTTCTAGGTCACAGACAACAAGAAGTGCTAACCTACAACTAGAGCCGCGCCGTGTACCCGACTAGGCGATAGATTAGAAGCCGCTAGCTTCCCGTCTACACCGAGGTGCAGCCAGTCTATCAATGAGCCGAGTGGAGACCTACCTGGTTCTCTCAGCAACGCCAATTATCAAACCCAGTCACAAATATATTACATCTCAAGTGAAGGCTTCAAATATTAACTCATGTAAAGTTTTGTTTGTTTGGGTAGTTTAACGTCCAATTTGTTCTATTAGACTTACTTTGGGTTTGACCGAATCTATGAGAGGAATTAAGGTAGAAATCTCACCCCTACACATTTACCGAGGTGAGAGTTCTTTTACTTCCCACACCATATAGACATGGTATGAGAAGCTCATTGTACCGTTATGTTACTATAGATACTGTACCTTTATGTTGCTATAGATACTGACTGTACCATTATGTTGCTATAGATACTCACTGTACTGTTATGTTGCTATAGACACTCACTGTACCGTAATGTTGCTATAGAATAGATACTGTACCATTATGTTGCTATAAATACTCACTGTACCGTAATGTTGCTATAGATACTGTACCGTTATGTTGCTACAGATACTCACTGTACCGTAATGTTGCTATAGATACTGTACCGTAATGTTGCTATAGATACTCACTGTACTGTAATGTTGCTATAGATACTGTACTGTTATGTTGCTATGGATATTCAGTGTTCCGTTATGTTGCTATAGATACCGTACCGATATGTCGCTATGGACACTAACTGCAACATTACATTACAAATCTGAAACCACATACCCCAAGTGTAAGTGATATTGTGGAGGTACCCATGAGGGATCATGTTACTGACCCCATAATGATGGACCTTCAAGGTGTTGCGTTCAGTAATTACGGACCGACGCTGTACGCACAGGGCCGTCTTTACCCAACGAAACACCGAGAAAGGCATCACTGCAGGCTCAGCAATGATGTTTCCTTATCATGATATCAACAATTATCACAAAAAAGCCATTTTATTTACTTATTGACAGTCCTCTAATGATTATCTCCTGTCGTTGGACACTAGGTGGAGTGCTGGTCAGTATCGGGCCTGAGGACCCGTGTGGATCTATTCATACCACTGGCTTATTGGTGTGGACATGGCAGGATTCTTACAATACACGGTCTACACAAGGAGAGAGAAATGAATAAACTGAAAATGAATGCCATGATTTCGATGGAACTGTGGACTTCTGACATCTTTGCATATAACCAACACTCCCATTATACACACCCCCTAAATATGTATAACATGCTGCCCCCTAAACATGTCTAACGTGCTGCACCCCCTAAACATGTCTAACGTGCTGCACCCCCTAAACATGTCTAACGTGCTGCACCCCCTAAACATGTCTAACATGCGGCCCCCCTAAACATGTCTAACATGCGGCCCCCCTAAACATCTCTAACATGGGGGTGAGGCTTGTATTGTGGATTAGCATGAGCGGCCGACACCACACACTCTGTGATTCTAGGTTAGTCCGCCTCCCGCCAAACCCCGCATCGATTCCCGGCCCCGTCACGCTGAGAGGGTGTGGGGGGGGGGGGGGGGGGGGTGAGTGTGTGAGAGTGTGCCTATACGAGTGTAAGAGTGTGTGTCCGTGTGTGTGTGAGCTGTGATCACAGATCCTCTTATAAATCACTCACTCAGTCGACACTGACACACGATCACAAACAACCACCATCACAGACGTCTAATTCATTCTCTCCCCAGAACCATTTTCAACTTTAGCCAACTACCAAAAGGAATCTCATGTTATTATTCTGGCTTTGTTTTGAATGGACGGAGACTCAGAGAGGGCGGGGTGTCGGCGCCCACAGAGGGCGGGGTGTCGGCGACCAGTCCGTGCCCGGAACCAGAGTCACGGCAAACCGGGGGGGGGGGGGATTCCAGGCACCCCCCCTCCCCCTCCCCGTCTACATTAACGAGGCGCCATTCAGACCGTGAAGTATCGACCAGAACTCTACAAATAAACCTCCTCCAAATTTAAAACGCCGCGAATTTATTCCGCATACGCCATGTGCACTGGTAGAGTGGCGGGCGGGGGGGGGGGTGCATTTACCGTAATCACCCCCCCCCCCCCCGCCCCCGGACGGTAGGCGGGCTGGTGGTCGTGAGTGGAGGGGGGGGGGGGTGAGTACACACTGAGGGGGCGCGGGGAGACAGAGGAGACGCGCGGGGCGGCGCATGGGGGAAGCGTGGGAAAATCGGCAGACATTTTCCCAAGCAGGTGGTGCGGGCGTGGGGGGCGGGCTGGGGAGCGGTGCTGGCCGGGGTTGGCACGGCGGGCGGCGGGTGAGGTGTGCCAGAGGCGGCGCGTGCATGTGCGCGTGTGTGTAGGGGGGGGGGGGGGAGGGGTGACAGCCGGACAAACACACACGGAACACGTACAATATATTCTACAAGACAAAGACCCCCCCCCCCTCCCCCCCGCCGGCCCTCAGCGAGGCGCGGCGCGCTGGGCGGTGTTTGTTGTGTGGGGGTTGTCGCCCCGCTTGTTGGGGCTGAGTCTTACTTTCCCTATGCGGAGCGGGTGTGCGCTGTGTAGTGAGCCGTAACGTGGTCGCACCATGCAGACTGGTCTCAGTGCCCAGCCCACCCCGCTGTGTAGTGAGCCGTAACGTGGTCACACCATGCAGACTGGTCTCAGTGCCCAGCCCACCCCGCTGTGTAGTGAGCCGTAACGTGGTCACACCATGCAGACTGGTCTCAGTGCCCGGCCCACCCCGCTGTGTAGTGAGCCGTAACGTGGTCACACCATGCAGACTGGTCTCAGTGCCCGGCCCACCCCGCTGTGTAGTGAGCCGTAACGTGGTCACACCATGCAGACTGGTCTCAGTGCCCGGCCCACCCCGCTGTGTAGTGAGCCGTAACGTGGTCACACCATGCAGACTGGTCTCAGTGCCCGGCCCAGCCCGCTGTGTAGTGAGCCGTAACGTGGTCACACCATGCAGACTGGTCTCAGTGCCCGGCCCACCCCGCTGTGTAGTGAGCCGTAACGTGGTCACACCATGCAGACTGGTCTCAGTGCCCGGCCCACCCCGCTGTGTAGTGAGCCGTCACGTGGTCACACCATGCAGACTGGTCTCAGTGCCCGGCCCACCCCGCTGTGTAGTGAGCCGTAACGTGGTCACACCATGCAGACTGGTCTCAGTGCCCAGCCCACCCCGCTGTGTAGTGAGCCGTAACGTGGTCACACCATGCAGACTGGTCTCAGTGCCCGGCCCACCCCGCTGTGTAGTGAGCCGTAACGTGGTCACACCATGCAGACTGGTCTCAGTGCCCAGCCCACCCCGCTGTGTAGTGAGCCGTAACGTGGTCACACCATGCAGACTGGTCTCAGTGCCCACCCCGCTGTGTAGTGAGCCGTAACGTGGTCACACCATGCAGACTGGTCTCAGTGCCCGGCCCACCCCGCTGTGTAGTGAGCCGTAACGTGGTCACACCATGCAGACTGGTCTCAGTGCCCGGCCTACCCCGCTGTGTAGTGAGCCGTAACGTGGTCACACCATGCAGACTGGTCTCAGTGCCCGGCCCACCCCGCTGTGTAGTGAGCCGTAACGTGGTCACACCATGCAGACTGGTCTCAGTGCCCGGCCCACCCCGCTGTGTAGTGAGCCGTAACGTGGTCACACCATGCAGACTGGTCTCAGTGCCCACCCCGCTGTGTAGTGAGCCGTAACGTGGTCACACCATGCAGACTGGTCTCAGTGCCCGGCCCACCCCTCACCACTACTCAGCGCCGAGTCCTCGACATGTCGGGGGCTCGGAGAAGTTCTCAAAGTAGATTCGTGTCCTAATGTTTAATGACAGTCTCCTTGATCAACGACTTGAGCAGGTTAAGACACGAGGGCGCAGCCAGTGGCCGTCTTACGAATTCCAGATAAAAGTGGAAAGCTGCCATCTCTGTATCTGTAACTTTATTGCCTGGACACAATAACTGATAAGAGAATGATACTCTATTACCTTGACACAATAACCGATAAGAGAATGATACTCTATTACATTGACACAATAACCTATAAGAGAATGATACTCTATTACCTAGCCACAATAACCTATAAGAGAATGATACTGTATTACTGTATTATCAATTGAATTCTATTCCCCAGATACAAAAACCGACGATAAAATGTAACTTTATTCCCTAATAACCAATAAGAGAATAATAAGAGTTAGACGCAATAACCAATAAGAGAATGAAACTCTATCCCAGAGACACAATGACCGATAAAAGATATTCCCTAGACACAAAAACAGATAGGCGAATAACTCTAGACAAAGTAACCGGCATGCAAACAGCATTATTGACTATACACAGTAACCAATAACAAAATACCTCTAACCCACAGTCCCTGTATACATGTTCTCATGTCCGTGGTGGCTGTCTGATAATGTAATAACTGAACATGGTGTTGTGGGCAGGCCGTCGTAAACCACGAGTGGTTGACACGTAGTATTACACGAGCGTTAGCGTCTAATGACCTTCATCAAGGCGGCCCCAGACGCCGAACCCTAATCAAACATGGCGGCCGCTGCTCTGTTCGCTGGTTCCCGGCCGAGCAACTCGCAAACACAGCGCGGCGCCGGCCACCAGCTGACGGCTTCACGAGCAGCTCCTGGCGCCCCCTGGCGGGACGGCACCCGGCGGGCGGGCGAAGCACGTCCGTAAAGCCGTTACCATGACGACGTGCACGCCGCACGTGACCCGCGTCCCCCGGACAAAGCCCGGTCACGTGACCCACACAACACCAGCCGAGACTGGTATAGCCGAGGTCAGCGTGCGAGCCGAGGTCAGCGGTGAGAGCCGAGGTCAGCGTGAGAGCCGAGGTCAGCGTGCGAGCCGAGGTCAGCGGTGAGAGCCAAGGTCAGCGTGAGAGCCAAGGTCAGCGTGAGAGCCGAGGTCAGCGTGAGAGCCGAGGTCAGCGTGAGAGCCGAGGTCAGCGGTGAGAGCCGAGGTCAGCGGTGAGAGCCGAGGTCACCCTGAGACTCAAGGTCACCCTGAGACCCAAGGTCACCCTGAGACCCAAGGTCACCCTGAGACCCCAAAATCACCATGATCTTCATGCATGACCTGGAACCCATCAAAGCTGACGCAGAATCCAGACCTAATGATGCCCATTGAACGCGTCGTAGAGCGTGTCGTAAGGCGCGTCGGTGTCCATCAGACGCCCATAGACCGCGTTAGCTTTGACGTCATCATCTGGATTTCCCTGCTATCACGTGGCATTTCGGTGCCAAACAAATCCAAACTCTGCGAAGCACCACATACACGTGGTATCGTAGCGAGTGCGGTGGGGAATGTTTTTAGTGGTAAACCAGCAATCATAAAGTAAGTTACGAATATATATGATAGGAAATATGTTTTCGAACGTATCTGTGACTGGAAGATTGGTATCATTGCTGGCAAGATTAAAGTCAGACTCAAATTTTGTTTCATAACATTGGCACCAACTTTGCAGTCCGGTCACTATGACAGTAACAAGTTGTTCTCCGAATATTTAAAAGTGTGACAACACTAATGGTACAGTCAGGCGGAAGTTATTGTGCTGATATGCATGTTTTGATACCATAGTATAGTTAGATATTCTACAGTAATGAAATAATTGTGATGTTTGGTATCGCCGATACCTGCACGTATGAAGGGATATCCCAATGTTTGGCACCAGAACGTAGGGAAAGCCCGCTCTCGGCAGGTCAAATGACGTCACACTAATGCGGTCTATGGGGTCCGGCCTTTCCTGAAGTTTAACATTCAACGTCATTGCATCGGTAGCGTATCGTAGTGCATCGGTTTGCATGGAATCCCCTACTCCCCAATCACCATAGAATTAACATTGAGAACTTGTACTCAATGCCTATAGAGTATTGTAAACAAATACTCAATGATGATGTCACATATATTAATAAAATATTTAGTGATAGGCGCGAGATAAAATCTGAACCGCACTCCATAGCAATTGAAAATACGCTACACGTTTCAGTTTGCTACACAATTTCACTTGGCTTTGTCTCTGACATTAATATGCAACCCAAACTGCTGGCATATTTTCAGTCTACGGATCTCGATGCAGTTGCTTCTTATTACGCTTCCCGAGGACGACTGACCAGGACTTGGCCAGTTCTCCGTGTCACCGAGTACAGAGGCGGCCCGCTGTCAGGCACCGAATTCCACAGGCCTATTCAACCTGTCATGTCAGAGAGAAAGATTAAAGTGAAGTCTAAGTGCTCGTTTTTTGCACCACTCGCTGCCCGTCTAATTGGCGCCCGCTGCTTCTGCATCTCGCCGCATTCGGCGAGCTCGCTGCCAAACCCGGTCTTTGACGACACAGTCTCCCAGGCACACATCTCTAGCGCCATGCCAATCTGGTGTGCACAAATCACACGAGGAATTTGATGACAGTGACTGATCTGTGAGCTCGCTTCATATTTAGTGCAGACAGAGAACAACGCAGTATCCTCCGACACACTGGTAGCATACGTCAACACGATGCAGTACCGTCTGATACACTGGTAGCATACGTCAACACGATGCAGTACCGTCTGATACACTGGTAGCATACGTCAACACGATGCAGTACCGTCTGATACACTGGTAGCATACGTCAACACGATGCAGTACCGTCTGATACACTGGTAGCATACATCAACACGATGCAGTACCGTCCGACAAACTGGTAGCATACGCCAACACGATGCAGTACCGTCTGATACACTGGCAGCATACGTCAACACGATGCAGTACTGTGTGATACACTGGTAGCATACGTCAACACGATGCAGTATCCTCCGACACACTGGTAGCATACGTCAACACGATGCAGTACCGTCTGATACACTGGTAGCATACGTCAACACGATGCAGTACCGTCTGATACACTGGTAGCATACGTCAACACGATGCAGTACCGTCTGATACACTGGTAGCATACGTCAACACGATGCAGTACTGTGTGATACACTGGTAGCATACGTCAACACGATGCAGTATCGTCCGACAAACTGGTAGCATACGCCAACACGATGCAGTACCGTCTGATACACTGGCAGCATACGTCAACACGATGCAGTACCGTCTGATACACTAGCAGCATACGTTGACTCTTGTGTTTACAAGTTTGGATCTGACTTGGCTGCCACTATAACCCACGACGAGTGAATCTGAACCCTGTCTTTGAGCATCCTGATATAGTGTTATCACCAACTCTGTCAATCTACTCTAAAGTATATTGTTGTTCCAAGTTTTCTATTGAGAAACGGATATGAGCTTTCCCTTTTCCTAACTGACCAGACCTGCTCCGCACAACACTCCACGAGAGGTGTCCAGCAGGTTCACTCAGTACCTCCCCCCCCCCCCCCCCCACACACACACCTTACACGTTAACACATAGAACAACACGTGGATGTATCTGTCAGTCTGCAGCCAGCACGACAGTTACATCAGCAGTAGAGCTGAACGGGAACGTGGTCTAGGTCTCGTTTCATTTAGTTTGTCTTACCATGCCGGGCAGAAACAATATGTAATCAACAAGTTATTATTTATATATATCCCAAGGCAAGTCAATTCTATAAATAAGAGGTTCCGAACTTTGTGTGTTTCCACATCGGACTGAACATCATGATCATTTCACAATTACATCGGGTTACGATGGGAATGGGAAGCAGCTGGGTGGCTGGGAACTCTCATTTCGCCAGACCTGGTTTTTGAACAATTCCCATATCAATCTAGCAAATCAAACCTCTTGGGTTCAGTCAAACTAGACAACATGGTGTATCTTCCTCAGCTGGCATTAAGATAAATCACAGCGAAACAGATTGGACCGGGAACTCTGAATAATGATCAATAGGTGAAAATCACCAGGTGGCGCCATTGTGAATGGTAGGATACGCCTTTAACACTGAGATGTCTAATGGAGTGAGCCTGGTTCAACCCGCTCTCTACGGAACAAACCTCCACAGATAGAAAGCTGGAGGAGGAGGAGGGTTTGATGCGGTGTAAACAATGGGCGGGTCTCGTCGCGGGGAGGGTGGGGGAGACCAGCTGTTGGGTGTCAGGGGGTGGCGTAGAGGGGTGGGTAGAGGCGGGTGACAATGGGCACCCCGCACCCCGCCCCCCGCTCAGTATTGTAGCCCGCCACACGCGGGCCGTCCACCAGACGGCGACACTCCCACGGGGCTCAGTGCACAATTGGCGCGCGGGGGGGGGGGGGGGGGGGGGGGGGTGTTACGTGGTGAGTGGACAGGACGGACGGGGGCGGGGAGAGGGACGTAGCGCACCAACAGGTGAGGAGCAGGTAGTCGCCGCGACCCTCACAGCATCAATTACAGGCACAGGTTGTCCTTTACACAATCACCAAAACATCTAACCCCAATCACAGCTTCTTCTACCCCTCAATCACGGCCACATCTCTCCCCGCCTCAATCACGGCCACATCTCTCCCCGCCTCACTCACGCCACATCTTTCCCCGCCTCAATCACGCCACATCTCTCCCCGCCTCAATCACGCCACATCTCTCCCCGCCTCACTCACGCCACACCTCTCCCCGCCTCAATCACGCCACATCTCTCCCCGCCTCAATCACGCCACATCTCTCCCCGCCTCAATCACGCCACATCTCTCCCCGCCCCACTCACGCCACACCTCTCCCCGCCTCAATCACGCCACATCTCTCCCCGCCTCAATCACGCCACATCTCTCCCCGCCTCAATCACGCCACATCTCTCCCCGCCTCAATCACGCCACATCTCTCCCCGCCTCAATCACACCACATCTCTCCCCCCCTCAATCACGGCCACATCCCTCCCCGCCTCAATCACGCCACATCTCTCCCCGCCTCAATCACGCCACATCTCTCCCCGCCTCAATCACGCCACATCTCTCCCCGCCTCTATCACCGCCACATCTCTCCCCGCCTCAATCACAATCACGCAACATCTCTCCCAGCCTCAATCACTGCCATATCTCTCCCCGCCTCAATCACGGCCACATCTCTCCCCGCCTCTATCACCGCTATCACTGCTCAAAGGGTGCCTGCCGGAAATGAAATGGTGACAAACTGACTCTCTTCACGGAAACCTGTAGACAAAACTGTTGTCACTCAATTTAAAGTGATCCCTATGCTGCCTGCACAACGGAAAGATTATCGTTTCTTCTTTTACGTTCATTTGAGAGGTTAATAATCAAATCAGGGATGTCAGCTGAGGTCAGAAAAATGTAAATAAGTTTCATGTATAATTTGCTGCCTCAGAGGTGACGCAAACTCGTACGGCACAGGGTGACGTAAACTCGTACGGCACACGGTAACGTTTTGTCCGCGCATCCCTCACGACGCCGTCCGCGTGGATCGAGTCAGGGAGGGTTTCCTCGGCCGTGGGAAGAGCCCTCTGACTGACCTCTCACACGTCTACGACCGCCGTGTGAACAAAGTACACGCGGAATCCCACACACAGGAAGCCCTCCACTTAACCCGTTACAGGCGGGGTATGTGGCAGTGCCCCGTTAGTCCGGACAGGTACTAGGGACGGGTATACCGCTTAGAGACAGGAACTAGGATCGGGTATGACGCTAAGGGATAGGTACTAGTGACGGGTATGACGCTAAGGGACAGGTACTAGGGTCGGGTATGACGCTAAGGGACGGGTACTAGGGACGGGTATACCGCTAAGGGACGGGTTCTAGGGACGGGTATACCGCTAAGGGACGGGTACTAGGGACGGGTATACCGCTGAGGGACGGGTTCTAGGAACGGGTATACCGCTAATTATTTCTTGATAAAATAATGATATACAAGTAATACATATTCGTAAATAAAACATCTAAGCATTATCCGGTCTAGAATTGGAGGAATACCTCAAGACATTATCCAGTCTATGCTAGAAAATGCCTCAAGACATTATCCGCTCTATGCTAGGAAATTTCTCAAGACAATATCCGGTCTATGCTGGGAAATGCCTCAAGACAATATCCGGTCTATGCTGGGAAATGCCTCATGGCATTACCCGGTCTATGCTGGGAATGCCTAGAGGCAGTATTCGCCCTGAATGTGTTAACAGTTTCCTGAAGAAATTCCAAACGTTCAGTTCGTGGGAAAGTCCACTCTGCACACACCTTCAGACTCCGCCGATTCGGTCAGATGAGACGGAGTAATTAATTAGAGACACTCAAGCGGCGGCCTTACGCTGGTTCCCGGGGTATCCGCTAGGGGGCTCGGCGGAGATATGTTGCCAGCGGCGAACACAGGCGGAACCCAGCCAAGCGGCGGCCTGTGAGGGGCGGGGACGGCAGACAGACGTGCAGCTTACACTGGCAACCAGAGCTACGCAAAATTAGCTCTGGTCGGGTTAAATAAGCGGCCTCCTTGACCCATTAGCGGTACCTGTTTGTTACCCTCCTATCAGATCTTTTGTAATGCTTGGAGAGTGTGTTTTGTCATAACCTGGAAGGCAATTTACCATTTTGTTATTTCCTTTTGTGTATATTTCTAGAATAAAACCACCATAAAGCCAGACTTATTTATCAGTATGCTAAGCTATGAATTCTATCTATTGAATATTTCTGCTTTTATAGCCTACATAGAACAAAACTCCTTGGGTTGAGGCGAACACAGAGGGATACCGTGCGGGATTTAACCCGACCAACCCTATATCGTAGGAGGGGTTGGTCGTTAAACCACGTGCAGCGCGGCTCTTCTCGCCGTCCTCTGTAACACCCTCTGGTGTGCGCGGGCGCCGCCCGGTGGCGTGCGGGTCGGCCCGGACTTCATTAACAGATCACGGGTTGGGATGCCCCGGTCAGCCTCGCTCTGGGGCCAGGCCCACTTCCGGTCTGATCTGATTGGTCGACAGGCATCAATAGAAAGGGGAATTCAGGGACCTGCATCTTTAGTTATTCTAATAAAATGCCTGGCCTCAGCTGAGAGCTGACATGGCCCTTTAATATGTTAACTTATCTTTTCGGATATTGATCTCACGAATGGTCCTTTGGACGCCAAAGCATCCCCCGATCCAGAGAAATCCAATGACTTGGTGCATGAATCTCATGACTTACCTCCCGGAGAATTATTATCAAGGTCATACAGGTACAGAACATGAAACAAACCTATGAACCAGGGAGGTCAGTTGGGGGTCAGGAAAAATACCGGAAAAAAGTTTTCACGTGGAATTTGCTGCCTTAAAGGGAAGGATAAAATGTGGAAACGAGCTCGGTGTGAGACACGGCCTGGGGCTGAGGGTCCACGGGAGGTTCAGACCAGTCTATTGGCGGGATTGAGGCTCGATTAATAGTGTCATGGTTTCACACATGGAAAAAGATATCTAAATATGAAAATATGGATTTACATGGAAAAGTGGAAATCTGCCATCTCTGAAAAGTACACCTAATAGTAGAAAACTTGTAACGAGCCTAGATTATAAACATGGAATCTACCGTCATTGAAAAGGACAGCTTATAGTAGAAAACTTGAAATAAACGTAGACTATAAACATGTAACTGTAAGGAAGGTGAACTGAGAACGTTGAAGGGGAACTCGCAGTCTTACTGGGCGTACCTGGGAGTGAGTGGGGAGCAGCACCAGCTCCACCCACCGGCAGAGGACATGGTCATAGAAGGGCATGTCCCGTGTGCCGCTCTCCCACACGACCTGCGTCAGGCAGAGGAGGGACCGATAAACAACAACAACACACATGTGAGTACAGTGACGTGGTCATAGAAGGGCATGTCCCGTGTGCCCCTCTCCTACACGACCTGCGTGAGGCAGAGGAGGGACGGATAAACAACAACAACACACATGAGTACAGTGACGTGGTCATAGAAGGGCATGTCCCGTGTGCCCCTGTGATGCGAAAATCGGTTACCTTGCGAAATTCCGCTTTTATCGCCCACTCTACTCGCGCATGCGTGTGGAGACCTTGTTGCGCTCACATTTCACGGACTATTCTGGAGCCTCGGAAAACATAGTAGAATTCTCGGAGGCGGAACGTTCAAACCCAAACGAGGCTCTAGCTGGCAAAGGGTTTTGCCATTTTCGGAGACCCTAGCTTTCTGTTATTATCGCTCGATCGCTGAAACTTAAATCCAACTTGCGCTAGTCCGTGAAAGATCTGGGAGGAGAGTGGTATAAACTAGGATGCGAGCGCCCGATGATTTCCGCACTCTCCAATCATCAAATTCACCACTGCGCATGCTCATGGGCGATAAAAGCGGAATTTCGCAAGGTAACCGATTTTCACATCACACCGCTCTCCTACACGACCTGCGTCAGGCAGAGGAGGGACCGATATAGTGCTTCTCAACCCGTGTAAGGGGTCACTCTGGAGGGACACAATATCAGATATGAGGGTCGGGTGAGGGGACGATACAGGGGATTATCTACACTGCTTGTTTATGGTGTGCGAGTGGCCCACCCTCTCTACCACTGAGGACCCTGCACATGACCAGTTTTGTAAACTGGAAATGGATGAATATCTGATAAGCAAAGTAATAATACTTCCAACACATAACAAATAAAAAAAAAAAAAATGAACACAAAGCTTTCCTTGCACACCATACTTTAGATGAAACCCTTTAGATCTGGGTACATGCTAACAGGGCACACCATGCTTTAGATCTGGGTACATCCATACAGAGCAAACTACGGTGCTGGAATTACCACGTGATTCCTGGCAATATCCTGAAGGCAGTCAGTCGTGGTGTACAGCGGCCACAAACCTGACCTGAACAGGCGGCGTGGGAACGGGCGTGGGAACGGCGGCCGGGCTGTGTTCCCAGGACGGAGGTTCTCAATTAGCGCGCAGAGTTCACCTGAAAGCCGCCACACAGGAGGAAGACGACACAGCGCCCGACCGCCCCGAGACAGCCCGACACGGCCCGACCACCCCGACACGGCCCGACACGGCCCCACCTCCCCGACACGGCCCGACACGACCCGACCACCACGACATGGCACGACCACCCCGACACGGCCCGACCACCCCGACACAGCCCCACCACTACGACATGGCCCGACCACCCCGACACGGCCCGACATGGCCCCACCTCTCCGACACGGCCCCACCACCCTGAGACGGCCCGACACGACCCGACCACCCTGACACGGCCCGACACGACCCGACCACCCTGACACGGCCCGACACGACCCGACCACCACGACATGGCCCGACCACCCCGACACGGCCCGACCACCCCGACACAGCCCGACCACCACGACATGGCCCGACCACCACGACACGGCCCCACCATCATACTACCTGTATATGTGGCACAGCGCAGTTCGGGGTTTTACAACGAGTCCTCTCCACTCGCTGGTTTTAGAGACGGGGGAGGTGGGGGGGGGGGGGGGGCGTGGGAAGGTGTGGACACAGTGAGCAGCTCCGTACGCAGGTAACGTAACCTACACGGTCTACACCTGACAGAGACACGTCGACGAGCGACTTCTTCACCTGCTGACCACATGTGGCGACTGACCCCGGGACCCCGAGCCTCAGCCCGGGGTCGTCAGCCCGAGACCTCTCTGTCAGATGAATTCCCTAAATATTACCTCGAGTGTGGTCAAACGGTCTGGACATATTGCATTATCCCGTCTTACAGATATTAAGTGCAATATGGAGACTGATATGAGTAGGGGTGAAATAGTTTTGGTTTGCTATGTGATCAACCAATCTGGTGGTATATTTTCAGTAGTTACAGATCACGATGCAGTTCCTTCTGAGGAGTTGTCCAGTTTACAAAGCAATGTAAGAGCGGTATGCACTATTACTATAGGACGAACTGACCATACTGTACAAGCTACTACACGAGGTGTACGGAACGAGGCGTAAGGCAGAGTTCCGTGGGAACCACAGATTCCCATCGAGTATCATAGCTTCTACAAAGCATGGTAGGTTGTGTTATATCTATCACATACCCATAATTAATTTAACATAATTTGAATTATATGTATACGGTTGATCAACAAACCCTTATGTAGACCGTTCGGTGATCGATCTCCGGCGTTCGGTGATCGATCTCCGGCACACGGAGATTGGTAACCTCTGCACACAATCAGCATTTCTATTTTGACAGAGAAAAGGTTTTTCCCACATCTCACTCAACACACACCAAATATAATCTGAATTGTTGATTAATTAAGCTCAGACATTGTACAATTAGTTAGTCTGATCACCTTGATACCCAAAAAGCTTGCTAAGATGCCTGATGAGCCGATCCACGATGAAACCTTGACCTAAATATCCCACTTGACAGGATCTTTTGATCCTCCCTCACACCACATTAAAAACAACAGTATTTTACTGTCACAAGTCTCAACATATCACTGTAGAGACTCCAGAGATACGGTTGTTGACACCATGATGTCACAGCCGCGAGTGCACTATGGTTACGGTGTTTAGGGGCAGTTCTATAAACTGCCACTCAAGGTAGCATCGTTGGGGGAAAAGGACGTCGCCTCGTCTCACAATAATTTGAATTAAAAGAATGTTTTAGTCGATCCCTATGGAACAGGGTTTCGTAATTTGAAAACCCTGTTCAGTACAGTATTTGTTCTTTATGTTAAGATGGTGAAACAGTGCGTATCTAAGGTACGCATACATCATGGGTGTATAATAAAGTCAGAACTTACTCAGCTTTACAACGACTGCAGTGTGCTATGAGCTAAGTGAAGGGTATGTAGCACGGTCACTGGTAACTCTGTTCTGACAGTGTGCTATGAGCTAAGTGAAGGGTATGTAGTACGGTCACTGGTAACTCTGTTCTGAGTGCAGTGTGCTATGAGCTAAGCGAAGGGTATGTAGTACGGTCACTGGTAACTCTGTTCTGAGTGCAGTGTGCTATGAGCTAAGTGAAGGGTATGTAGCACGGTCACTGGTAACTCTGTTCTGAGTGCAGTGTGCTATGAGCAAAGTGAAGGGTATGTAGCACGGTCACTGGTAACTCTGTTCTGAGTGCAGTGTGCTATGAGCTAAGTGAAGGGTATGTAGTACGGTCACTGGTAACTCTGTTCTGACGGCAGTGTGCTATGAGCTAAGTGAAGGGTATGTAGTACGGTCACTGGTAACTCTGTTCTGACGGCAGTGTGCTATGAGCTAAGTGAAGGGTATGTAGTACAGTCACTGGTAACTCTGTTCTGAGTGCAGTGTGCTATGAGCTAAGTGAAGGGTATGTAGTACGGTCACTGGTAACTCTGTTCTGAGTGCAGTGTGCTATGAGCTAAGTGAAGGGTATGTAGTACGGTCACTGGTAACTCTGTTCTGAGTGCAGTGTGCTATGAGCTAAGTGAAGGGTATGTAGCACGGTCACTGGTAACTCTGTTCTGACGGCAGTGTGCTATGAGCTAAGTGAAGGGTATGTAGCACGGTCACTGGTAACTCTGTTCTGACGGCAGTGTGCTATGAGCTAAGTGAAGGGTATGTAGCACGGTCACTTATATCTCTGTTCTGACGGCAGTGTGCTATGAGCTAAGTGTGGGCAACGAGTATAGTTCTCTATACATGTTGGTGCGGGGTATAACAGTGCTCACAACTCTTCACCAACCATCCTCCATCCACCACCAAACGTAGACCTGGTCCTTGACCGAATCAATATTAGGACAGGTCGAGGGTTATTCTGAGCGACCTTCAACTTTGCCAATCAAGCCTCTCTTCCTCTTCAAACGTGGCTTGTTAAATTAGTTTGAAATGTCAATATATAATAAACTTCTGTAAGCCTGCCAAAATACAACCTACATGTGTAACCTTTTTAGAACGCTGGGAAATTGACCACAAACCACTCATCCATCCGTTATCTGTTCAGACAGTTTTCAGTGAAAGGGCCTTTCAAGAACATGAACCATTAGCTGATGTTTTTTTTAGTTTGGTGTCCAGGGGGTGCGCACGTTTGTGACCTTGTGTTTTGTTGTGTTCTGCCGGGATGAATGAGGCTCGATGTACACACTATTTATCTCTACACAAGTCTAACAATGTCCCGACTTGGAAACAGGTATTCCCCTCTGTGGTTGTTATGTGCAGTGACTGCGTGTGACATGTTGCCGGGTGGGTGTCGTCACGGCCGCTCCGTCCGTGTGTGTGTGTGTGTGTGTGTGTGTGTGTGTGGGGGGGGGGGGGGGTGTTAAGTGGGTAGAGTTCTCACGGCCCGGCGCTGGGAACCCGTCCCCCGTCCCCCGCCCGTCCCCCGCCCGTCCCCCGCCGCCCCGTCCGGCCATGTGAAAAACCCAACGCGCCATTTCTGCTACGCCGCTCCTCAATTCCAACTTCTCATTTATTTAACTTGTTCCAAATAAAGCTCTGTTCCTGTTTCACTTTTTGTTTGTTTAGATTGACATGGTGCAAGATGTGGTGAGTTGATCAGCGGCGCCGGGCGAGTTGCGGGTAAAATATCCACCTTTAACATCTCCACTGAGGCTGAACAGCCGTCCTCCGTCAGACCGCGCGACGGGTCCTCCGTCAGACCGCGCGACGGGTCCTCCGTCAGACCGCGCGACGGGTCCTCCGTCAGACCGCGCGACGGGTCCTCCGTCAGACCGCGCGACGGGTCCTCCGTCAGACCGCGCGACGGGTCCTCCCTCAGACCGCGCGACGGGTCCTCCCTCAGACCGCGCGACGGGTCCTCCCTCAGACCGCGCGACGGGTCCTCCCTCAGACCGCGCGACGGGTCCTCCCTCAGACCGCGCGACGGGTCCTCCCTCAGACCGCGCGACGGGTCCTCCCTCAGACCGCGCGACGGGTCCTCCCTCAGACCGCGCGACGGGTCCTCCCTCAGACCGCGCGACGGGTCCTCCCTCAGACCGCGCGACGGGTCCTCCCTCAGACCGCGCGACGGGTCCTCCCTCAGACCGCGCGACGGGTCCTCCCTCAGACCGCGCGACGGGTCCTCCCTCAGACCGCGCGACGGGTCCTCCCTCAGACCGCGTGACGGGTCCTCCCTCAGACCGCGCGACGGGTCCTCCCTCAGACCGCGTGACGGGTCCTCCCTCATACCGCGTGACGGGTCCTACCTCAGACCGCGTGACGGGTCTTCCCTCAGACCGCGTGACGGGTCCTCCCTCAGACCGTGTGACGGAGACACCTGGTGGACGCCAGCGGGGATTACTCCGGAGCATTTCAACGCACGCTTCCACTTGGCGGATTTTGGTGCCGATCACCGCTCGGGCCCTCCTCAGGGGCTGATTTAGCCCTGATCTGAACGGACTGAGACATCATTCTGAAACCGCCACGAGTCAACAGCCATGTCAGATGGGGTCATAAAAAAGATAAAGGGAAATATTGTTCATGTGGAATTATCTGCCTCAGAGACTTGAGAAAATATGGGAAACACATCGTAGTGGCTGGGGTTGTGAAGATCGTTCATTTTTTTTGTTTTTCTTTGATAAGTTTAATTGTCAATGCTGAATAATAAATACAAGATGAACTGGTTTTCATATCAAAGCGGTCGTAATCTTCCCGGGACAAGACTCTACGTAATATCCTCACATTCGCTCGGACATCACTACGCGTCTAGTCCGCGGAGATGTTGGGGTGAGGGCGGTCATTACGGCCCGGGCCGAGTTGTCCAGTCTCTCAGTGACACACAGGGCTGGTGTTGGGGTGAGGGCGGTCATTACGGCCCCGGGCCGAGTTGTCCAGTCTCTCAGTGACACACAGGGCTGGTGTTGGGGTGAGGGCGGTCATTACGGCCCCGGGCCGAGTTGTCCAGTCTCTCAGTGGTGAGGGCGGTCATTACGGCCAGGGCCGAGTTGTCCAGTCTCTCAGTGGTGAGGGCGGTGATTACGGCCCGGGCCCAGTTGTCCAGTCTCTCAGTGGTGAGGGCGGTCATTACGGCCTGGGCCCAGTTGTCCAGTCTCTCAGTGGTGAGGGCAGTCATTACGGCCTGGGCCCAGTTGTCCAGTCTCTCAGTGACACACAGGGCTGGTGTTGGGGTGAGGGCGGTCATTACGGCCCGGGCCCAGTTGTCCAGTCTCTCAGTGGTGAGGGCAGTCATTACGGCCTGGGCCCAGTTGTCCAGTCTCTCAGTGGTGAGGGCAGTCATTACGGCCCACACGGAGCCCCGGTCGCCCGCTAAAAGCTCGCTGTATTTATCTCCGTCTGTTTTCGGTGACTCGGGTTCTCACGCCCGTACGTCCCGCACCTCCGCCAGGGGCGCTGCTCCCCGCGGGCACGGCCCACCAGGGGGAGCCACTCCGTGTTTAATTTTCACCGTTCATTTAGTCTCACGTCAATCCAGCAGTCACCTGGGTTGTTTTTTTTGTTTTTTTTCTTAATTTGTTTAAAATCTAAAATGTTGCTTTCTTCATTACTTCTCATTCTATATGTTAAAACGAATATCCTTTGAGGAAAGCAGTAATCAGTGAAATAATTCAGATGTCGGTATTGTCTCGATATCATATAATATGCAATATAATATATACATGTATACACATACACATAATTCAATTACGATATGTCAACTTTGAGAAATGATTGAATGATGTGATGCTTTCAAATATGATAAATGAACCTTGATTAAGTCATATAATGGACAAAACGTCGGTTCCGAATAAACGCCAATCAATATGAGATCAACTCGATGCTATGCTATTTATTACCAAACAAATAGGACAAATCCCTGTGCATATTGCTCACTTTATGGTAATTATTTTATTTAAGACATTTTGAATTATATCTAAATCTAATTTTCAATAACTTTATTTATTTCTACATAGAATCCTATGTTATTTTCTTCTTGTAAAGCGCTGCCTGTTTCTCCTCTGGTGACTGAGACCGATGTCGGGGTTTTCCTGCAGGGTACGGCAGCGACCGACCGGCGCCGAGCGTGGGAGACCGGGGTCCGCACCGCAGCGCAGCGCACCGCAGCGCAGCGCAGCGCAGCGCACCGCACTGCACCGCACCGCACTGCACTGCACCGCACCGCACCGCACCGCACCGCACCGCACCGCACCGCACCACACCGCACCGCACCGCACCGCACCGAGAAGTCGTCAAACCTTATTTTCCCGAATTCACCATGAACTGTTAATTCATACAGATGGAATCTATCGAGTGACACCAGTACCACGTTAGATTTAGTGAAGAAGACATTTGTCAACGGTTTTATCATTAGATAGGAGGATATATGGAAGTTTCATTAATGAGAATTGTACATTTTGGTGGTGATTATAACTAGCATGGTGAGAACGGGAGGTGCAGGCAGTTAGGTCACAGCAAAATAACCTCCCTGTACATGACTGGCGGGAAGAGTTTGAAAGGGAAAACTTCTCTCAACAGGGACGTAGGAATAAAAGTGGAAATATCTTTCATGTGGAATTTGTTGTTTCAGAGAGACCATGACTACAAATAAAACGGGTCAGTCGCGGCCACGGCATGTGGCTGTTAGATTGGTGTGACTGAGGCTGGACTTATATCATAAACTGGACATGACAGTACTTCCATGGTATACACGTTACGGCCGGGCCGGGCGGTGAGGTGTGTGTGGTGTGTGTGGTGTGTGAGGTGTGTGTGGTGTGTGAGGTGTGTGAGGTGTGTGTGGTGTGTGAGGTGTGTGAGGTGTGTGAGGTGTGTGGGGACAGTGAGAGCTGACAGAGAGAGGGCCGGGCCGCCGTGAGGACGACCTGACCAAGTTTCCCACGAGAATGTGGACGGCCGTGTGACCGGGCGGCACTATTTACACGCCGCCCCCCCGCCCCTCTACCACCACCACCACTATACAGATCTATACAGCCCCCCCCTACTATACAGATCTATACCCCCCCCACCACTATACAGATCTACACAGCCCCCCCCCCCCCACCACTATACAGATCTATACAGCCCCCCCCCCCACCACTATACAGATCTATACAGCCCCCCCACCACTATACAGATCTACACAGCCCCCCCCCCTACTATACAGATCTATACCCCCCCCCACCACTATACAGATCTACACCCCCCCCACCACTATACAGATCTATACAGCCCCCCCCCTACTATACAGATCTACACAGCCCCCCCCCCACCACTATACAGATCTACACCCCCCCACCACTATACAGATCTACACAGCCCCCCCCCCCACCACTATACAGATCTACACAGCCCCCCCCCCCCCACCACCACTATACAGATCTATACAGTCCCCCCCACCACTATACAGATCTACACAGCCCCCCCCCCACCACTATACAGATCTACACAGCCCCCCCCCCCCCCACCACCACTATACAGATCTACACCCCCCCCCACCACTATACAGATCTACACACCCCCCCCCCCACCACTATACAGATCTACACAGCCTCCCCCCCCCACCACTATACAGATCTACACAGCCCCCCCCCCACCACCACTATACAGATCTACACCCCCCCCCACTATACAGATCTACACAGCCCCCCCCCACCACTATACAGATCTACACAGCCCCCCCACCACTATACAGATCTACACACCCCCCCCCCACCACTATACAGATCTACACCCCCCCCCACCACCACTATACAGATCTACACCCCCCCCCACCACTATACAGATCTACACAGCCTCCCCCCCCCCACCACTATACAGATCTACACAGCCCCCCCCCACCACCACTATACAGATCTACACCCCCCCCCCACTATACAGATCTACACAGCCTCCCCCCCCCACCACTATACAGATCTACACAGCCCCCCCACCACTATACAGATCTACACCCCCCCCCCACCACCACTATACAGATCTATACAGTCCCCCCCCACCACTATACAGATCTACACAGCCCCCCCCCACCACTATACAGATCTACACAGCCCCCCCCCACCACTATACAGATCTACACAGCCCCCCCCCCACCACTATACAGAACTACACAGCCCCCCCCCACCACTATACAGATCTACACAGCCCCCCTCCCACTATACAGATCTACACCCCCCCCCCCACCACCACTATACAGATCTATACAGTCCCCCCCACCACTATACAGATCTACACAGCCCCCCCCCCACCACTATACAGATCTACACAGCCCCCCCCCCCCACCACTATACAGATCTACACAGCCCCCCCACCACTATACAGATCTACACCCCCCCCCACCACTATACAGATCTACACCCCCCCACCACCACCACTATACAGATCTACACCCCCCCACCACTATCCAGATCTACACCCCCCCACCACCACCACTATACAGATCTATACAGTCCCCCCCACCACTATACAGATCTACACAGCCCCCCCCCCACCACTATACAGATCTACACAGCCCCCCCCCCCACCACCACTATACAGATCTACACCCCCCCCCCCACCACTATACAGATCTACACCCCCCCACCACTATACAGATCTACACCCCCCCACCACTATACAGATCTACACAGCCCCCCCCCCCTACTATACAGATCTACACCCACCCCCCACCACTATACAGATCTACACAGCCTCCCCCCCCCACCACTATACAGATCTATACAGCCCCCCCACCACTATACAGATCTACACAGCCCCCCCCCACCACCACTATACAGATCTATACAGTCCCCCCCACCACTATACAGATCTACACAGCCCCCCCCCCCACCACCACTATACAGATCTATACAGCCCCCCCCCCACCACTATACAGATCTACACAGCCCCCCCCCTACTATACAGATCTACACAGCCTCCCCCCCCCACCACTATACAGATCTACACAGCCCCCCACCACTATACAGATCTACACCCCCCCCACCACCACTATACAGATCTATACAGTCCCCCCCACCACTATACAGATCTACACAGCCCCCCCCCCCACCACTATACAGATCTACACCCCCCCACCACCATACAGATCTACACAGCCCCCCCCACCACTATACAGATCTACACAGCCCCCCCCCCCACCACCACTATACAGATCTACACCCCCCCCCCCCCCACTATACAGATCTACACAGCCCCCCCCCACCACTATACAGATCTACACAGCCCCCCCACCACTATACAGATCTACACAGCCCCCCCCCCCACCACTATACAGATCTACACCCCCCCCCCCACTATACAGATCTACACACCCCCCCCCCCCACCACTATACAGATCTACACAGCCCCCCCCCCCCCACCACTATACAGATCTACACCCCCCCCCCCTCCCGTGACCCGGCCAGTCACCACAGTACACCCCTAGCGTGCCACGCCCACCACGTCTTGACTGTAATCCTTGATGAGATGTGAGAGAAACCAACGTTGACAGTAAAACCTAACTGACGGTCGTGTCGACACTCGGAGTGCAGAATCTCCGGCGCTGTTCTCCGGGATTCTGTGAGTACTACGTTTCCGTTTTACGCCCTCGGGGAGTCTACGGGGTGAGGGTCGGGGGGGGGGCGGCAGAAGGTATCCCCCCCCCCCCCCCCCCGTCATACTAACAGCAGTCCGTTCGCACACTTCTCACTTCCGGGAACACGGAGCAGGGTGTTTCCGTAACTCTGTAAGACGTTCGCTGTAAGGGGTAAAGTGATCCCTCTTACTCACTACTCTTACTCAAGTCACTCTTGTTAATGGTCATAGGGGGCCCGCTTCCTTACATTACGACGTCCTCAAACCGCTAAAATACTACACAACTGAATAAAGTGTGTTGGACTGTGCTGCTGATTTGGCGCGTTGCTCCGTTCCGGCAGCCAGCAGCCCAGTATCACCAAGTAAGGGTAGAGCGGCATCTCAGTGTGGGTCGACCAGTCACTGAGTCAGTCCGCAGACAGCCGGCAGCCCAGTATCACCAAGTAAGGGTAGAGCGGCATCTCAGTGTGGGTCGACCAGTCACTGAGTCAGTCCGCAGACAGCCAGCAGCCAGTATCACCAAGTAAGGGTAGAGCGGCATCTCAGTGTGGGTCGACCAGTCACTGAGTCAGTCCGCAGACAGCCAGCAGCCAGTATCACCAAGTAAGGGTAGAGCGGCATCTCAGTGTGGGTCGACCAGTCACTGAGTCAGTCCGCAGACAGCTGGCAGCCCAGTATCACCAAGTAAGGGTAGAGCGGCATCTCAGTGTGGGTCGACCAGTCACTGAGTCAGTCCGCAGACAGCCAGCAGCCCAGTAACACCAAGTAAGGAGGTAGAGCGGCATCTCAGTGTGGGTCGACCAGTCACTGAGTCAGTCCGCAGACAGCCGGCAGCCCAGTATCACCAAGTAAGGGTAGAGCGGCATCTCAGTGTGGGTCGACCAGTCACTGAGTCAGTCCGCAGACAGCCAGCAGCCCAGTATCACCAAGTAAGGGTAGAGCGGCATCTCAGTGTGGGTCGACCAGTCACTGAGTCAGTCCGCAGACAGCCAGCAGCCCAGTATCACCAAGTAAGGGTAGAGCGGCATCTCAGTGTGGGTCGACCAGTCACTGAGTCAGTCCGCAGACAGCCAGCAGCCCAGTATCACCAAGTAAGGGTAGAGCGGCATCTCAGTGTGGGTCCACCAGTCACTGAGTCAGTCCGCAGACAGCCAGCAGCCCAGTATCACCAAGTAAGGGTAGAGCGGCATCTCAGTGTGGGTCGACCAGTCACTGAGTCAGTCCGCAGACAGCCGGCAGCCCAGTATCACCAAGTAAGGGTAGAGCGGCATCTCAGTGTGGGTCGACCAGTCACTGAGTCAGTCCGCAGACAGCCAGCAGCCCAGTATCACCAAGTAAGGAGGTAGAGCGGCATCTCAGTGTGGGTCGACCAGTCACTGAGTCAGTCCGCAGACAGCCGGCAGCCCAGTATCACCAAGTAAGGAGGTAGAGCGGCATCTCAGTGTGGGTCGACCAGTCACTGAGTCAGTCCGCAGACAGCCAGCAGCCCAGTATCACCAAGTAAGGAGGTAGAGCGGCATCTCAGTGTGGGTCGACCAGTCACTGAGTCAGTCCGCAGACAGCCAGCAGCCCAGTATCACCAAGTAAGGGTAGAGCGGCATCTCAGTGTGGGTCGACCAGTCACTGAGTCAGTCCGCAGACAGCCGGCAGCCCAGTATCACCAAGTAAGGGTAGAGCGGCATCTCAGTGTGGGTCGACCAGTCACTGAGTCAGTCCGCAGACAGCCGGCAGCCCAGTATCACCAAGTAAGGGTAGAGCGGCATCTCAGTGTGGGTCGACCAGTCACTGAGTCAGTCCGCAGACAGCCGGCAGCCCAGTATCACCAAGTAAGGGTAGAGCGGCATCTCAGTGTGGGTCGACCAGTCACTGAGTCAGTCCGCAGACAGCCAGCAGCCCAGTAACACCAAGTAAGGAGGTAGAGCGGCATCTCAGTGTGGGTCGACCAGTCACTGAGTCAGTCCGCAGACAGCCAGCAGCCCAGTATCACCAGCAATAAAGCACGGGCGACGTGCCTTCATCCCGATTACTGTCTTTCCATCGCAGACAGTAACATGAGCACGAAGTGTCTTCTCTCTAAGTTGTAAACTTCCCAATCTCACTCAAGGATAATTTCCTATACCACATTCTTCACAATAAAAAATACACCCTAGAGAACTGGAGTGAACATCGTCTCTAGGAGTGCGGGATGACATCGGGCACTGCTGAGTCTCTGACCAAGAACTTCACAATCCAAAGGTCCTCGGAGGAGAGTTCGCGAACGCCCGCGGCGGGTGTGGAGCGGGGCGGTGAGGGGGGGGGGGCGGTGAGGGGGGGGCGGTGAGGTGGGGGGGGGGGGGCTGTGCCGACTTTCCCACACTGCGGGCGCAGAGGGCAGGCGTCAGGTGCTGGAGGAAGACGATCCGCGCCGCCACCAACACGACCCCGCTTAAAGACTCACACGTCTATAGAAAACTGTATAAACAGGGGCGGAAAGTCTCATAGAAAACTGTATAAACAGGGGCGGAAAGTCTCATAGAAAACTGTATAAACAGGGGCGGAAAGTCTCAGAAAACTATTAACAGGGACGGAAAGTCTCAGAAAACTATAAACAGGGACGGAAAGTCTCATAGAAAACTGTATAAACAGGGGCGGAAAGTCTCAGAATCTATAAAACTAGACATAGCGTGTTCCAAGCTGTCATACAAAACTGTATACATGGACATCCAAATACCATAGAAAGAAAATACACGAACATAGCTCTGGTAATAAACTAGAACATGTACTGTGAAGGAACCAGTTCTTAGAAATGCACCCCTCAAGGGGAAATAAATAATATAAATGAAGCATTTCCAAAGATCTACTGGTTCCTCATATATAATATCAAATAACGAGGGGAAACAATGGAAGTAACGGAGAGAGTGGAGGTAAGTAAAAGGTACCAGCACTCTGAACTAGGGGACCGGGAAGACAGACACGTCAGTTGGGATCAGGAAAAAAACAGTGTAGATATTTTTCACAGCCTCAGAGAGCCTGACAAAACATGGAAAACACATCGTTGTTGGCCATGGAATGAAGGCCTGTTTTCTTGTTGTGGACGAGGTTCAGTCTATATCTTTATTTTATACAAGAAAATTTCCTTTTTTAAGCTGAAAATAACGAGGATTTCCGTGGGGACGTGGGAAACAAAAATAAGGACGGTGGCCTTTAGTTTATAAACTTAAATGTGTTGTATTATATATTTACGACATTCTGTGAGAGATTGGAGGAAATGGCGTGGGTTCTACTTTGTGCATTCCATTATAATATAACGTTAATCACTAGATCAATAACTAGGACAGTGACCCCCAATTTTTACGTAAGATGTGTGTCCCATAACCCTGTGAGATCATCATATTCAAGGTTCAGGTGAATGACGCGGGTTTTAATTTCCACTCCACATTGTGGGATATGCCTTTAAGATCACGATGAGTCGGTTGTCTGTAAGAGCCGTGAAGGAGGCAGCTGTGTGAGCCGTGAGGGCCCCATGAGAGGCGAGCCGCCTTCTCCGCCTTATCCACGTTCCCACGCTACTTGACGCGCCGCGGCCGGACCCCGCCCCCCGCTCCCACGTGGTGGGAGGCCAGGGGGGGGGGGGGGGGCTCTCCTGTCCCTCCTCTCCTACTTCACTTCCCTCCTCTACTACTTCACCCCCCTCTCTCTCCTACTTCACCCCCCTCTCTCTCCTACTTCACCTCCCTCTCTCTCCTCTATTAAACCTCCCTCTCTCTCCTGTTTCTCCTCTACTACTTCACCTCCCTCTCTCTCCTCTACTACTTCACCCCTCTCTCTCTCCTCTCTCTCCTCTACTACTTCACCCCCTCTCTCTCCTGTCCCTCCTCTCCTACTTCACCTCCCTCTCTCTCCTCTACTATTAAACCTCCCTCTCTGTCCTGTTTCTCCTCTACTATTTCACCTCCCTCCTCTCCTGTTTCTCCTCCACTACTTCACCTCCCTCTCTCTCCTGTTTCTCCTCTACTACTTCACCCCCTCTCTCTCCTGTTTCTCCTCTACTACTTCACCCCCCCCTCTCTCTCCTGTTTCTCCTCTACTACTTCACCCTCCCTCTCTGTCCTGTTTCTCCTCTACTATTTCACCTCCCTCCTCTCCTGTTTCTCCTCTACTACTTCACCTCCCTCTCTCTCCTGTTTCTCCTCTACTACTTCACCCCCCCCCTCTCTCTCCTGTTTCTCCTCTCCTACTTCACCCCCCCTCTCCTCTTACTCTTATACTACTTCACCTCCCTCCTCTCCTGTGTCTCCTCTACTACTTCACCTCCCCCTCTCTCCTGTTTCTCCTCTACTACTTCACCTCCCTCTCTCTCCTGTCCCTCCTCTCCTACTTCACCTCCCTCTCTCTCCTCTACTATTAAACCTCCCTCTCTCTCCTGTTTCTCCTCTCCTACTTCACCCCCCTCCTCTCCTGTTTCTCTTATACTACTTCACCCCCCCTCTCCTCTTACTCTTATACTACTTCACCTCCCTCCTCTACTACTTTACCTTCCTCCCCCCACTGCTCGCCCTCAGTCTCCCACTGCTCGCCCCCAGTCCCCCAGTGCTCGCCCGTTACTTCGGCTAACTCCTCCTGTAACCCTTAGAGGACGGGTGTCTGTTGCCGAGCTAACCCTGTAAGGACGGGTGTTGGTGGCAGTGCATCCCACTAGGTGATGGGCAGATAGTCGCCCAAACTTATTATTTGAGTGTGTAATCACGCGATATGATAGGTAATCCTATATACATGTAGTTGACCTTTCTTCAATAGCAATACTAAATATTATGTTGTATCTACATTCTCCGAAGATCTAGTGAATATTGCTTCACCAGGCATCTTCCCTCCTCAGCGCAGTGATGCCTCCAGGCATGGTGGTGCCTGGAGGCATCTCCTCTCCGTAAAGGGTTCATCGACCATTACTATTATCATGTACATGTGGTCGAACCCTCCTAACTTACTACCAGGGTTGAAAGTCGGGACTGAGGAAAAACATCGGAATAAGAATCATTCATAATATTATCTTAGAAGAAAATGACTAAGACTCGATTCATATTCCAACACTGAGTGTGGTTGATGTATAAGAAATGTCGGAATGCCGTCATTTGTCGGTAAACTGCCATCTCCGTGTTACTGCTAGGAGTGTGGTGACCTTGAGGTCGCCATCGCGGGTATCACATGATGAAATCTAGACCAATCAGATCATGACAAACCTAAGAAACATACAAGTTGGAAGTACCCTATGAGGGTGGACAAGACTTCCCCTGTCGTTTTGGAGGTAAAAGACAAAAATATCACCAATATTTGAGGGTACATGATAACAAAGAACCAAGTTCCGGATAAAGAAACTGGGTGTGAAATCCGCAGAGGGTTCAGGGACAGATACCCAGGTGGGGACCCAGGGCGCGAAGGCCACGCAAGCTCCTGCATTTTGGAAATATTGTAAGTGATATCTTGGCTTCAGCTGGGGAATTATTTCTCAGTATCATGTTTTCATTTTTAACCCCACTCACCAGCCCAAAACTATTTCTTCTTGCTTTTACATTGATCTCAAGAATGACCCTTGGAATGTCAAAAGGTCTAGAAACTCGGGGAGACCCGTTCCCTGCATTCTGATCCTCACGGATACCTAAAGGAGCGCATGCCGCCTTTGTTGGCGACCCTGCAGGCAGACAGATGTCGGACCCCTTCACACCTCCACCCAGCACAAATACAGCCGCCATAAGCCCGCGCAGGAACACCACCTGCCGCACTACTTTTTTTAATGTAGTTCCGTTTATTACTTGCCCGTTCTAGTGGCGCCACCTGCCGGGGTAACGGCGTGAGAGTGACGTATTCTTGTGTTGAGTGTTGGCTTTTTAATTGACCTGCTTCTTTCGTGCCGTATTTAGATTTCTCGGTGGCCAGGCCGGCATGGTTCACACACAGGCGAGGCAAACAGGGCAGCGGGGACCGTTACCGTCAAGTGTTGGCTAACCAGGCAGGGGAAGCGGGTCTGTGTGTACACACTCACACACATTGACACTCACTCACACATTGACACACAGGGGTATGAAAGGCGACCATCCAGGAAGACAGGGAAATATCGTTATAACAAACACTTGGTTATAGCAAATTAATTTGTCCGGCCCCCTTTATTTCTTATATAGTTCTGTAGTACAAAAGCTCAGTAAAAACCGAGTAATTATAGCAAAACTCGGTTAGAACAAAGGGATTTTTACTGAATAAAGTAATATTTCTGCTCAAAACAGTAAGAAATTTGAAAAAGTATCAATAATTATGGATCTGAAACCCAGACTTTCATTTTCCGATATACTCCAATCCATTGTTGAATTCCTTTATGTACTAGACTGGGTATGTCTGAATAGAATATCTCCGTCGGTCATCACCTCATACTTCACTTCATACATGTAGGTGGGAGGGGAATGCGTTCATAAAGTAGTCGTGCTGTTCTACAGTGTTTTACAGCTGTCCATACAAAAGAGTAATATCCCCGGTCCCTTGAGCTTTGTTATTGAGGAGTTTTACTGTAAAAGGTGTAGTTTCTATGTTTGTTTTTATTCTGGGGGGTTTGGGGGAGACTGGCAGGAGATGGATGGCGGACAAGCACTACCAGAGACTGCTAGTTGTCCCATTTCCCGTCTGTACAATGTCTTTAAATGATCATTTTAAAAAAGTGTTCTGGACATATAATTTGTGATTGATACGAGTCACTGAGTACACGAGGACGGGCGGCGGGCGGGCAGCAGGCAGGGGGCCAGTGTGATATAAGTGTGTGCGGTAAGTGTGGAGTGCATTGTGTCAGAGTGCTTACCGCTAATACCCGTAACGAGTCCCCTCAGCAGACAATGCACCACCCGCTCACACACACCCGCCTCTACCCAGAGCCTACCGTATTGTAACGGTAACAACTACCCAGAGCCTACCGTATTGTAACGGTAACATCGACCCAGATGGTACAGTATTATAACGTTAACATCTACCCAGAGGGTGCCGTATTATACCGGTAACATCTACCCAGAGTGTGCCGTATTATACCGGTAACATCTACCCAGAGCCTACCGTATTGTAACGGTAACCTCTACCCAGAGTGTGCCGTATTGTAACGGTGACATCGACCCAGAGCCTACCGTATTGTAACGGTAACCTCTACCCAGAGTGTGCCGTATTGTAACGGTAACATCGACCCAGAGCGTACCGTATTATAACAACTACCCAGAGCGTACCGTATTGTAACGGTAACGTCCACTCAGAGTGTGCCGTATTGTAACGGTAACGTCCACTCTGAGTGTGCCGTATTGTAACGGTAACGTCCACTCAGAGTGTGCCGTATTGTAACGGTAACGTCTACTCAGAGGGTGCCGTATTGTAACGGTAACGTCCACTCAGAGTGTGCCGTATTGTAACGGTAACGTCCACTCAGAGTGTGCCGTATTGTAACGGTAACATCTATAGAGATGGTTCGGACGATGCCCGCAGTGGCCGCTAATAGGTGGCGCTCATCCCGTGTTACAGTACGACACCAGGCGTCAAAGTCAGACACTATGCCCACCACCAGCCATAGTCAATATTCATTGGGAGGCGCCTCCTAGTTCTATTTAGCTCGAGTGGCTTTTAATTATTGGTGCACTTCTCTAGATGTGTTATTAGAGAATATATATGTTGTTACTTTGGTGAGAGGGAGGTGGCGGGCCCTCGTCGGGTCGGCGACGGTCCGTTGGCCGTGTTCACGCAGCAGGCATCTGGTCGTGGGTTTGAGTGAAGCCCGCCATGCGTGAACACCGTGCAGCGTCCACAAAGAGCCGCCTGCCCGGTGAAGCGGAACGGGCGTGACGTGCCCCTCGGAGTCTGCGCCTCTCGTGCGCGCACTGCACCCACCGCGCGTCTCCGTCTCCGCACAGGGCGTTCACCTCCTCTGTTTTTACTGCTGTTTCATGACGTCTGACTTTAATGATCTCCGTAATTAACGTCATTTCCACTGCCGGGATGCCAGATAGGGCCAGGAAAAAACAGTGGAAATATTCTGTATTCTTCGCGTGGAATCTACTGCCTCAGAGAGACTGAGAAAACAGGGGAAACACATCGTCATTGGCCATGGAATGGGGCTGGGGTGTGTGGGGAGGTTAGAACTACCGTATATTGGTGTGAATGAGGCCCAATTCATGCTCCCCTTGGTTTACGCAAGAATGAAAAAAACAGAAAATGAAAAGGAGGATTTCCTGTGGTAAAGAGGGAAGCTGCGATCTCTGCGCTAACCCCCGGGCGCGGATAACGTGGCGGGGGGGGGGGGGGAGGCTGAGAGAAGTGGAGGGTGAACGGACCCTGCTGCTGTGAGGGAGGAAGGCGCGGGGGGGGGGGGTAGTTACCGGAGTGGAACGACACAAAACGGCCGCCACTTCCGCCTCGCAGCATCCCGGTATGGTAGGGTGTAGGACCGGCACCCGCCGTGACCCGCCGTCACACGCCGTGACCAGGGTCGGCCTTCCGTCACGGTCAGCGGGCTTCTAACCGCACCCCGGACAGTGACGGCTCCTTGGACTTCTGGGGCTCCTTGGACTGGGGCTCGTCAGACCAGGGATTCCTGAAGCAGCTGCTAGGGTGGGGCTGAGGTAGAAGGATGAGGTTGAGTTCTCCCAGCCCATATCAGGGCCGGGGCTCCGGATGAAGGTCAGAGCTGAGGTCAAGGGGGGTCCACTGTCAGGGCAGGGCCGGGGCTCCGGATGAAGGTCAGAGCTGAGGTCAAGGGGGGTCCACTGTCAGGGCAGGGCCGGGGCTCCGGATGAAGGTCAGAGCTGAGGTCTAGGGGGGTCCACTGTCAGGGCAGGGCCGGGGCTCCGGATGAAGGTCAGAGCTGAGGTCAAGGGGGGTCCACTGTCAGGGCAGGGCCGGGGCTCCGGATGAAGGTCAGAGCTGAGGTCAAGGGGGGTCCACTGTCAGGGGAGGGCCGGGGCTCCGGATGAAGGTCAGAGCTGAGGTCAAGGGGGGTCCACTGTCAGGGGAGGGCCGGGGCTCCGGATGAAGGTCAGAGCTGAGGTCAAGGGGGGTCCACTGTCAGGGCAGGGCCGGGGCTCCGGATGAAGGTCAGAGCTGAGGTCTAGGGGGGTCCACTGTCAGGGCAGGGCCGGGGCTCCGGATGAAGGTCAGAGCTGAGGTCAAGGGGGGTCCACTGTCAGGGCAGGGCCGGGGCTCCGGATGAAGGTCAGAGCTGAGGTCTAGGGGGGTCCACTGTCAGGGCAGGGCCGGGGCTCCGGATGAAGGTCAGAGCTGAGGTCAAGGGGGGTCCACTGTCAGGGCAGGGCCGGGGCTCCAGATGAAGGTCAGAGCTTAGGTCAAGGGGGGTCCACTGTCAGGGCAGGGCCGGGGCTCCGGATGAAGGTCAGAGCTGAGGTCTAGGGGGGTCCACTGTCAGGGCAGGGCCGGGGCTCCGGATGAAGGTCAGAGCTTAGGTCAAGGGGGTCCACTGTCAGGGCAGGGCCGGGGCTCAGGATGAAGGTCAGAGCTGAGGTCAAGGAGGGTCCACTGTCAGGGCAGGGCCGGGGCTCAGGATGAAGGTCAGAGCTGAGGTCAAGGGGGTCCACTGTCAGGGCAGGGCCGGGGCTCAGGATGAAGGTCAGAGCTGAGGTCAAGGGGGGTCCACTGTCAGGGCAGGGCCGGGGCTCAGGATGAAGGTCAGAGCTGAGGTCTAGAGGGGGTCCACTGTCGGGGCAGGGCCGGGGCTCGTTGGGCGAGGGCTGAGGGTTTAGGGCGATAATCTGCGATAATAGTGTACCTCAGACTTCGACTTTAAGTGTCCGCGAGAAGGAGCCAGGTTGACAGAGGTACCAGAACTCAGCAGCACAAGGCGCAATGCTCTCAACTGTCGACAACAGCAACTTGGCAGCTCGCAACAGGAAGCAGTCAGTCACTCTCTGAGGGTGGGGCTCCCACCGGGCCAAAGTGTGCAGACTTCACTGACTGGTGTTCTATAGTGTCGGCCGTCTACAGGGATGGGGCTGTGTGAGGATACAGGTTATGGGGCTTTGTGTGACTGGGGATATAGGTTATGGGTCTATGTATGACTGGGGATATAGGTTATGGGTCTATGTGTGACTGGGGATATAGGTTATGGGTCTATGTGTGACTGGGGATATAGGTTATGGGTCTATGTGTGACTGGGGATATAGGTTATGGGGCTATGTGTGACTGGGGATATAGGTCATGGGTCTATGTGTGACTGGGGATATAGGTTATGGGGCTATGTGTGACTGGGGATATAGGTCATGGGTCTATGTGTGACTGGGGATATAGGTTATGGGGCTATGTGTGACTGGGGATATAGGTCATGGGGCTATGTGTGACTGGGGATATAGGTTATGGGGCTATGTGTGACTGGGGATATAGGTTATGGGTCTATGTATGACTGGGGATATAGGTTATGGGTCTATGTGTGACTGGGGATATAGGTCATGGGTCTAGGTGTGAATGGGACTGTGTCAGGATACAGGTTATGGGGCTATGTGTGACTGGGGATATAGGTTATGGGGCTATGTGTGACTGGGGATATAGGTTTTGGGTCTATGTATGACTGGGGATACAGGTTATGGGTCTATGTGTGACTGGGGATATAGGTTATGGGTCTATGTGTGACTGGGGATATAGGTTATGGGTCTATGTGTGAATGGGTCTATGTGTGACTGGGGCTATGTGTGTGTGAGACTGGGGCTGTGTGTGTAACTGGAGATACATGTTATGGGACTGTGCCTGACTGGGGCTAAATGTTATGGGGATGTTTGTTTAATTAAATTGGTATTGGGGATGTGTGTAATGGGGCTGTGTCTGTGTGGATGGGGCTATGTGTTAAGGGCTATGTGTGTGTGTGTGTGTGTGTGTGTGTGTGTGTGTGTGTGTGTGTGTGTGTGTGTGTGTGTGTGTGTGTATAAGTGAGTGGGGCTATGTGTTAAGGGCTATGTGTGTGTGTGTGTGAGTGAGTGGGGCTATATGTTAAGGGCTATGTGTGTGTGTGTGTGTGTGTGTGTGTGTGTGTGTGTGTGTGTGTGTGTGTGTGTGTGTATAAGTGAGTGGGGCTATGTGTTAAGGGCTATGTGTGTGTGTGTGTGAGTGAGTGGGGCTATATGTTAAGGGCCGTGTGTGTGTGAGCGGGTGTGTGTGAGCGGGGCTATATGAGCGTGGGAGAGGCCGCGGCCAGTCCACTGAGGCCCAGTCCATATACGCCTGGATTCCGTCTCTCGGCTGCGGGAACTCCGCCGATCATTTTCCCACGGTGTCAGGCGGTGCTGATAGGGGCGGGGGGCGGGGGCGGCCGGGGGAGGTGCGGGCGGCGGGGGGGAGGGGGTTGGGGGGGCGTGTGGGCCAACACCAACACGGCGTAGTTTCTCCACTCACCCTAGACGTGCTCACGTCCGTCATTCTGAAGTTTCATTAAATAATTCCCACACACACAATGAGGTTAACGTACATAACAGTATATAACCGGGCCCTGACTGGTCGCGGAATGTGGGTCACGGCTGGGAGCGGAGGGCGGGGGGGGGGGGGGGGTAGGACAGGGGAGTGAGGCCAGTCTAGGTGCAGGCAATGAGAGCAGGCTGGATGTGGGACAGCCCCCTCATCGTGCCCCCGACCCTACCCGGGCGTGGGTCTAACCACAACACCCTGTCAGAGGTGCTGTCACAACCCCCCCCCCCCCCACCCCCCACTGTCTCAGGTGAAGGCGGGCGGAGGCTTTGTGTACACACACCGTCTGCACGGACCGGGGGGTTCTCACTGAACGAGGAACAGCCGATACGGGGGAGGTTTACTACAGTCGTCCACATGTACGTGTATTGTAGTGGTGACATGGTTGCCATTAACAGTTAGGAATGGTGAATGGTGAATAAACAGAAAACCCCAACCCTAACGCTAGCTACTTTCCAAATCTGCTGTGGTTTGTTTATCTTAAACTAGTCTGAAACAGTGTCTTATCCCTTAGTCTCTAAAGACGGGTCGACTTCACAGGTCGAGTTCTCTTGACAACACTGGGTCAAGTCTGTTTCAGGTCAAGTACTCCAGTAAGCTATGTGTACACACATTATAACGGGAGACTGGTAGCCAGCTTTAGCACTGATATAGAAGGGAGAGTGTACTTGCTTGAAATATCTGTACCGATATCCTTTGGGTTCTCCATAAGTGGTGAATGGTGGGTGGGTTTAACTACAACTGTTATATAACAGTATAGTTGAGTTATGAATGGTGCATGGTGGTAGATTTTATCCTGGATATAACAGTGTACATGCATTATAACGGTCACTGGTTCGTTGTGTCCACACTGTCACACCATGGTGTCTGTGAACGAATGGCCGTCAGTTGTCGGTGCTGGTGACAATGCGTTACGCTGTGAATGGCAGCTCGTCTCCACCATGAGAGGCCATCCACAAAGTACCAACGCACTCAGGTGGGGTCGGGGTGCCTCAATAAATCGGCGTATTGTGATGGGTAAAATTGCATATCAATTAAACTGGCAAATGATGGGTCGTGTTTGCATGTAGCAGTAAATGGTGGATAATTCCTGTCTGACATGAAACATTATAAAAACTCTGTAGCAGTGGGTAGTGAGTGTTCTCAACTCTGCCCAGTAGTAGTACACATAACAACATATATCACAGACGTGAGTGGTGGGGAGATTGTTTGTACTGTGGAATAACAGTGTAGATGTATCATAACGGTAAATGGCGGGTAGTTATAACGCGGCCTTATGTCAGTGCATGTCAGTCTGTGCTACCACTGTCGTCCAAGGTTTTCAGTTTGAACCCCGTCTCCTACCCAATCACATTTCTCCTTGGATTTACACTCAGCAATGACCCATACTCCATAGGATGTAAATGAGATTTTCGGTTGGTTGGTTTGATTTAACGTCCAGTCAACCATTACAGGTTCTTACCAGACTTTCTCAAGGTTCTTTTAGTTTGACACCAGAGGGTGATGATCGAATCTATGAAATGAATTTAGGTAGAAACCTCACCCCTACACATTTACCGAGGTGCGAGTTCTTGTACTTCCCACAGCACATAGACATGGCATGAGAAGGATTGGCCTTTGATATAGCAGTGCCTTTGATGTGAATGAGCCTGCTGAGACGGTCTCTGGGCCTGTATGACTGGGGGGGGGGGGGTGTTCTCCTCGCTGGTCACTCACCTGAGACACGTAGACCTGCTGCTCCTGCATGCCGGGACCGTCCTCCTTCTCCTCCTGTACGTACTTAATCCAGAGCCTGGTGAGGGTGGAGATGGAGCCTGATGAGGGTGGAGAGTGTATCACACACTTCACCGGGTATCGGGTGTGTCGGACTCCAGCATCACTGAGACCTCATATAGCACGGGGCGGTGCGACACGGTGTGGTGTCTGTGTCTCACTGAGCCCTCTCCGTGCCCGCTCTGTGGTGTGGAGTGTGAGGCTGGTGACTGGTAGAGGAGTGTGTGCGCGGCGTACAGCTGGCCGCTCCTCCCAGCCCGCTCAGTGGAGCACAGTGCGTGCAGGGGGGGGGGGGGGGGGCGCAGAAAGTTCCCACGGTGGACGGGCCTGCGGGGCGGTGATAAACGAGCCCCGCTCGGCGGCCCGCTTTGGTCTGCGCCTGGGGTGAGGCCGGGGTGAGGCGGTGACCAGTGCCCGGACGTCGTCGTGAAGTGGTGCTGGGTGAGGGGACGGGGTATCGTGGAGCTCACTCGCAATCTGTGCGCTGAGGAGGGCGAGTTTACGGCGGTTCCGCGGAGTTGGCGCTGCTTCCCGTGTCGGCCTGTTGAGTGGTGAGTTGTCTGTGGTCAGCCGGCCGCCTCCCGCCCGCCTCCCGCCCGCCTCCCGCCCGCCTCCCGCCCGCCTCCCGCCCGCCTCCCGCCCGCCTCCCGCCCGCCTCTCTCTGTACACTCTCCCCACTCTCCGCCCCGAGTCTCCGCCCCGCGCACCCCCGAGACCCCCCCCCCCCCCCCCCCCGAAACCCACACGCGTGGGAAAGTGCATTTGCATGTGACATCGTGAGAACAATGGCGGGGGGCTGTGCCGTCAGTCCCGCTCCCTCCCCCCGCTCGGCGCCGCCTTCACAAGCGTCTCGCCCCTCGACAGTGGCGCCGTGTAGCGGGACGCCGGTGGTGGCCGACCGGGTCCCGGAGTCCCTACCGGCCCCTGTCAGTCCCTGTCACATCCTGTCAGTCCCTGTCAGTCTCGTCACACCCTGTGAGCCCCTGTCAGACCTTGATAGCCCCTGTCAGTCTCTGTCACATCCTGTCAGTCCCTGTCAGTCTCTTGTCACACCCTGTCAGTCCTTATGAGCCCCTATGAGCCCCTGTCACTCCCTGTCAGTCGTTGTGAGCCCCTGTCAGTCCCTGGAGAGAGCGTGGGAAAGTGGCGTGGGAGAGGAGGGGGTGCGCGCGGCCGCTGGAACAGCGAGTCGCGGCGGGACAAAAGCTCATTGGCACATGTCGAGTCGGGGAGGCAGGTGTCCCTCCCCCCCCCCCCCCCCCCCGCCTCCCCGCCACCAGCAACGACGACGCCGCCAACCGAGACGTTCCACCCCCACCCCCGGGACATCCCCCGCCCCCCGCCGCCCGGCCGGGGGAGCACCACGCGCCGCCCGGCCGGCCTCACATGTCACCGGAGTAGCGGGACTCGCCGCCCGCCACTGTACGGGGGGGGGGGGGGGGGGAGAACAAGGGGTACGGGGCGGAGGAAGAAAGTTGGCGAGAAGGATTGGCGGGGGGGGGGGGGGGGCGTGGATGGAAAGTTCAGTGACTGACACAAAACTCCACTTTTACTAGACCTTACCCCTCCTCCTCACCCCACGAGCATCTCCCAGCAGGTCGAGTAGTTCCCCGATACTGAAACTACACATGCATTATGAATTCATAAAAGACAAGGATTAAAGGAATGACAAAAAGGTCTATGAGGAAGAGGAGCAATGTGTTCCGGTCCTCGATGATCGACGTTCAGTAGGAGACGTTCGCCGACTGAGGCGCAGTGTCCTCGGGCTGTGTCCGTACAGAGCACACTGAGGCCACGTCCTTCATTAACTCAATAACTCAGTAAACTAGATGCATGACACTGTAACACTCTGAGAGGCCCGGTGAGGGGGGCGGGGGGGGGTGACTGTAGGATGCAGGACTGAGGCCACACTTGATGCTGTTCTCTGTTTGTGTTTGTGTTTCTGTGTGTGTGTGTGTGTGGGGGGGGGGGGGGAGTGCCCTGGGACAGGACATGGGAGGCGCGGGACCCTGGAGGGACGCTGGAGGGACGCAGTGCGCATGTCTCTGTGCGTCTTTATCATCCGTCTTATACAGAGTCTCCACACTAAACCTATAGAGATAGAGTGTGTATTATCCACCGAATACAGAGTCTCCACACTAAACCTATAGAGAGTGTGTATTATCCACCGAATACAGAGTCTCCATACTAAACCTATAGAGATAGAGTGTGTATTATCCACCGAATACAGAGTCTCCACACTAAACCTATAGAGATAGAGTGTGTATTATCCACCTAATACAGAGTCTCCACACTAAACCTATAGAGATAGAGTGTGTATTATCCACCGAATACAGAGTCTCCACACTAAACCTATAGAGATAGAGTGTGTATTATCCACCTAATACAGAGTCTCCACACTAAACCTATAGAGAGTGTGTATTATCCACCGAATACAGAGTCTCCACACTAAACCTATAGGGAGTGTGTATTATCCACCGAATACAGAGTCTCCACACTAAACCTTTAGAGATAGAGTGTGTATTATCCACCGAATACAGAGTCTCCACACTAAACCTATAGAGAGTGTGTATTATCCACCTAATGCAGTCTCGACACTAAACCTATAGAGTGTGTATTATCCACCTAATACACTCTCCATGCTGTTCCTATAGAGAGTGTGTATATCATCCAGCTAATAGAGTCTCAATAACTAAACCTATAGAGAGTAAATATTATCCATCTTATACGGAGTCTCCATGCTAAACCCATAGAGAGTGTGTATTATCCACCTAATACGGAGTCTCCATACTAAACCCATAGAGAGTGTGTATTATCCACCTAATACACTCTCCATGCTGTTCCTATAGAGAGTGTGTATATCATCCAGCTAATAGAGTCTCAATAACTAAACCTATAGAGAGTGAATATTATCCATCTTATACGGAGTCTCCATGCTAAACCCATAGAGAGTGTGTATTATCCACCTAATACGGAGTCTCCATACTAAACCCATAGAGAGTGTGTATTATCCACCTAATACACTCTCCATGCTGTTCCTATAGAGAGTGTGTATATCATCCAGCTAATAGAGTCTCAATAACTAAACCTATAGAGAGTGAATATCATCCATCTTATACAGAGTCTCCATACTATACCTATAGAGTGTGTATTATCCAGCTTTACTGAACCTATAGAGAGTGTGTATTATCCAGCTAATACAGTCTCCATAACTAAACCTATAGGGACTGTGTAATTCACTGTAATCTGCGCACTAAATAGAGTGGAGATTACGGAAAAAAGTCACTCATACACAAAGTAGTGCATGAGAAGATCGGCAGTAATATTGTATCATCTTTGATAATACAGATTTTCGACTAGACCATGTTATATCCGAGCGAATGCGAGGATATTAAGTAGCGTCTAGTCTCCGGAGATTACGGCCGCTTGTATCTGAATCCAGTTAATATTGCGTGTGTCTGTGAATGTGAGTGTAGTGTGACTCTGTGTTTGTCTGTGAATGTGAGTGTAGTGTGACTCTGTGTTTGTCTGTGAATGTGAGTGTAGTGTGACTCTGTGTTTGTCTGTGTATGTGAGTGTAGTGTGACTCTGTGTTTGTCGGTGAATGTGAGTGTAGTGTGACTCTGTGTTTGTCTGTGAATGTAGTGTAGTGTGACTGTGTGTTTGTCTGTGTATGTGAGTGTAGTGTGACTCTGTGTTTGTCTGTGTATGTGAGTGTAGTGTGACTCTGTGTGTGTATGTGAATGTGAGTGTAGTGTGACTCTGTGTTTGTCTGTGAATGTGAGTGTAGTGTGACTCTGTGTTTGTCTGTGAATGTGTTTGTCTGTGTATGTGAGTGTAGTGTGACTCTGTGTGTGTGTGTGAATGTGAGTGTAGTGTGACTCTGTGTTTGTCTGTGAATGTGAGTGTAGTGTGACTCTGTGTGTGTATGTGAATGTGAGTGTAGTGTGACTCTGTGTTTGTCTGTGAATGTGAGTGTAGTGTGACTCTGTGTTTGTCTGTGAATGTGAGTGTAGTGTGACTCTGTGTGTGTCTGTGAATGTGAGTGTAGTGTGACTCTGTGTGTGTCTGTGAATGTGAGTGTAGTGTGACTCTGTGTGTGTCTGTGAATGTGTTTGTCTGTGTATGTGAGTGTAGTGTGACTCTGTGTGTGTGTGTGAATGTGAGTGTAGTGTGACTCTGTGTTTGTCTGTGAATGTGAGTGTAGTGTGACTCTGTGTTTGTCTGTGAATGTGAGTGTAGTGTGACTCTGTGTTTGTCTGTGAATGTGAGTGTAGTGTGACTCTGTGTTTGTCTGTGAATGTGAGTGTAGTGTGACTCTGTGTGACTCTGTGAATGTGAGTGTAGTGTGACTCTGTGTGTGTATGTGAATGTGAGTGTAGTGTGACTCTGTGTTTGTCGGTGAATGTGAGTGTAGTGTGACTCTGTGTTTGTCTGTGTATGTGAGTGTAGTGTGACTGTGTTTGTCTGTGTATGTGAGTGTGAGTGTGACTCTGTGTTTGTCTGTGAATGTGAGTGTAGTGTGACTCTGTGTTTGTCTGTGTATGTGAGTGTGAGTGTGAGTCTGTGTTTGTCTGTGAATGTGCAGTGTAGGAGTGTGTTTGTGTGTGTCGGGAGGGTGGGGAGTCAGAACGTGTTTGTTTCACGGCACCGATAAGCTCCTGCTACAAAAATAAATATTTACACCCACTGATAACTAACACGACCTACGAGCTGTCATTGTCCCTCTCGCTTTTTATGATATAAATAGACAACAAGGTGACAAAACAAAGATGGTAGTATTTCCCGGAAAGGATACTGCTCCTGTTTGAATCAAAACATTTCTGCAAAATTTGATCTAGGATAAAAACAGTATTTACCCTCTCCTTGTTTGGTCAAAGGATGCTTAGAGTATATATGAACCATAAAAAGATTAAAGCTTTGTACTTCTGTAGACTTATTTCAGTCAATTCTTTTTAATTTTTTCAACAATCTTTCAAATTATCAAAACTGATTACATCTGTCTTAAAGTCTCTAACTTGTTCATGTTCTCACTATTTTTCAAGTATTTTCTCCGTAGATATGCTAGACAGATATAGGAACATTGCATTTTTGACAAATTGGTTTTTTTCCCTTCCTTTCATGAGGTATTTGTCTGTTAGTCTGAAGTGACCTATTCTCAGACTTTTTCCATCTACATATTCACGACACGCTTTTATATCAGATGTCAATCTATACATATTCAAGAGATGCATGTGCGTCATATGTAAATCTGTTACAGTAAAACCCAGCTTCTGGGGCACCTCGCTTAAGGCCACAGTTTTCTCATAACAGAAATCTTTATTTAGATTATTTTAACCCCGCTTAAGGGGTCACCCCGCTTAAGGGAATACTTTGCTTGGAACGGAGGGTGACCCCCTTAGGCGGGGTTTCACCGTATAATCTATCTTAAAGTATCACATATGTGAAATATCTACATGCATGTAATTATGACCGGTATAATACACCCTAAAGAATCATGTAGTCCAAACATCTACATATTCATGGCAAGTATCACCCATCACGTGCGTTAAACATAAATCTACGTAATTATAACTAGTTTCCATCCCAAAGTTCCATGTATGCCCAATATAAATCTACAATGTACATGATTATGACTGGTATCCATCATAAAGCTCCATGTATGTCAAATATCAATCTACATATTCACGACAGTGACTAGTGGAATCCATCCTAAGGTATCATGTATGTCCACTATCTACATGTTAATGACTGGAATCCATCCTAAAGTATCATGTATGTCCACTATCTACATGTTAATGACTGGAATCCATCCTAAAGTATCATGTATGTCCACTATCTACATGTTTATGACTGGAATCCATCCTAAAGTATCATGTATGTCCACTATCTACATGTTAATGACTGGAATCCATCCTAAAGTATCATGTATGTCCACTATCTACATGTTAATGACTGGAATCTATCCTAAAGTATCATGCATGTCCACTATCTACATGTTTATGACTGGAATCCGTCCTAAGGTATCATGTTTGCCAATTATAAATCTACATATTCGTGACCGGAATCCATTCAAAAGTATGTCTAATATCTACATATTTATGACAGGCACAACTCGCCCTCAGGTGTCCTCAATAGGGCGGGGATGTCAGTTGGGGTCCACAAAACTGTAAAATTAGAAGTGCCACTATCCGCAAACGTGACATTTTGGTGGTGCCCTCTGTGATTCATCATGAGAACTATGGTGTATCGGCTGTTTGCACCCATTATTGCTCTTTTAATTTGGCTCCCATCCTACAGGGAGAATACATGTACTCATAATAACGGATTCTGAGCGCTGAATTCGCTTTAAGTAGAACATGTTTAGGAAGTACCATTAAAGCAAACAATGACTTAGGTTCAGCCAACAGACTGTCCAGACTGACACTGATGTCAAAGGTGCCCCTCACTCTCCCTACACAGGTCTGGTACTGATTGACCAATTACAGCCATTGCCTGACTTCCTTCAATGGCTATTCCATGTTTTTGCTGCTTCAGGGAGACTGGAAAACCTGGACAACATGCTGAAGATGACCACGGGACTGGCGTGAGCTTCTTTTGGTTTGTTTTGGTCGATCTAAAGCCCAAAAATGTATTTGTTTGTCTTTTTTTTGGTATTATTTTTCTAAGTAGTAATGGCTGAAGGTCTATAGGGAGGTCTCTTGGAAATCAAGGTTTGTGGTGCTGGCTCATTGTAGTTGACGCTGTTGCTCGTATATTACTACGCGTCATTACAGCCACTCGCACATAAAACTAGTGATTACTGTGCATGCCTCAGTTACCCAGCATCAGAACCTCACATGTAAACCATGTCCTGAGACCAGTCACCCAGCATCAAAACCTCACATGTAAACCATGTCCTGAGACCAGTCACTCAGCATCAAAACCTCACATGTAAACCATGTCCTGAGACCAGTCACCCAGCATCAAAACCTCACATGTAAACCATGTCCTGAGACCAGTCACCCAGCATCAAAACCTCACATGTAAACCATGTCCTGAGACCAGTCACCCAGCATCAAAACCTCACATGTAAACCATGTCCTGAGACCAGTCACCCAGCATCAAAACCTCACATGTAAACCATGTCCTGAGACCAGTCACCCACCATCAAAACCTCACATGTAAACCATGTCCTGAGACCAGTCACCCAGCATCAGAACCTCACATGTAAACCATGTCCTCAGACCAGTCACCCAGCATCAAAACCTCACATGTAAACCATGTCCTGAGACCTGTCACCCAGCATCAAAACCTCACATGTAAACCATGTCCTGAGACCAGTCACCCAGCATCAAAACCTCACATGTAAACCATGTCCTGAGACCAGTCACTCAGCATCAAAACCTCACATGTAAACCATGTCCTGAGACCAGTCACCCAGCATCAAAACCTCACATGTAAACCATGTCCTGAGACCAGTTACCCAGCATCAGAACCTCACATGTAAACCATGTCCTGAGACCAGTCACCCAGCATCAAAACCTCACATGTAAACCATGTCCTGAGACCAGTCACTCAGCATCAAAACCTCACATGTAAACCATGTCCTGAGACCAGTCACCCAGCATCAAAACCTCACATGTAAACCATGTCCTGAGACCAGTCACCCAGCATCAAAACCTCACATGTAAACCATGTCCTGAGACCAGTCACCCACCATCAAAACCTCACATGTAAACCATGTCCTGAGACCAGTCACCCAGCATCAAAACCTCACATGTAAACCATGTCCTGAGACCAGTCACTCAGCATCAAAACCTCACATGTAAACCATGTCCTGAGACCAGTCACCCAGCATCAAAACCTCACATGTAAACCATGTCCTGAGACCAGTCACCCAGCATCAAAACCTCACATGTAAACCATGTCATGAGACCAGTCACCCACCATCAAAACCTCACATGTAAACCATGTCCTGAGACCAGTCACCCAGCATCAAAACCTCACATGTAAACCATGTCCTGAGACCAGTCACCCAGCATCAAAACCTCACATGTAAACCATGTCCTGAGACCAGTCACCCAGCATCAAAACCTCACATGTAAACCATGTCCCGTGCTTCACAGATCCACATTCCGCTAGGTCTGTGTCTCTTCTCGTTCCGGTAAAAACTAGAAGGACAAACCTTGTGTAGACTGTCACTAAACTTCCATTCACTATGAAAACTGGAGACGAACGTGCTATGAGAGAGATGACTTTTACCTTCTCCCATTGATATTTGTTCTCCTCTTGAAATAGAAAAATGCATATGTCAACTGGAAAATAAGGACTCGGAATGGGCCCCATTCTAGAGGCTATCCAATGAGATGTTTAAGATGTCTATGAGGCTATTCGCCCCCTCGCCTCCTTCATTTCCCCGTCTCCTGTCCTGTCCTCTTCCTGTTAATATACTGTTCACCCGGTCATTCTTTTCTTTTATTCACCACCGATTACCGAGTCTCCATAGAAAACGCATTGGGTGTGAGTACTTTGCAAGCAGGAGATTACGGAATCCAGTGAAAGTACGAGTTTACAGAAAAAAAAGTCCCTGAAGCATCATCAAGTCCCCAAATCAGAACTTCCTAAAAAAACGGATAAACTGCTCTAAAGTTAATAGAAATATGTGAAACGTGAAAATGATAATGATTCTGGTAATGATGATTAAAAAAATACAAATTACATCAAAAGTACAAATATGAAGATGTCGAAACTATATCTTTCTCGTAAGGCTACACCGAATTACTCTCACGTTGGCTGCGTCCTCAAGGGTCATGTAGGAACTATTTGACATCGACAAAAGGAGGTCGGTCAATCGAGTTTCCCATCTTTTTATGTGAACAAGTGGATTTTGATGGGCAGAGCGTGAAGCTGGCTTTGCTGTTTCAGTCTGGTGGTGGTTGTTGCGTGCCCGGGTGTCACTGAGAGCGGCGATCTCCGTGAGTGTGGTGTCTGTGTGACAGTGTGTGGGCTAATCTCCGCCATCCAGTGATAATACCACACTCCACGCCTGTCTCAGGTCGGCGATCTCCGTGAGTGTGGTGTCTGTGTGACAGTGTGTGGGCTAATCTCCGCCATCCAGTGATAATACCACACACCACGCCTGTCTCAGGTCGGCGATCTCTGTGAGTGTGGTGTCTGTGTGACAGTGTGTGGGCTAATCTCCACCATCCAGTGATAATACCACACTCCACGCCTGTCTCAGGTCGGCGATCTCCGTGAGTGTGGTGTCTGTGTGACAGTGTGTGGGCTAATCTCCGCCATCCAGTGATAATACCTCACTCCACGCCTGTCTCAGGTCGGCCATCTCCGTGAGTGTGGTGTCTGTGTGACAGTGTGTGGGCTAATCTCCGCCATCCAGTGATTATACCTCACACTCCACGCCTGTCTCAGGTCGGCCATCTCCGTGAGTGTGGTGTCTGTGTGACAGTGTGTGGGCTAATCTCCGCCATCCAGTGATAATACCACACTCCACGCCTGTCTCAGGTCGGCGATCTCCGTGAGTGTGGTGTCTGTGTGACAGTGTGTGGGCTAATCTCCGCCATCCAGTGATAATACCACACTCCACGCCTGTCTCAGGTCGGCGATCTCTGTGAGTGTGGTGTCTGTGTGACAGAGTGTGGGCTAATCTCCGCCATCCAGTGATTATACCTCACACTCCACGCCTGTCTCAGGTCGGCGATCTCCGTGAGTGTGGTGTCTGTGTGACAGTGTGTGGGCTTATCTCCGCCATCCAGTGATAATACCACACTCCACGCCTGTCTCAGGTCGGCGATCTCCGTGAGTGTGGTGTCTGTGTGACAGTGTGTGGGCTAATCTCCACCATCCAGTGATAATACCACACTCCACGCCTGTCTCAGGTCGGCGATCTCCGTGAGTGTGGTGTCTGTGTGACAGTGTGTGTGTAATCTCCGCCATCCAGTGATAATACCACACTCCACGCCTGTCTCAGGTCGGCGATCTCCGTGAGTGTGGTGTCTGTGTGACAGTGTGTGTGTAATCTCTGCCATCCAGTGATAATACCACACTCCACGCCTGTCTCAGGTCGGCGATCTCCGTGAGTGTGGTGTCTGTGTGACAGTGTGTGGGCTAATCTCCACCATCCAGTGATAATACCACACTCCACGCCTGTCTCAGGTCGGCGATCTCCGTGAGTGCGGTGTCTGTGTGACAGTGTGTGGGCTAATCTCCACCATCCAGTGATAATACCACACTCCACGCCTGTCTCAGGTCGGCGATCTCCGTGAGTGTGGTGTCTGTGTGACAGTGTGTGGGCTAATCTCCGCCATCCAGTGATAATACCACACTCCACGCCTGTCTCAGGTCGGCGATCTCCGTGAGTGTGGTGTCTGTGTGACAGTGTGTGTGTAATCTCCGCCATCCAGTGATAATACCACACTCCACGCCTGTCTCAGGTCGGCGATCTCCGTGAGTGTGGTGTCTGTGTGACAGTGTGTGGGCTAATCTCCACCATCCAGTGATAATACCACACTCCACGCCTGTCTCAGGTCGGCGATCTCCATGAGTGTGGTGTCTGTGTGACAGTGTGTGTGTAATCTCCACCATCCAGTGATAATACCTCACTCCACGCCTGTCTCAGGTCGGCGATCTCCGTGAGTGTGGTGTCTGTGTGACAGTGTGTGTGTAATCTCTGCCATCCAGTGATAATACCTCACTCCACGCCTGTCTCAGGTCGGCGATCTCCGTGAGTGTGGTGTCTGTGTGACAGTGTGTGTGTAATCTCCGCCATCCAGTGATAATACCACACTCCACGCCTGTCTCAGGTCGGCGATCTCCGTGAGTGTGGTGTCTGTGTGACAGTGTGTGGGCTAATCTCCGCCATCCAGTGATAATACCACACTCCACGCCTGTCTCAGGTCGGCGATCTCCGTGAGTGTGGTGTCTGTGTGACAGTGTGTGGGCTAATCTCCGCCATCCAGTGATAATACCACACTCCACGCCTGTCTCAGGTCGGCGATCTCCGTGAGTGTGGTGTCTGTGTGACAGAGTGTGGGCTTATCTCCGCCATCCAGTGTTAATACCTCACTCCACGCCTGTCTCAGGTCGGCGATCTCCGTGAGTGTGGTGTCTGTGTGACAGTGTGTGGGCTAATCTCCACCATCCAGTGATAATACCACACTCCACGCCTGTCTCAGGTCGGCGATCTCCGTGAGTGTGGTGTCTGTGTGACAGTGTGTGGGCTAATCTCCGCCATCCAGTGATAATACCACACTCCACGCCTGTCTCAGGTCGGCGATCTCCGTGAGTGTGGTGTCTGTGTGACAGAGTGTGGGCTAATCTCCGCCATCCAGTGATAATACCACACTCCACGCCTGTCTCAGGTCGGCGATCTCCGTGAGTGTGGTGTCTGTGTGACAGTGTGTGGGCTAATCTCCGCCATCCAGTGATAATACCTCACTCCACGCCTGTCTCAGGTCGGCGATCTCCGTGAGTGTGGTGTCTGTGTGACAGTGTGTGGGCTAATCTCCGCCATCCAGTGATAATACCACACTCCACGCCTGTCTCAGGTCGGCGATCTCCGTGAGTGTGGTGTCTGTGTGACAGTGTGTGGGCTAATCTCCACCATCCAGTGATAATACCACACTCCACGCCTGTCCGTGACACTCAGGTCGGTATAATATACTCCTGCCTCGAGGTCTCCTCATCTACAAGCCTTATTGTTACGAACTTTTCTTCTTTTTTTAATTCTTGATGTGATTTTTTTTTTCTCGCATCTTCCTGGAGGCAGACATTTGTAAAGTCTTGTAAAGCCTTGTAAAGTAAACATTAATTCCTGATGTGTAAGTGGGGTCCCGTGCCCTGCGCAGGGTCCAGAAAGCTCCGTGACCACCCTTTGTACGTAAAAAACATATCGGAATCCATATCCAGGAAAATCTCACGCCTAGAGTTACAGCTACGGATGCTGCCTCCATCTCAAACACCGTTAACATTGGTCTTTCAGTCCATGAGATTAGCTGAGGAATTTTGACCAATCAGAGCCTAGGAACCGTGATGCTTCCTGGGTATTCGACCTACGTTTCTGTAGAATGTTCAGGTCTGTAAGATATACTCCTGCCTCGAGTTCTCCTCATCTCCACGGCTTGTTGTTACGATTTATGTTTTTTGGGGTTTTTTTTGCACCCTGTCAACCATGACAGGTCCTTTCCAGACTTCAAGGTTCAGCTTTTTTTGCTGGTTTTACACCACAGGGGCAGTGATCGAATCTATGAGATGAATCTAGGGAGAACTTTCGGCCCTACACATTTACCGAGGTGAGAACTCTTTGAGTTCCAGCACCAAATAGACTTGGTATGAGCAGGACTGGCTTTGGATATTGCAGCAAGTCTACAACTGTTGAGAAGGAACTGCATCAAGATACATACTACATAGCCACTGAATAGATGACATGAGTTTTACTTGCGGAGTGAGATTACGTTGTGTAATTCAGTATATCTCACCCCTTTCACTCACTTATTGGCTAACATTTGTGATTTTCCACAACTGAGGTTTTTTTGTGCTATACAAAAATGATTAGACTTACAATTTATGATTTTTTTAAAAACTACCAGTACACAAAATAGCATCAAGGTGTGGGCTCTTTTCCTCATAATGTGGCAAGTTAATCGATGCTGATGTGTAACACTACGTGTGCAGGAGTTGTGACACAGTTATCTCCATCAATGTGGAAAAGAAGGTGAGAGAGCGCCCACACTAAGGGCATGATTACATCATGACAGATCTAAATATCTTTCTCACCCCTCGTATTTTTTCCCCATAGACTTAACATCTGGAACTTGTACTTAAGGCCCATGGAGTATTTAGAAAAAATATCCAATGGGGATTATGTCACAAATGTTAGCCATTAGGCAATGTAAAGCGTGAGATAAATTCGGAAACCTATTCAAGCTTACAGTCACAGCTCGATCCCATGTCGTTTGAATCGCTATGTAATCCACGCAACTTTGCCTTGTGAATTACTATGCGATTCATACTCAATGGAATACGAGCTTTGACCATAAACTTTTATAGGTTTTCTCTGTATTTTTCATCTTTCCCAAGGAAATCCTTATTTTCATTTACAGTATAGATATAGAAGAAAGTGTTAATTATATCTCTACAAACATGAAATTTGCTGTAGTTTCTATTGTGTGCATGAATCTGCCCTTGTAGCATATGACACGGTCTCCTATATAGAGGCGTGAGGTGCCTGGGATTCCTCCGGCGAGTAAAATCAGGGCAAAGCACGTGAAGCGATCTGGACGGACTTTAAATTGTCGTCTGCTGTGAGCGCGGGAAGACGGGACGCCGGAGCCGCCTCACTGACTCCACCGTCAGCTCGCCGGCCACGCTCCCCGCACCCCACAATAACAGTAGTCTGTGGTAGAGACCCTTATAATCCTCACAGAGTCCAACATGGTATGAGAGTCGTTTTTAGTTATAGGCATGGGTCTGTAAAATTGGAGAAAAAAAAAAAAAAAAAAAAAAACAACCAAAAAAAACAACAAACCCAGTGGGGGTCCATTGTTCTTCCGATCAAACATTTTTGGTACAATTTCAATAAAACAATTGCATGTAGAGGTGGGTTGGGGACAGTGCCCCACGCAGGGCCCAGGAAGCTCCTGCATATTGAGCGATTCTGAGTGAAGTCCTGGTCTCACTGAGAGCTGACATGGTCAGATTGGCACAAATTTCGCTCTTCATCTTTCCATGTTTAACCCCTACTAAAGCAGATTTTTTTTTTCGGATTTATACTGGTCTCAAGAATGACCCTTAGGATGTTAAAAAAAATCGGAGATCATGTCAATGAAAATCTCACGCCTACAGTTACAGCAACAGATGCTGCCTCCATCTCGAACACCTTTAATATTGGTCTTTCAGTCCATGAGATTAGCTGAGGAATTTTGACAAATCAGAGCCTAGGCTCCGTGATGCTGCCTGGGTATTTGACCAACTTTCTGTAGAATTTTCTGCCTCAAACAGATTGACTGAGTGTGGAAATCAGGTCAGCCTCTGCCGCAGCAGAGGGCTTAGAGCTGTGGAGAAATCCTGGCCTGTGGTGGATTGGTATTGTGTCCCTAACTTGGATAACTTTGCAGTTCAATTTCAGATGCAAACCATTGTTTTATTGCCATGAATAAAGCTCAAATAACAAAGTTATATACACTGAATTTTTTTGAATTTTTAAATGATAAAGTGACTTTCCTGCATATCAAACCCCAGGTTAATATTACAGGGATACCTGTTGGGCATATACTAGTTCCATAGGAACCGGGGAATTCCGATTACAGGTCACTTAAGTCTCTTCTCTCAATCTAATCCTGCATGAGGGAATCACTACTTTCTCCATAAAAGAAGGAAAGACAAAGAGAGAAGGAGGGATACTCCGGACTTGACTTGACCCACGCGGGTAAGAAGCTCCACGATACCACGTTGACACTCGTGAGCTTTGTGAACGTGTTATCGGACCGTGTCCCCGTACCCTGCCTCCGATCACAACTTATTGCATCTACAATGGCATCTCCATGTAAACAAACTTACAGTAAAAAAAACCTCCTCGTGATTAAAAAAATGATAAAAGAGTGGGTGAGATCCAGCGAGACCAGTCAGAAACATGATCAACCATCCCGAGCATTCTCCTGGAGCCCCACCCAGTCACAGGCGTGTCCATGGGGGGTTCTCAGGGTCTGACGTTATCATTCTCCTGGAGCAGCACCCAGTCACAGGCGTGTCCATGGGGGGTTCTCAGGGTCTGACGTTATCATTCTCCTGGAGCCCCACCCAGTCACAGGCGTGTCCATGGGGGGTTCTCAGGGTCTGACGTTATCATTCTCCTGGAGCCCCACCCAGTCATAGGCGTGTCCATGGGGGTTTCTCAGGGTCTGACGTTATCATTCTCCTGGAGCAGCACCCAGTCACAGGCGTGTCCATGGGGGGTTCTCAGGGTCTGACGTTTTCATTCTCCTGGAGCAGCACCCAGTCACAGGCGTGTCCATGGGGGGTTCTCAGGGTCTGACGTTATCATTCTCCTGGAGCAGCACCCAGTCACAGGCGTGTCCATGGGGGGTTCTCAGGGTCTGACGTTATCATTCTCCTGGAGCACCACCCAGTCACAGGCGTGTCCATGGGGGGTTCTCAGGGTCTGACGTTTTCATTCTCCTGGAGCCCCACCCAGTCACAGGCGTGTCCATGGGGGGTTCTCAGGGTCTGACGTTATCATTCTCCTGGAGCAGCACCCAGTCACAGGCGTGTCCATGGGGGGTTCTCAGGGTCTGACGTTATCATTCTCCTGGAGCCCCACCCAGTCACAGGCGTGTCCATGGGGGTTTCTCAGGGTCTGACGTTTTCATTCTCCTGGAGCAGCACCCAGTCACAGGCGTGTCCATGGGGGGTTCTCAGGGTCTGACGTTATCATTCTCCTGGAGCAGCACCCAGTCACAGGCGTGTCCATGGGGGGTTCTCAGGGTCTGACGTTATCATTCTCCTGGAGCACCACCCAGTCACAGGCGTGTCCATGGGGGGTTCTCAGGGTCTGACGTTTTCATTCTCCTGGAGCCCCACCCAGTCACAGGCGTGTCCATGGGGGGTTCTCAGGGTCTGACGTTATCATTCTCCTGGAGCCCCACCCAGTCACAGGCGTGTCCATGGGGGGTTCTCAGTGTCTGACGTTATGATTGCTCCCTGGGTAATTAACAGCCATTTAAATTGTTCAATTCACATAATAGCTGCCCAAAATATGATGGGATTATAATGCATCCCATAAGATTACGTGCATAGTTCGCGCACATTAAGTGTCTATCAGACTGAACCCATTAACAATACCATGTCAGTGTCAAACAAAGCCTCGGCCACAGTTATTTAACTTCTTTCATGAGACGACATAATGTCATGTGTAAATTACTACTTTCCATATTGTGCAAACTTAACTAGGTCTGGCATGGCACATCTGAGGGCTGGTGACAAGCCGAGCGGCGGCTGAGGAAGCGCTGACGGCCTGACAGCCGCCGCCGTCGTCGTAACTGTGACCGATTTGGCCCACGTCCAACTTGAGTGCAAGCTTCCTCAGCGCTTTACTCGGCGTTACACACTCCTCCACCCACATGGCCATCGTATCAGATCTCAATCTGCGCTCTACCGCTACGACGAGGGCCAGTCGCACCCACCGAGACCCGGAGAAATCGTGTTTCCTTATCAGAAAACTCACGCCAAACACCAAGGGACGGAGAAAACGATCTCATTTGATTTTTTTTCTTTTTTCCCCATGAAGAGTGGGTTAAAAATATGTCTTTAACAAAATAACGAGATCGGACTTGGATTTGTTGTACAGAGACTATAAGCCCATTTTTAAGCTGAATGATGACCAGGGGCGAGCTGCTCGGCTGTCGGGGTGGGCGCCTATCTGGTAACACCAGGGGCCCGTTTCATAATCCAGGATCGTACAAGTAGACCCTTTCCTGTACGCCATAGAGACCCAGGGACAAGGCGGGTCAATTCCATTCAACACTTATGGACGACCTTATGGACGGCCAATTTTGTCTTAGCCAACAGACTTAAATACTATTAGACGATAAACCTTGTACGAGGTACAGAAAAGGTTCTTCATGTACGATCCTAGATTATGAAACTACCCCCAGGCGCCTCACGTGGAGTTCTCCTCTGAGATATCGGGTCTTCACCAAGTCACCTCGCGGCTCTACAATCATGTAGTCCTCCTCGACATCACATGGTCATCAGCAGACTGGACAGAGACAACTACATTTCAGTTAACACTTACATGCACTCTATCCTAGATCCTTCCCCCACACGCATGTCTTGAGAGGTGTTTACTTTGCCCATCCTCTTTTTTTCTATAATGTATGCGTGTGGGTGAGAGGAGGCTAAGATCATAGCTTCTTCTAATCCTTTCTTGTTTGATTAGATATCTATACTGTTAAATCATTGTGTTTTTATGTCTGTTGGTAACTCCAATGCCGGTCTCAGGGAGAGGATCATGTGTAATGGCGGAGTGATTAAAGCGGGGTTTATCTCACTGACTGGTGGCCCAGTTGTTGGCCGGACGTGATGCGTAGTGACGACCCCACACACGGTGACAGGGGCACGACGACCCCCGCCGTGCGGGGAAAGATCCGACCAGAGAAAGCAGGCCAGGCCCAGTGTCTATTATACCCTGTGAGCGTACACGCCTGTGCCCAGAGTCTGTGTGTACGTGCCCATACCACGGGTACGTGCCTATACCAAGGGTACTGTACAATATGTCAATTTACAACCTGACCCATGTGTACAAGCCTTTATCTTATCCCTAATAAAAAACGCCATTGGTTTAACATTGACTCGATGTATTTGACGGAGCGTTGAATAAAGTGTTATTCATGCACCGAGGTGAATAAAAAAACGGACCACGCTACTAACATGGATAATTACAAAGTTTTCTCTGTATATCGGTGAGATGGGGTAGGATAAATACGAAACCAAACTCGAGTTAGCCTTGTCAATGTTTATGCCACCCTGGTCATATATGTGCCTATACCAAGGGTACTGTACAATATGTGAATTTACAACCTGACCCATGTGTACAATCCTATACTGAGAGTACCGTACAATATGTGCATCAACAACCTAAACTGTGTGTACATGCCTATACATGTAAAAAAAATACTATACTGAGTGTACTGTACAATATGTGAATTCACAACCAGAGTCTGTGTGTACGCGCCTATATCAAGGATGCTGTAGTAACTGTGTATTCATAATGAGACCCATATGTATGCGCCTCTTCTGAGGCTACTCTCCAAGCTGTGTATTCACAACCTGACCCGTGTGAACGCGCCTATACTGAGGGTCCTGTAGTGACTGTGTATTCACAACCTGACCCGTGTGTACGCGCCTATACTGAGGGTCCTGTAGTAACTGTATTCACAACCTGACCCGTGTGTATGTGCCTATACTGAGGGTCCTGTAGTAACTGTATTCACAACCTGACCCGTGTGTACGCGCCTATACTGAGGGTACTGTAGTAACTGTGTATTCACAACCTGACCCGTGTGTACACGCCTATACTGAGGGTCCTGTAGTGACTGTGTATTCACAACCTGACCCGTGTGTACACGCCTATACTGAGGGTCCTGTAGTGACTGTGTATTCACAACCTGACCCCTGTGTACGTGCCTATACTGAGGGTCCTGTAGTAACTGTATTCACAACCTGACCCGTGTGTACGCGCCCATACTGAGGGTCCTGTAGTAACTGTATTCACAACCTGACCAGTGTGTATGCGCCTATACTGAGGGTCCTGTAGTGACTGTATTCACAACCTGACCCGTGTGTACGCGCCTATACTGAGGGTCCTGTAGTAACTGTATTCACAACCTGACCAGTGTGTATGCGCCTATACTGAGGTACTGTAGTGAATGTGGTCAGCTGTCCAGGCTCGAGGCTCAACAGTATAACCACTTTCACTGTCTCGTGTCTAATGCTGTGATGAGAGGTTTAATTACCCACCAGCATGTGGCATATCGCCGCTACATGCAAAGCGGGCAGGCGACTGGCACATGTAAGCCATCCTCAAACCTCGGCAGGCCGTCTCAGGGTCAACTAGCCCCCAGTGGGGTCCCGGGATCGTGCCCCAGGCGAGTCCCCTGGAAACCCCTTCACCGGGAGCTATTCTTAGTGACTTTACGACCTTAGCTGAGCGCTTTATTTGCCAGAAGTGCAAAAATTTGCCTCATCATCTTTCAGGCTTTCATTTGGAACCCACCCCCAAGATTTTCTACCTGGATATACAATGATCTGAAGAATGATACTTGAAAAAATATAAAAGTCCGGGGATATTCCATGCATAGGGGTCATCCATGAATTATGTACGTACTGTGTGTGTGTGGGGGGGGGGGGGGGGGGGGTTACAAAAATTCGGAAGGTCTGCGTTCATACTAAATGGATGCCCTCCCCCCCCCCCCCCGACAATGATAGACTCGTCTTTCTATAGTCTTTCTATAGTCTGAAGTTTCTGAATACGACGGACGCAGAGTTTTCCAAGTATCATATGGCCATGTAATAATCATCAAAGTCTAGCGGTAGGGGAATTAAACTGCGGACTGATGTGACCTGATAGCCCTTCCCTGTTTCAGTGTTTGTAGCATGTCTGTTCTTACTAGGTTGAGTACGGTCACTGGGTCTAACGTATGCTTTATAGTTCGCCACGTTCACACTAGGCGGCAGTGGCACGCATAAGCAGAAACTAAGGAATGTCAGTGTAGCACACTAAAGTACTATATAGAGAGCTTCTGTGGTGTACGTTTTAACACCCACATACTCTGTGTGTATATACTATAAGACACTTCTCAATTAACATATATTTATCATTTATTCGTATGCATAGCTACACGTGAATTCATTTTGGTTTTACAAATCATAAAATATATCTCATCACATTTTGTTCACACTCCTCACCGATCTTTTAATTTTCAAGCTATAGCAAAACAGCATAATACTATCTCATTATTTCTAGTTGTCTCATTTGCTATATTCCTATAGTATATCAATCGCTTGATTTAAATATTCACTATAAACGTGAACTTGTCCTGAATCCTAAATGGTCATAATTGAAAACCTACTGTAAAGTTTAATTGTGACAAGCGAAACCCTGTGCGCTGCACAGTCATGCAGGAACCGTGAATCGAGTCTTGAATCGAGTAAAGATGAATTGTGAGCATCAAAAACAAAAGTGGCTGACGTAACATAGGCTATTATTGCACTGCAATATTGAGGCTCATATGAAAGTTTATCAAAAAGATATTTTTTGTTCAGTAAAATCACGAGATTTTATCTACACTCTACAGAACATGCTGGAACAACGCCCTTATGTTACCAGTAATAAGAAAAAAACCTATAGTCTTAACATAAAGTGATTCTATTCCATGGGGCGTGGCATAAGATGTTTGTGTTCTTTCAATCTATAATCGTGGAGACGGGGCAGGATGAATACTAAATGACCCTCGGTGAGAATCAATTTAGATTTAAGCGACACCTTCATACGGCGGCTGACTTCGCTCGACTCTGTCTCGTGAAGATCACTTTGTGCCATGGGCTTGTTGCATAAATCCCAATTAACACCCACCTCGGACTGTTTGTACTGATTCTGAAAACTGCATCCTTGCGAGTTCTCTGTGCCGAAATTCAAATGGGTTAATATAGAGTATTGTTAGCTCAGGAGACCAGAGTGCGAGTTTGTTTGGCCCCGTCCTAATCACAAGCTGGTATCTATGATCTACGGCACCGACGTTAAAAACTGTGATAATAGGAGCATGGATGTACACGAGGAGAAGCGCTGGCACTGATTGTCGGTGCTTGTTTACACTTCACTCCTCTGAGTCTGACAACACAGGGCTCATAATATCCAGGACGATTCACTTGTGGAATTCCACGCTCATTCATCAAACTTCAAAGGTAAAACTAACATTTGTTCCTTGTCTGTCATCGCCATTGTCAATACTGTTAAAAATACCCTCCCTTTTTTCATTACTCAATATGAGAGCACTCTTTACACATCAAAAATCAACCTGAAACAAATTTACCGTGGAGGTCACATGTGTCAATAATTTCATTAAAAGTCCTACAAATAATATCCAGTCCGCGGTATATTGAACATGTCAAACAGGTACAAGTAGAGTCAATATAATATATATATGTTCATAGGTCTATGAAACTAGCATAACAAATATTGCTGTTATGATAGCTAATAGGAATTATATATCTGGTGATACTGACTGTAATATTTGGCATGTGCTGTATCGGTATGGCTACTGCCTCAATCTAGAGCTAGACTAGACTAGAGTAGAGACGTGTAGTCCATCTGTGACTGTGGTATGTAGGTTCACAATCAAGATAAATACCGACTCTACATGGATGAATAGAACAACAATTAAATACAGTGACGAATTACTGGCATGGTCTTCTTTGACAAGCTATGTAACTCACAGAAACACTTAACAGACGGTTTACTATCAGTGTCGGTATCTTAGTGTCTAGGCCTGTCTAGGCACAGCACTGATCCCTGAGGCTGAAGGCTAAACCGTCAAAGTCACATCCAAAGTGAGTGAAGTAACACATGGACTAAGGACAAGAATAGCGACAAAAAATAAATAACAACAATGGCATTTAGGCTGAACAGTTCGCCAACACATGTCACCCACTACTAGGTCCATGTCGACAATGTCAACTGCAACTGACAATCAGAAAGGGGACTGTCAAGAGGGGTGTGGAGGCAGAGGATGTTTGGAAGAAGATAAATCCCAGACCAAGTCCAAGAAAGTTTACATGATAGAACGAACAAAAATACTCTATAATGTTCACCCCATGCACTTAACTGATGGCACTGAACAGTACACATGTACCTGGATCTAATACAGTCAGTTTTGTGTTTAGATCGCGATTACTTTAATGATAAATAACTTTGGCAACTTGGCAAAAGTTGGCAAACTTGGATCGCGAAGGGCCGACTGGACCCGACTGGCTTGGGTGAACGTACGGACGGCTTGGGGTGGCATGAGTCGGGCATGCTGGTCGCCTCTTAACGCACATCGAAAAATCTACAAGCACATGCATCCTCAGTTACAAAAACCATCTTCATGTGACGTATTTAGCAAGTGTCAAAATAATTTACTTACTTGTTTTAGACTAGACAACAAGTTCAAAAGTTGAGGAAAGTTTTCAAAATGGCGTCCTCGTCGGCACTGGGCATGCCCATGTTTTGATATCGTAAAGTCTCGCGAGACGAGACCAGCCTGTCATGGCGGACGATTCGCAAAACTGTGCAAGAGATTCACAAACAATGTCAGAAATAGGCGATAAAATCACTGTTGATGGGAATGAAAGTAGTCCAACTAAGAATAAGATGACGGATATAATCAGTGACCAGGACACTGGAAAGGAGACGGTGGCGTCCGATGATAAAAAAGCAGTACACGATCAGTTTGACAGCTCGGTGTCTCAGTCTGCGCTTGATGTTGATGTCATCGAGAATAGATGCAAGGGAGAGGACAGTGGTAGTGTCACTGATGCCAGCAACAACACTCAACAAGGATGTCCTCAGGTGACCCAGTCAGATACCACTTCACCACCTGATACATTATCAGGTGAACCCAGTAAAAACACAACAGAAAACACTGCACATATGGAGTGTAATTCACAAGAAAATCCATCAATGGAACCAATAACAGTAGAGTCCAAACAAGATGACACATCACGAAACCAAACAAGCGACGTCAAACCACAAGAACATTTGATAGACGTAATGCAAGACGGTCAGGCGCCCACAGAAGATGAAACACGGGAGGATCCAGGTAATTATTAGTTATGACACCTATACGGGAAATATTGACACATCCAATAAGATATTCCAAATAATATTACCCCAAAACAGTAGCACACATCTATCTACTCTTTCAATTATTTTCTGCGGCTGCCTCCATATCTTAAGTAGGCCTACTCAAGTTGAATGCGTCAACTACGTCTGACTATATGTCCAGCCAAGCCTTATCCATACTTGTGAGGAGTGTGAGTGACAGATTCATATGTTCCACGTCATGGTTTATAGGTGATTCAGTCCCCGTTTGGGTTTACGCCAGTCTATATTTCAATATGATGTAATCATGTTCCACAAACTACATTTACGATCATGTGTTAGTTGGTATACATCATTCATGCACTTAAAATATCGTCCTACTGTCATAGAGTTCCAGCTAAACGATGGTGTGAGTCTGTGACAAAACCCCGTACGTGTTTTTTACCACCTATCTGTAGTCTTTGAATGGACTTATAGAGAAATCACCTCTGCAAGCCATTCAATCGTGTGCACCGTACTGATATATTATTATTATTATTATTGTTATTATTATTATTATTATTATTATTATTATTATTATTATTATTATTATTATTATTATTATTATTAATGTAGGACTGAAATGTCCCTAAAGTACAGAGGCAACTTCTGATTGAATGTAACAAACCGATACCGGGTATGATGTGATATAATGACTATAAACAAATTTGGGTTAGGTTAATTTTACTTCCCCGTGGAAACTACGATAAGTAATGCCATATGACATTATTGTTTTGTGTTGGTTTGCACGCTGCGTGTACTACATGTATATTAAGTAGACTTCAGTCTCTGGCTCCCTTCCCTCCCCTACCACCACCTCCCCCACCCCTCCTCGTCGGGACCTGTTTGGGGAAGTCCACATGTTGCAAAGTAGACTTCAGTCTTGTTTGTGAATGATGTCCATAATCAAAGTCTAGGCATCAAGGTGCTGTATGCTTAAAAGGGGATACAGATATGGTGCACGTGGACATCTCTGTGTGTGAAGACTGTCCTCTCGTACACTTTTATTTCTTTTAACCTGCAAATCTTTGAATAACTATAGAGGACTATCTATGTCATGTTTGGTTGACCTAGAATATTGAATTTTGAGAACTGTCACACAATTATTGTATATTAAGGTACTTCTCAGACTCGACTGATTCAAATGAGTGATATTTTCAAATGACCACGAATAAAGATGTGGGTTGGATATTGGTATATTTCAATGTCACAATGCCTTATAACTTTTCATGATTGTGCACTATTCCAATGCTTTCAGGGAAATAAGCTCACTTCTGAGGAAAATGTTTGATATTTGTTGATTGTTACAGACAAAGTATCAGAACAGTCCAACGCTGAACAATTATTACCCAAACCGGAAGAAGACGATAGGGTAAAGGCCATGAGTCCTAAGGAGGGAACTGTGACGACTTCAAAAACACCTGACGAGGTTTCAGAATCGAAACCAGAAATAACGCCGACGCCCGAGACGCTGGTCCCTGCGCAACCCGAGCAGGACGCTACGGCGCCCACCACAGACGCTGGTAGTGACGTCACTGCTGACGACACGGCGGCGACGCTGAGCGGACTGCGCGTCGCGCTACCGGAAGTGGAGTACCGGAAGTCGGACACGGCCTGTGCGGCGGAGTCGGGCGCTGAGGCGGGCGGCGCGGCGGACGACCAGGCGGGCGACCAGGCGGGCGCCGCCGGGAAGGAGTCGGTGCCGCCCGAGTGCGTGTACCACGTCAAGTGGGTGCAGGCCAAGGGCCAGTCGACGGCCATCGTGACGCAGAACGAGAACGGGCCGTGCCCGCTGCTCGCCATCATCAACTGCCTGCTGCTGCAGGGCCGCGTCAAGCTGCCGCCCATGATGGAGATGGTCACCTCCAGTCAGCTCATGGAGTACCTCGGCGACTGCATCCTCGGCAACGCCCCCAAGGTACAGCTCGCTCATAACCTCCATTTAGTTTACGGCCTAATTTGCTATGTTTGTTATAATTTTCTGCGTTCACTTGAGTATATTCAGTGTTGGAATTTGGTTCAACTTTTGTTGTGATTATACGCCCTTTCGTTTCCAAATATTTTGCTAAAAGATTCCGTGGATTACTAAATAATGTAATGTATTTAATTTACATTTCTTATCATTACTTTTTTTATAAAATAATCTTTTATCCATTGGAAAAACTGGTTCATAAGCCAGTCATGGTATCTTGAATAAAGAGAAAGGATTCATAAAATGTGAAAATATCAAATGTAAAATTGTGTGGTTTTACCTCACGGTAAAAAAAAAGAAAAAAAATCCGTAAGTGTAGAACTAATCTTTTTTCAAATTAGAATTGTACCTACGATGTGTAATTCAGGGATGCCAGTTTTCCACTTTTCAGTGGAAATTAACTTCATCATCTTTTTAAAAAAATTCGGTTACATGCTACAACACGCAACGTCTCTACACCAATCTCACCCACAGTTTGTTTGTAAAATATGTCTATAAATTAAGATAGATACACCATCCACTTTATCTTAAAGTTAAGGTGTGAAGTATGGTCGATTTCGTGTTTTGAAATTGGTTAATTTGTGTTGGTCACCAACCACATGGTGCTTGTGAGTAAGCCGCCATATTGGTTGAGGAGATAACTTCATGAATCCTCGATTGGTGAGTACTTTAACATTTACTTATCAAACATCTGCAACCAAAGTGAATTCTGTCTAAAATCATAGGTGTAGAACTCACGTGTATATCAGTGGCTTGTGACATATCTACTCAATAAACTTTAAAAAGCCATTCCATACATTGCCTGACAGTGCGCCCAAACGTTATTTATGTGTCATGGCCAGCCAGCTGATCTAGGCGTCCCCTGGTGTCAGTTTGGTGAACTGACTTGGCGGGAGCTGCGTATACCTGTGTCATTGTTTTAATCTGACTTTCAGAACATCACTGAAGACGCACAACTCAACTACGAACAGAACATGCAGGACGCCATGGACGTGTTCCACAAACTGCAGACGGGTTTAGACGTCAACGTCAGGTTCACCGGGTAAGGACCCCCGCGGCTCAGTGAGCCTCGACTCCCGTCAATGACCGGCAGACACAGACAAAGTCAGAGTTTACAATGTCTACAGTCTGATAAACACAAAGACCTGTACTTCTAATCTTTTTTTTTTTTTTTTTTTCAATTTTAAACGTTGCGTATCATCCTCGGGATATAGCGGTTTAAATTTGAATACATTCAGACAAGATAATATTGGTGTATGTAGGCTGTTTGACATACTTTCATTTTAGTCTATTGTATACATATAAGTGAGCCCATTAAGCCATAACATCCTACTCCATTTAGTGAACCAGGATTCCCTTGTAGACATGTCGGCTTTATCTTCACGTTGTACACTCTGATGACTCACAGTGTTAAATTACAATGTGTGGATCGATAGAGTACTCCACAAACATTTTCATATTTCATGTTTAATTTCACTAAACTGAGGTGTAAACTTTGTCAAGCTTGTGTGGAAAATCAACTTTATATAAAGCCAGACTCTGGAGCGATAGATTTACCAAGAAATTTACCACATATAGATCCCCAGAAAAATGTCTGAAATCTCAAATTCAAGGTTCCACAACGCAGATGAAGCCAGATGTCATCGGCAACTACCGCTTGAATACCTTATCAAAAAGCTGAATTAGAGATTATGTAGCTAACAAAAACGAACCACTCTCAAACTCTTAAATTTTTAAAATTACCAACCCATAACCCAATAGAGACACGATGGCATATGTGACAAAAGAAGTACCTATTTTTCTATTTATTTTTGGGACATGATAGTTTAGAATCCTGAAGATTATGCATGTAGCATATATAAATGATGATATGATGTATATCAGTGAGTGACGCTTGTCTTTCAGTGTGTCTGACTTTGAGTACACGCGGGAGTGTATCATGTTTGACCTGCTGAACATTCCGCTCTATCACGGCTGGCTCGTTGATTTATAATCTGTATAAATGATGACGTATATCAGTGAGTGACGCTTGTCTTTCAGTGTGTCTGACTTTGAGTACACGCGGGAGTGTATCATGTTTGACCTGCTGAACATTCCGCTCTATCACGGCTGGCTCGTTGATTTATAATCTGTATAAATGATGACGTATATCAGTGAGTGACGCTTGTCTTTCAGTGTGTCTGACTTTGAGTACACACAGGAGTGTATCGTGTTCGACCTGCTGAACATTCCGCTCTATCACGGCTGGCTCGTTGATTTATAATCTGTATAGATGATGACGTATATCAGTGAGTGACGCTTGTCTTTCAGTGTGTCTGACTTTGAGTACACACAGGAGTGTATCGTGTTCGACCTGCTGAACATTCCGCTCTATCACGGCTGGCTCGTTGATTTATAATCTGTATAGATGATGACGTATATCAGTGAGTGACGCTTGTCTTTCAGTGTGTCTGACTTTGAGTACACGCGGGAGTGTATCGTGTTTGACCTGCTGAACATTCCGCTCTATTACGGCTGGCTCGTTGATTTATAATCTGTATAAATGATGACGTATATCAGTGAGTGACGCTTGTCTTTCAGTGTGTCTGACTTTGAGTACACGCGGGAGTGTATCGTGTTTGACCTGCTGAACATTCCGCTCTATCACGGCTGGCTCGTTGATTTATAATCTGTATAAATGATGACGTATATGAGTGGGTTTGTCTTTCAGTGTGTCTGACTTTGAGTACACGCGGGAGTGTATCGTGTTCGACCTGCTGAACATTCCGCTCTATCACGGCTGGCTCGTTGATTTATAATCTGTATAAATGATGACGTATATATGAGTGGGTTTGTCTTTCAGTGTGTCTGACTTTGAGTACACGCGGGAGTGTATCGTGTTCGACCTGCTGAACATTCCGCTCTATCACGGCTGGCTCGTTGATTTATAATCTGTATAAATGATGACGTATATATGAGTGGGTTTGTCTTTCAGTGTGTCTGACTTTGAGTACACGCGGGAGTGTATCGTGTTCGACCTGCTGAACATTCCGCTCTATCACGGCTGGCTCGTTGATTTATAATCTGTATAAATGATGACGTATATATGAGTGGGTTTGTCTTTCAGTGTGTCTGACTTTGAATACACGCGGGAGTGTATCGTGTTTGACCTGCTGAACATTCCGCTCTATCACGGCTGGCTCGTTGATTTATAATCTGTATAAATGATGACGTATATATGAGTGGGTTTGTCTTTCAGTGTGTCTGACTTTGAGTACACGCGGGAGTGTATCGTGTTCGACCTGCTGAACATTCCGCTCTATCACGGCTGGCTCGTTGATTTATAATCTGTATAAATGATGACGTATATATGAGTGGGTTTGTCTTTCAGTGTGTCTGACTTTGAGTACACGCGGGAGTGTATCGTGTTCGACCTGCTGAACATTCCGCTCTATCACGGCTGGCTCGTTGATTTATAATCTGTATAAATGATGACGTATATATGAGTGGGTTTGTCTTTCAGTGTGTCTGACTTTGAATACACGCGGGAGTGTATCGTGTTTGACCTGCTGAACATTCCGCTCTATCACGGCTGGCTCGTCGACCCGGAGTCCCCGGAGGTGGTCGCCGCTGTCGGCAACTGCAGCTACAACCAACTCGTCGAGAAAATCATCAGCCAAAAAAACTCCAGCAGGGAGGAACTCATGACTGAAGGTGAACCATTCTCCCTCGTTTGTAAAGATTCATAAAAACACAGTCCCACTGCAGCTACCTTTCTCCCTCATTCTCAGCAGTGTAGTGTTACTTCTATATCAAATTCTAATCTCTCTCTGTCCATTTCTATGTGGTGTGTAAAGTAAATAACTCTCACCTTGGTAGATACGTAGAGGTAAGAATTCTAGCTGAATTCATCTCCTAGATTCAGTCACCAGCCTTGTGATGTCAAACAGAATCCAAGATGTTAGAACGCTTTTAAACACAAAGTGAAACCTAGATATCCCAGGAAAACCACCCTATTTAAGCAATAGAGACAAATATAAAAGTTCTTAACGCATAGTGATGTCTGGTGAGTGGTGTTTTAAACTGACGAGGCGTAGAAGTAGCGGCCTGCCGGTGGAGGTGGTGACCTGACCTGTGCTCGTTGACAGCGCTCATCGCCGAGGAGTACCTGGAGCGGTCCGCCTCTCAACTCACCTACCACGGCCTGAGCGAGCTGGTGACCACCGTCAAGGAGGACGAGCTGTGCGTCTTCTTCAGGAACAACCACTTCTCCACCCTCTACAAGCACAAGGTGAGCCCGCGCTGCGAAACACCTCCTCCACTCCCCCCGCCGTGACCACCGTCACCGGGGGCCGTCAAGGCTCGGGTGAATAACGTCACAGTACTTAGGAGAAACCAAACGAGAGTTAGTCGTGTTGTTGTTTATTGCACGACGGCAATGTCGCGTTTACTGCGCGAGGCAAAGCCGAGTGCAGTGATACGCGACATTACCGGAGTGCAATAAACAACACAACTAACTCGAGTTTGGTTTAGAATTTATCCTACTCCGTAACAATATATAAAAATAACATAAAACTCACTGATAATCAGTGATAATCATTGGTTACTTTTCAAATGACGTCATTTGACAACTGTATCCCACTAGAGCGATAAATTTCATTTTCCTGCACCGTAGACCAAATACAGTCCGCTAATGTTAAGCCTATGGAGCTTTTTATTAGGGGTAGGATAAAGGGTACAAGGAGACCTCGTACTAGGGTTATCGTTTGATGATATTCACGCTCCTTCGCTAAGACAGCATAGTCAACGGAAGGTCGTCCATAAGTCTTGAATAAAGTTGACCCACATCGTCCTTGGGTCTCATTGGCGTACAGAAAAGGGACTACATGTATGAGATCAAATTATTCAACAGGCCCTTGATTCTCTTTGAGTACTCTCAAGACTAAGCACAGAATTTTAATAGATTTCCAGATATTTTTAACAGCCCAAGTACCTCAAAATGTCCCTCGACCCTGTTGGGGCTCAAGGTGGCCCCCAAACCTTTTGCCGATTTGTCCGTATATTTTTGTTCAATTTCCCAGTCTCATGCCTACAAAACGCAGTCTGCAATATTCATAAGCATTTCTTAGTTTGATAGAGACCGATATGAGTTGTTGTGTTGTAACTGGGGTTTATATCTTGTGAGTATCTTCATCCCACACAAGTAGATATGTTGACATGAATACCGGCATACAGGGATGGGATTGAGGCACATGTAAACCTTGATGGTAGACTCTTAGAGGTAGAGAGGTGGTACATTGGTAAACTGACTGGGCGCTGTATCTGGGAACTCCCGGACCGTCCGCTGCTCGCCACCACGCCGTCATGTGGAGGGGTGTAGAACTTACAAGTTGTAAATGTTGACAGGTCTGTTTTCATTTATTGTACGCCTTCAAATGTTGAGAATTAATAAGAAATTACCGTAAATAGCCACTCGATGAATATTACTGACATGCACATCTGGGTAACAGCGTATGCCATACACGATATATACGATACAGGGAGCAGAGGTCAGTAAGTGTACGTACGATGTAGGCAGGTGTATGATAGAATGAAGAAGAGAGAATCCACGGTGACCGGTCGGCAGTGTTTGTCCGAGCGGCCGCGTTACTAGACAGTGGGCCGCTAGGCGGCGCTGAACGGCAACACCTGAATCCACGGTGACCGGTCGGCAGTGTGTGGCCGTCTCCACCGCTCTGTCAGGGAATGTAGACTCGGGAAGACGTGTCCCTTAGCGACAGGTTACGGAGATCCTGATATTTTCACACTTCTAATTCTCATATCTCATTCATTCTGCAGATTGGAATACGATACTCTGATATCATTCATAATTCAGCCCCAAAACTGTTCAATTTTGCAATATTTCACATGGAGAGTTACTATGTAGTGGTGCTACCGGGAGGTGGACCTTACGGCCTCCTGATGTTAACGTACACAGTGATGTCACCTCAGAACAGAACGACAGCTAGCGCCACCTGGCGGATCTACCGTGAGTCACCGCCACAGGCGCGACACCTCGTGATGTGACAGAGAACTAAAACTGTAACCACGAGTTAGAGATATAAAGTAGAGCGTTAGGCAGCAGTGGTGCACTAAGGTGTGCAGTTCAAAGTATAGGCCGCGTTCCACCCTACCCAGTCTTAATTGTTTCTGCAAAACAAGATCTGAAAGCTAAGTACACCGTGGTTGAAACCAGTAAAGAGGATGAGATACAGTGCCCCACTCAGACCTGGACTCACCTTATTATAAGGCTTATAGGAAAGACATATTCTGGTATATTAAGAAAATATGGGGTTTTCTTAAAAGGATAAGAGTATTGCGGATTACAGTGAAACACAGCCATACTGAACACTCTTTATTGCCTGATGTTGTTCACATAGAGAGAGGATGGATCTTTGTGACACGAGAACTCAAACAAAATACGTGTGTATAGGGAAACTGGTTCCCGGGGACAGAACGCCAAAGTCACAAATTGAGGATCTCAAAAGTTACATAATGAATTTCAGAAATTTTCGGGATCCTCACAGAGTAATTTTTTCACTCAGAACTTGTTATATGCCTTCAAATATTGATAGATGTGCCGATTTGTTGACCTCCCGTAAACGGGGAAGATATGTCATATCAAGTAACTCTAACTTGTATGAGTACTTCATGCTTGTCGCTGATTGGTCTAGATTTCGTTCCTCGATACCCTCAGTAATGAAGTGAGTACCAAACAAAACAAAACAAGCACGCTGAGTACAAAACATATTGTTACTGCACGGCTAGCAGTGGTATGTAACTCAGACAGTCCGACCATAGGTATATAATAATTAGTAGAAACTCAACGAGAGTTAGTAGTGTTAGCGTTTATTGCACAATGGACAAGTCGCAAATTACTGCGCGAGGTGGAGTGCGATAAACAAGAACACTACTGATTCAAGTGCAGTTAAGTATTTATCCATCTCCAATAATTCATTTGTTACCCGCGTACAATAAATAACTCTTTATTGCACGCTCGCCAATATACAGTGGGCCCATGTTAAGCCTATGGCGTTTTTTATTAGGGGTGTGATAACATGATAAGTGTCGGTCGTGTTCGCTGATCCGTGAAGCGTGTCGTGTCGGCTGCGTCTCGGTGACGTCACTCCTCCCGCTCACTGAACATCCTCCAGAACAATCTGACGGAGAGAACCAGCAGCACGCAGAACGTGCGCGCCACGCGGGCAGCTGAAAGGAGAGGGAATCATCGGGTTTAGTACGTACGCAAAACGGAGATGGTCCGAGAGTGTCTGACAAACCACGCGTGTTGAAGGTGCTCATGTCGAGATACCTGATCCGCTTCTGCTGAGCGCATAGTGTTAAACTTTGATACCAGATTGAGATACTTCACAGATGTCATAATGGACCTGATATTCAAATAACGATACCAGATTGAGATACTTCACAGATGTCATAATGGACCTGATATTCAAATAACGATACCAGAATGAGATATTTCACAGATGTCACAATGGACCTGATATTCAAATAACGATACCAGAATGAGATATTTCTTAGATGATTTTTTTTCGGTCGTGTATAGAAGTGTTCCAGCCTCGTTTTCTTAACCAGATTTTTAAAAGTATGTGATTTATGCGAATAGTTTCACTAATATTTTCTGTTTCTAAGATGGTTCAGACTTATATCTTTCACGAGAGGGCGCCACTGATTGCCGTCACGACACCAAGAGACGTCTCAACACCGGGGTGTCCGGTTAGACGCACTTAGACAGCTACATGTATCATAGTTCTGGTGAGTAGGGGACCAGTTAGGGACGGGTTACCTGTCGAAGTCATAGCATCTGGGAATCGCCGCAAGGTGGGGCGACTGGCGGGCCCGATCAGCCTCCCGTCGTGAACACCAGGGGTCTCTGTCTGACTGCTGTCTGCTGGAAACAGTTCTCTTATGAGTACCACGTGACACTCAATCATACTCCCGTAACACACGGGGAGAGAAAAACTGAGTTATAAAGTGTGACCTGCCTGCTGAGATGTACAATAGGCGTACTGTGATTTTAGTGATTTGAAACGAGCATATTAAGATTGAATTGAGGTATCTTGAATAGAATTCACGAGGTTTTAAATTTAGTAATGCCCCATTAAAATAATACTCCTCTTACTATATCCTAGGTGCCCAACACATGCATTTACATTCATGTATTTCTGAGCTATATAAAAACAAAAAAGGAAAGCCACTTTAAAAGTCCAGTTATTAAATATAGAGATCTATCCTGGCAGCATGTTGAGTCTGTATTTATATTTATATAAAAATTAATTTAATTTGTTTTGTATTTATGTTACCACTGTCTGCCGTGACACTGTTGCTCGTTTCCATGCTGTTAGCCATGGCTTGGATAAAGTCGTCATCAAAGTCCAAACCATACAGCAGCTCTTCAGCCGAACTGATGACGCGTGAGTACTGTTCAACGTCACAGTCAGCGACAAACTGGAAGCGTTCAAGAGTCAGCATGAACATGTCTGTGATGTACTGAGTGAGAGCTGAGCAGCCCTTAGCAATGAGGAGCGGCGACTCGATACGCTCTCCCGCAGACCTGAAAAATGTCGTCTGATCGGTTACATCCAAATAACAATCATCAAACTATCAATGACAAAGTGTTGTCTGATTGGTTACATCCAAATAACAATCATCAAACTATCAATGACAAAGTGTTGTCTGATTGGTTACATCCAAATAACAATCATCAAACTATCAATGACAAAGTGTTGTCTGATTGGTAACATCCAAATAACAAATATCAAAGTATTAATGACAGAATAAACCGGTATTACATATTTTAGATAATAATTCAACCAAAATATGCTCTTAAAATCTTGTGTAACACCCTACATTCGAGCAGTTAAAAACGTCAATAAGCCTACCTTAGCATTTTACAGATGTGATCTTTGTCCAGGTTGTTTTGTTTTGTGGACACAGACTCAAGAGGATTTAGTATTCCCTGGACGAGTGCCTTAATATGATCCATCTTGGAAAGTGCCTTTTGACAAGCTGGCAAAGCAGAAAACATTGATCTCATTTTAGGTTATTCATGGGCAGTGAAATACCTTTCTAAAGTTAAGCAAAATTATAAAAGTTTAAACCACTACATAGATACATTGCTCGAAGTCAAAGAGTAACAGCCTAAAGAGACTATATTCAGTTCTTCTTTTTGAAGTTATAAATTAGGAATGTCAGTGCTCAGCGAATTTCTGGTTTTCTGTTTTCTGAACTCTAAACATATCGCTTAATTCAACTTGAATGTAGTGAATCTCTAAACGGGCGGCCGGCGGTGGGGCCCGCATGGCAGCACCACGCGAGGTCCCGTACTTGCCTCACAGTGGCGTGTTCTCACCTGCCTCACAGAAGTCCTGCTTCAGGGTGGATACCACACTGATGTCCACCAGGGGGGTCATGTAGGGCGCGAGGCCCTTAAACTGCTCCACGTCCTTCACCCTCTGGAGGCAGGCGAGCAGGTCGGTCAGCACGCTGCTGTTCACCCTGTAAGACACAACTCAGCACGTCAGAAGCAGTCCTGTACGGCAGGTGGCTCTTGTGTTGAGGGGGTCTTCCACCAGTCTGGCAATACGCCCTCTAGGGGTTACTAAACTCCCTGTTATCGCCCAGGATAAATACAAGTTCCGCTCGCGACTGGCTGGGCACACCACGACCACATGAACCAGTTTTCCCATTTATATTTGGAGAACCTGAATATAATTTTGGATTTTTATGTAGAAATAGCTGAAATTTCAATTTTTGACATCGGATTTCCATTTGAATATCTATAAAAACCGTTAAACTGTAAAGATTGTTGGTTACGGCTGGGGTCTACCACCATACAACGTCGGCAACCAGCGAATGCCGGAACTTGTAAACAGACTGAATGATGGGATTGCTCAATAGGGCCTATGAATCTGACGCTGCCTTCAGGACACGCTTATAAGGGACAAGACCACAGCTCAGATCGAGGCCCACGTTGCACGGTGGCCGTGCAGGTGATGGCTGCAGGCGCCCGGTAAAAGCTGATTTAGGGACTGTCCGCCATTACTCTGGTACGCGGCCGGCACCGTTTAGCATGTGGCCTGTTCCACTGCACCGACGGCTCTAACTGCCTGACAAGTGGTGGCCGTGCAGCGTGCCTCCTGCATGGAGCTGTCCCACTGCCTTCACTGCCATATAAGGAATATAGAAGGCATGGCATTAACCCAGCAGACAATGACTGCATTCACAGCAAACCACTGTGCAATCCACTAGCAATCATTCTCATCCCAAAATTAGAAAATTACCTGTTTTTGAAAAAAAAAAGATCAAATGCAGCTGCGGTGACGTGATACTTACTGATGATTGAATTAGATACCAAAGTTTGACTTCAGTAGCTTGTTTAGCATAGAATGAAGGAATCTGTCTCTCTAATGAGATTATCCAATGAATGGTTCAAAATGGTTTGGCCTCCTTTGTGAATGACCAATCAGTAAATAAGTGCAACCTTAAGGGGCAAGAACTTGTCTTTATATAGAACGACATTACCATGCTGTACAAGCTACAAAACGAGATGATAATTACGGTTCATATGGAATCAGGTATTTATGCCGAGTTCCATACAAACCGTAAATTATCATCGAGTTTTGTAGCTTGTACTAGCATGGTTGGTCGTTATATACTTACTATATTCCCGAAATTAGGAAATATCATTAATTCATATAGGCCTAGCAACTAATATTGTAATCAACTTATATGTGAAGGTGTCCCGTATTTTCCCGTACGGAACAGTGTTCCCTTTTTTATGTTACATGGCGAAACGGTGCGTATCTCCAGTATATACGGCATGGGTATGTAGTAAAATACCTCTTTGCTATACAAGCGGAAAACATGCAATCCCGCGGTCAATGAGAGCGCAATGTCACGATGCAAAGTCTGCAAACAACTTGGATGTTAAAGAAGCCAAGAATGTCTTTGTCATGAAGGATCTTTTTGATGAATATTCTCCTTTCTTGTAAAATCATTTATAAATACATTTATAAATATATACATTTATAAGTTAAATGATTGATAGACTGTGGATTTGTATGTACATGGATATGTATGTGAGCATACATGAATATATCATTTTTTTAAATTTTTGTTTGGGGGGGGGGGGGGTTAGAACCCCGCCTAATGGACACCCCACGTCACCAGGCACCTTTGCTCGGGACGGCTCTGTCTATTAGATGTTTCCAATGGCTCCTTAAGCGGGGTGACTCCTTAACCGGAGTTTTCAGTCTGTCGATGGTTAGGCTATGTCGTATATAATACCTTTATACAGGTGATACTATGGCATAGAGACACTGTTATAACCAAGAGACACCTACAGGAGCCTACACAGGCCGATGCCTGGTCGTCTAGACACCCAGTCTGCCAGACTCACACACACCATGAACGAGCAATTACGATAATCTGAAATTTCCCTCCACACTGTCCCATCAGTCTGTATAAGGACTGCCTTCAAAGTGCCATCTGAACTGGGGTTGAAGGCATTCTGCACCGAAATAACCGTCCCCTTAAGCGGAGTGCCCCTTAATCGCGGTTAAAATGGAGGGAATCTTTCCGTTACGGACAAATGGCCCCCTAAAGCGGGGTGTCCCGGAGCGGGGTTCTACTGTGCACACACACCACTTACCGACATAGGTGTTGGATGTTGACCGTGGAGTTGAGGAGGTCGGCGTGTGACAGCGGTCGGCGGTGTGCGGGGCTGGAGGCGTTGAGCGCCGTCAGGACCGGCTGGTGGCAGGCGGCGGACATGGCGCAGGCCCGCTCAGCGCGCGGCCGGCTCAGCCCGCCCGCCGCCAGCTCCCTCGTCACCAGGCCGTGCAGCTGCTCCGGGCTGTAGTCCTCGAAGCTCTGTTCGTCTTGCACGTACAATATAGACAGGGCGCGGAGTGTGTGGTCTCTGTCGTACACGCCCTCGTCAATGCGGGAGGACGAGGCGGCAGTCCACAGGCTGTCCGTTATCCGCTGCATGCACAGATCTCGGGCGGTTCTCAGATCACGGGCTGAGTGCGGATCGTCCATCATTACCTCCACGGGGAGTTCAACAAGAGACGCAAAGCCACCCGTGGTCGGGTCAGCAGCTGTGAACTCTGGAAGGGGTTTGGCGGTGGACAAGGTTCCGGGTGTGTTGGGTTGATGCGTAGATGTGGTTTTGGGTTTGTCGGGTTGGAGCGTAGATGTGGTTTTGGGTTTGTCAGGTTGGAGCGTAGATGTGGTTTTGGGTTTGTCGGGTTGGAGCGTAGATGTGGTTTTGGGTTTGTCGGGTTGGAGCGTAGATGTGGTTTTGGGTGTGCCCGGCTGGAGCGTAGATGTCATTTTGGATGTGCCCGGCTGGGGCGTAGATGTCTTTTTGGGTGTGTCAGATTGGAGAGTAGATGTGGTTTTGGGTGTGTCTGGCTGGAGCGTAGATGTGGTTTTGAATGTGTTGGGCTGGAGAGTAGATGCAGTTTTGGGTGTGTCAGGCTGGAATGTAGGTGTGTCTGGCTGTAGCATAGATGTGGTTTTGGGTGTGTCAGGTTGGAGCATAGATGTGGTTTTGGATGTGCCTGGCTGGAGCGTAGATGTGGTTTGGGGTTTGTCGGGTTGGAGCGTAGATGTGGTTTTGGGTGTACCTGGCTGGAGCGTAGATGTAGTTTTGGGTTTGTCGGGTTGGAGCGTAGATGTGGTTTTGGGTGTACCTGGCTGGAGTGTAGATGTGGTTTTGGATGTGTCGGGTTGGAGCGTAGATGTGGTTTTGGGTGTAGCTGGCTGGAGCGTAGATGTGGTTTGGGGTTTGTCAGGTTGGAGCGTAGATGTGGTTTTGGGTGTACCTGGCTGGAGTGTAGATGTAGTTTTGGATGTGTTGGACTTGAGAGTAGATGTAATTTTGGATGGGTTCAGCTGGGGCATAGAGATAGTTTTGGGTGTGTCTGGCTGTAGCATAGATGTGGTTTTGGGTGTGTCTGGCTGGAGCGTAGATGTGGTTTTGGATGTGCCTGGCTGGAGCGTAGATGTGGTTTTGGGTGTGTCTGGCTGGAGTGTAGATGTGGTTTTGGGTGTGCCTGGCTGGAGCGTAGATGTGGTTTTGGATGTGTCAGGTTGGAGCGTAGATGTGGTTTTGGATGTGCCTGGCTGGAGCGTAGACGTGGCCTGACGAGGTTCGATGGATGATTCTTGATGACTTCGTGGTGGAGGCTGTGGTCTCCTTCCTCTTAACAAATCTATATATGGAATAAGATAAATAGGGTGCAGCAAGAGCAAATGGTGCTTTGAGGGTTTGGTGGCTGGAATAGAGAGCTGAGGTTCCTCCTGATGAGTTCCACGACTCGTTTCGACCTGACCATCTGACGGTCCAGCACTTACCCGGGTCGCCCACTCGACAGGCTCCAGGGTGGTGTTGTCCGTGCTGCCACTTCCACCTTGTAGACTCTTAGAGAAGGTTTTGTGCTGACCAGTCGGAACCCATTCTCCTTCATTTGAAAATGATATAGAAATAAATGTACAATAAACCACACAAAATTTTTTCCGATTGGAAACTGATCAAAGAATCAGAACCAAACAGTGAAAAATTACACACCTACAATAAACCACACTGCTCAAAGATGTTGCAAACGTTATCATGATGCCAAAGAGGTATATAGATGTACTATCACAAAGAAAGCTGTTCAGAACTGTGCCAATGTTCAGGGTACCTTAGTCTTTTTTTCATGTCCCGGAAGCACAATTCCCCAAAGAGATAACCTGTAATGGTCAGTGGACTTAGAATCAAACGATCATCTAAAGTGCAGTAACATTCACCATTCCCAGCCCCTCTGACAACACCTAATAAAGTTACCTGAGTTTGCTGCGAGTTGTAGCAGGAGGAGGGTCAGGGGTAGCGGCCACCTGCTCATCGTGGCTGTAGCCGGCAGTGAGGGGCGTTCTCTGAACTCTGAGACCTGTACAGTCTGCGCACCTCACTCTGCCTCGTGTAGTTCTCACAGTCTGTGTACGGTCCTCACTCTGCCTCGTGTAGTTCTCACAGTCTGCGGTCCTCACTCTGCCTCGTGTAGTTCTCACAGTCTGCGGTCCTCACTCTGCCTCGTGTAGTTCTCAGTCTGCGGTCCTCACTCTGCCTCGTGTAGTTCTCACAGTCTGCGGTCCTCACTCTGCCTCGTGTAGTTCTCACAGTCTGCGGTCCTCACTCTGCCTCGTGTAGTTCTCACAGTCTGCGGTCCTCACTCTGCCTCGTGTAGTTCTCACAGTCTGCGGTCCTCACTCTGCCTCGTGTAGTTCTCACAGTCTGTCTGCGGTCCTCACTCTGCCTCGTGTAGTTCTCACAGTCTGCGGTCCTCACTCTGCCTCGTGTAGTTCTCACAGTCTGCGGTCCTCACTCTGCCTCGTGTAGTTCTCACAGTCTGTCTGCGGTCCTCACTCTGCCTCGTGTAGTTCTCACAGTCTGCGGTCCTCACTCTGCCTCGTGTAGTTCTCACAGTCTTTCTGCAGTCCTCACTCTGCCTCGGGGATTCACAGTCAACCACAGGCTCCTATAGGACACATAGCTGTTGCGCTAGCGAGGCAGCCATTGCGACGCAAATTAAAAAAACACTAGGTGACGGGGGCAGTTATATATGAATTATTCAACAAAAGTTTCCGGCTTGCCATAGAAGGGTGTTGATTCCATTTTGTCAAATTTGGTGCCTATCACCACTCAGGCCGTAATCGGGGACCGCTTTAGCCCTGATCTGAACATGGCATCAGCAGGAGCGGGACGTGATGCAGGTAGCTGGATCAAGCCTCTGGCCTCGTCTCATGATCGTACATGGATTATAACAACTGGTAACCCCGACTTCTGTGGCGGAGCTAACAGTCACTGTGTGCGCTACAGTAATGGGCGGGTGAGTGTACAGTAATGGGCGGGTGAGTGTACAGTATGGGCGGGCGTTGTGCCCTGAGGCTGCTGTTACAGGAGGGCGGTGAGAGGTGGCGCAGGGTTACACCTCACCTCATTACAGCACCCGATCACAGGTCTCCTGTTGGGGTCATTACCACCAGATCTACGCAGTCTGTTTCTAGTGTGTCTTTTGATAGAGAAGTAATTGAATCTCCTATTACACAGAGACCTGTGGCTCTGTTCGGGCTGAGTTCTGTGTTCGTAATGGAGATTTTGCGTTGTTGTGCCGGATTCCTACTCAGGCTGGCATTGTTCTTCTGGTAGATGTATGAGGTGCAGCGATTTATAGCCATATATAAATAGTTTCGAGACTATAATAAAATATGAATTAACATCTCACAAAAGCTCAATTTGTTTCATAAGATATTATTTAGAGGGAGAGAGTTTGGGGAGTTATGGCTTTATTTTCAAAACCGACGTTTCATAGACTTTGTGAAAATTAATCTGTCTGGGATTTGTCTTATATTTGAGTCATTAAATCTATTCAACAGTTCCTAGGCCTGATCATAGTCATAGAGAGTCATGTGTTAGATTACTGCTATTATATATATTAGAGATAGGAGTTTTCCTTTTATTCCAAGGAAATCCTTGTTTTCATTGTCAGTGTATTAATTGTTTTTTTCTTGTGTAAAGAAAGGAAAACTTTAGCTTCATTCACACCATTATTATATACCTATGCCGTATGACCTTCACATACTGCCCGCTGCTACCCAAGACTTATATATTGCCGTACTTCACACTGTGACGTACGGGGTATGACATCACGTGACTAAAGTCCTGAGCGTTTTGGTAAAATCACAATATCTAGTTCACTCAAATGTAGCATTTGTAAAAGATAATATTTTTGAAAATTACGTAGATAGAAATCAAGGGAATTTCATAAAAAAAAAAAGATTCAGAACAGAACTTTTAAGGCCTAAGATTCTAAAATGTTGGTGCCACCTATCATTCTATGAAAGAAATTTGGCCTGAGGGCATATTTCTGCTTGAATCACTGACATTATAAATATGCACGTTAGACTTAAGTTTCCTTCAGGCCTATCTCAGTAAATAATCAGCATAGATACTTGAATTATAGAGTGATTTTTAAGTAAACCCCCACAGAATACAACCAGTAGGTTATCTTATTAACCAAATGTTATTTAGAGTTAATTATTGGCCATGCTATGCCACATGCCAAAATGCAATAATATCAGAAAATCACATTTTTAGTGCTCTTTTGGACTCTTTGACATCTGTCATAATACCTCTGTACCTCAGGAAATATCTATCACAGCCTGGCAATATAGGTGTCATTTTAATTGTCTTGAAATAGCTAAGAAGATAGGATGTTTATTTCTATAGATAGATAGATTTTTCGTCAAATCACTGTGAATACAGAAAGGTAACATGTTTTAGTGTTTTTTTTATTCCGATGTTAAACCTACGACAGGAAATCCTAGCCATAACACAGGTATATCAGATATATACCAACAGATAGGCCTAAGTCCTAGCTTTCTAACAATGATTTATTTATAAAAATCGCCCCGTTATTCACGACACAACAGCGATTTGCCTTTTCCAAGTTAGAAAAACCAAGTGTTTTCCACGATTTTCAGTCTCTCTGAGAATATAGATGGCTACTAAAACTGTGAAACGGTGACTGGTGGCACTAACCTGACACATGGACACCTCCTGAGAGGTGAATTGGCTCCTGTGTGCCAGTCAGACAACACTCCGCTGAGTGTAAAACATCTCCTGCTACATTGTCAGATATGAAGGGGAAGCAGGGAGAACTCCTGAAGAAGGTACCATCATGCACCGTGTTTTCTGGTCGTCTGCCGGATAGTGACGTCAGGTACACAACATGCCCAGACGACTTCCAGTCACAGCATTCTCACTTCTACTGGCACAATGCTTTTACAACCAGAAATCTCGATGGCGATTGATAATCAAAGTTGAGAGACCCGTTTCACACCTAGAAACTTCCACTCAGCCTTATTCCCTCTGTCAAACCCCAAGACAGTCCCGCCCCGTGATCCAGACAGACAACAGTTCCCAGCTGTCCGCCACTGCTCCGAGCCTGATGAGCACCTTGTGAGACCGCGATGGGACTCCTAAACACAGGGATTCCCCCACATCACACCTACATGGGGAAACCCCCACCCCGAAATCGTGATGTCATTCAACAACTGGCGTCACGCTTCGGTCTGACTCTAGACGAGGCGAGCAGACGACCGTCACTGTGATGCGGTACCTCGAGCAGTGAAAACCTAGCCAAGTATTCAGACGATTGGTAATTCAGTCAAATGTTTCCTTCATTTCTCTAATTTCATCAAACCTCGAACGGCCGAATTCATACACACAAAACGTTTTAATTGGATACAGTTTTATTCCACCTCTTTATAGATAAAATCTTCAGTCCAAGAACTTTACACATCAGGCGCTGAAACCAACACGTCATAAGCAACGTAAAGTGAGAGACGGAGAGAGAATTGTGAGTCAGTTATAAGAAGATTACTGCACTGCGGGGGTGAAATACATTCACAATATCCACCTGCACAAACGCCCTACGTGTTTTGATGGAGGTTTAGTATCAGAATTCAAGTGTATGATAAAATCACAGAATCAGGACTTGGTACCAGATTGGTCCCCCAGGTGGGGCAACCCGCGCACGGACAGGTCTGATTCGTCGTCACCGATGACTAAGTTTCTTACTCTGAAGAGCAGTTGTTATTATTACTTTTTCTGGGTGAGCGAAGACGTGTTTATTCAATATTTAATTAGAACATATCTCCATGTGTTGGTCGTGTGCGCGGCATTAACATTCGAGGTGCAACTTTGATACCATAAAGAGGGCCGTTGTCGACATACATCATTTTCTCTCTCCCATTTAAAATGTGTTTTTACCATTATGAAAAAGGTAATTTATTATCTAGAGCTGAAAGCCTACGTATGCCACGTTTGTGGCTGAAAAGGAGAACTCTTTTTTTCACCATTTTGAGAAGTATTAATGCTCAGATCTAAAGAAGGTGACACCAGATAGCAGATACGATGTCACGGTTAGCAGCTTCCGGGCAATACAGTCATAAGGGTGTGTTCCCCCGGGCAGGCTGACTGCAGCTGCACGGGCACCACACGGGCACCACACGGGCACCACACGGGCACCACACGGGCGCCGTGTTGACGCCTGTCAGGTGGATACATAGAACCTGTGTGGTGGAGCAGGTTATTTACTCACCGCCGACGGCTGTACAGCGGCTGTGCAGCAAAACCTGATAAAAGCTGGTAAAATAGCTTTTGCCTGTTACCTGCCGGCAGAACCCGTACTGCTGCCGGCATTGACTGAGCTGTCTGTACGCATGTAGGGAAGACGCCTGGTGAGCTGACATCTGGCCTGGCGGGTGGAACACACCGTTAAGGGTAGAACATGGAGATTGAGGCTGTGGCTGAGTTCACGAGTGTCTGGCGCTCAGTCGGCTCACTGAGTTCGCGGTTATCACGAGAGACGAGAGAAGGACCGACAGAGGCGCAGCCAGCCAGCCCGTCAACGCTGAACCTGCAACCAAACACGAGCACAGTCAGCCCAGAGCACAGATAGCAGCACCCCACTTAGGCCAATCCTTCCTTTCATGTCCACTTTATAAAATCATTGTTCTTGTGTAAAATATAAAAAAAAGTATTAATTGATCCTTATTGTTTACTGTATCTTTCAGACAGCTTTTTAAAATATCTTTCCACTCTATTTTTCCTGACTCCAATAGACATCTCTGCAGTCGGAGGAATTCTCTATGTTTTCGACATAGATATGATCACCACCCTGTGGTGTACAAGTTGTGTGAACAAGGGGAGCCTTGAGAGAGTGTGGAGTGGACATGTCATGATTGACTGGATGTGAAATCAACAAACAGAAGTACTCAAAAGAGGAGAGTCTAGACTGTGCTCTGCACTCACCTGAGCTGACCATCTTCTTTGGCTCATTGAGGGCCAGGTATGGCAGGAAGACGTCACACCTCTCAATGGTCTTTGTCATCTTCTTTAGGTAAGCCCGCGTCACTGCTTCAAGGTATGGACAGCCGATAGAGTTATTCCACTGACACTGCATGTAGTTGTCAAGTGAGCTGTAAGAGAACATGATATATGGACAGCCGATAGAGTTATTCCACTGACACTGCATGTAGTTGTCAAGTGAGCTGTAAGAGAACATGATATATGGACAGCCGATAGAGTTATTCCACTGACACTGCATGTAGTTGTCTAGTGAGCTGTAAGAGAACATGATATATGGACAGCCGATAGAGTTATTCCACTGACACTGCATGTAGTTGTCAAGTGAGCTGTAAGAGAACATGATATATGGACAGCCGATAGAGTTATTCCACTGACACTGCATGTAGTTGTCAAGTGAGCTGTAAGAGAACATGATATATGGACAGCCGATAGAGTTATTCCACTGACACTGCATGTAGTTGTCAAGTGAGCTGTAAGAGAACATGATATATGGACAGCCGATAGAGTTATTCCACTGAGACTGCATGTAGTTGTCAAGTGAGCTGTAAGAGAACATGATATATGGACAGCCGATAGAGTTATTCCACTGACACTGCATGTAGTTGTCAAGTGAGCTGTAAGAGAACATGATATATGGACAGCCGATAGAGTTATTCCACTGACACTGCATGTAGTTGTCAAGTGAGCTGTAAGAGAACATGATATATGGACAGCCGATAGAGTTATTCCACTGACACTGCATGTAGTTGTCAAGTGAGCTGTAAGAGAACATGATATATGGACAGCCGATAGAGTTATTCCACTGACACTGCATGTAGTTGTCAAGTGAGCTGTAAGAGAACATGATATATGGACAGCCGATAGAGTTATTCCACTGACACTGCATGTAGTTGTCAAGTGAGCTGTAAGAGAACATGATATATGGACAGCCGATAGAGTTATTCCACTGACACTGCATGTAGTTGTCAAGTGAGCTGTAAGAGAACATGATATATGGACAGCCGATAGAGTTATTCCACTGACACTGCATGTAGTTGTCAAGTGAGCTGTAAGAGAACATGATATATGGACAGCCGATAGAGTTATTCCACTGACACTGCATGTAGTTGTCAAGTGAGCTGTAAGAGAACAGGATATATGGACAGCCGATAGAGTTATTCCACTGACACTGCATGTAGTTGTCAAGTGAGCTGTAAGAGAACAGGATATATGGACAGCCGATAGAGTTATTCCACTGACACTGCATGTAGTTGTCAAGTGAGCTGTAAGAGAACATGATATATGGACAGCCGATAGAGTTATTCCACTGACACTGCATGTAGTTGTCTAGTGAGCTGTAAGAGAACGGGATATATGGACAGCCGATAGAGTTATTCCACTGACACTGCATGTAGTTGTCAAGTGAGCTGTAAGAGAACGGGATATATGGACAGCCGATAGAGTTATTCCACTGACACTGCATGTAGTTGTCTAGTGAGCTGTAAGAGAACGGGATATATGGACAGCCGATAGAGTTATTCCACTGACACTGCATGTAGTTGTCAAGTGAGCTGTAAGAGAACGGGATATATGGACAGCCGATAGAGTTATTCCACTGACACTGCATGTAGTTGTCAAGTGAGCTGTAAGAGAACATGATATATGGACAGCCGATAGAGTTATTCCACTGACACTGCATGTAGTTGTCAAGTGAGCTGTAAGAGAACAGGATATATGGACAGCCGATAGAGTTATTCCACTGACACTGCATGTAGTTGTCAAGTGAGCTGTAAGAGAACAGGATATATGGACAGCCGATAGAGTTATTCCACTGACACTGCATGTAGTTGTCTAGTGAGCTGTAAGAGAACATGATATATGGACAGCCGATAGAGTTATTCCACTGACACTGCATGTAGTTGTCTAGTGAGCTGTAAGAGAACATGATATATGGATAGCCGATAGAGTTATTCCACTGACACTGCATGTAGTTGTCTAGTGAGCTGTAAGAGAACATGATATATGGACAGCCGATAGAGTTATTCCACTGACACTGCATGTAGTTGTCTAGTGAGCTGTAAGAGAACATGATATATGGACAGCCGATAGAGTTATTCCACTGACACAGCTTTTAGTCCTCGAGTGAACTGGAACAAAACATTGCGATATGGTCAGTCGATGAAGTTATTCCACTGGCAGTGCCTGTAGTTGTCCAGTGAAATGTGACAAAGCATGGTCATGTGGTCAGCCAATTATCAGTCACTGCACAGACACTTCATGTCGGTGTGGAGGGGGTGGTCAGAACGAGTAGCTCTATGGGATACTTTGTACAGGATGTGTGGGGGTTTACTGGGTGTTTTCTAAGAGGGTGTTTAACGGTCCTACCCGCAGTCGCTTTCCGTCGACGTTCCCTCCTCCACGGCATCTAACGCCGCTGTGGTGTCCCTCCAGCAATCTTTCATGGTCGAAAACCTGTCCGGAAAGGAGTAGGAGTTCAGCAGGCATTCTGAAAGGCCAAGTGAACAGTGTATAGCAAATACCTCGAAAAAAGGTATTATACGTGGAGCCTACTGAGAATTGGGTGCTAGCCTAGTAGACCCTCCTTCATCCCCAGCCGTGGTAGACTTTACCTTCTCACACCATGTCTATGTGGTGTGGTGTACAGCCACCTTTCTCCTTCATCCCCAGTAATGGTAGAGTTACTGCTATATCAAAGGCCAGTCCTTCTCACACCATGTATATATGGTGTGGTGTACAGCCACCTTTCTCCTTCATCCCCAGTAATGGTAGACTTACTGCTATATCAAAGGCCAGTCCTTCTCATACCATGTCTATGTGGTGTGGTGTACAGCCACCTTTCTCCTTCAACCCCCAACAGTGGTAGATTTACTGCTATATCAAAGGCCAGTCCTTCTCCTACCATGTCTATGTGGTGTGGTAAGTAAAGAACTCTCACCTCAGTAAACGTGTATGAGTGAGATTTCTACCTGAATTCATCACATAGATTCGATCACGGCTCCCATCGTGTAAAATCAGTGAGAAAAGCTGAACCTTGAGTTATTCACAAACAAGCATTAAACAAACCCAAAAGCCTATATTAGGGTACAACTAATTACACCACAGAATATTCATCATATATTCAAATTGAACATCCTTCGACATAATGACAGGGCAGTTGGTTGGCGGATGAAGGCGCCTCGTACCGTCCTCACAGATGTAGCGCGCGAACCGGGCCGACTCCACCATGGGCAGGTTCCTCATGGAGGGCAGGAAGTCCTCCACCAGGTCCTCGTCCTGCGGCACGTCCACGGTGCAGTCCTTCGTCGCCTTCTCCACGCAGTCCGCGAACGGCAGGAAGTCGACCTTTGACGCCGTCCTGTCAACCAACCACAGAGCAGCGAGTACAGTGAGGGATGTGTTTACCGGCACTTCAATCAGACCGTGATCCGGCCCGGGTCAGGCCCTGTGTGCGACCAGTCTCTGACTGACGTCCCAAACAGGCCGTTGCCAAGGTCATATCTCAGTGAGGTTTAGTTATTAAGGCGAGGCAAACAGTGGAGCAGATGTTAGAGGAGAGGGTGATCAGCCTGGCTCATACACTGGTGAATCTATGACAGAGAGGCAGGAAACACAGTGACCCATCTGACCAGCCCACTGGTCAGTACCTGCTCGCGGTGCTCAGTCAGGTAGTGGGATAACAGTGGACCAGCTCCACATGCATCTGCTCCGAGTCCAGGCCCCGTGGTGTCTCGGGGGCGAGATGCCTCTTCGTGTGGTCGGGTCCTGAGAGCGATCTAGGTCAGGCACTGGTCCCAAACAGGGCCTGACCTGCGCCTGAGACATTAAACAAACTACACCGCTCCTTACTTGAGGGTCCCTGAGACATTTAACAAACTACACCGCTCCTTACCTCAGGGTCCCCCAGGACATTAAACAAACTACACCGCTCCTTACTTCAGGGTCCCCGGGACATTAAACAAACTACACCGCTCCTTACTTCAGGGTCCCCAGGACATTAAACAAACTACACCGCTCCTTACTTCAGGGTCCCCGGGACATTTAACAAACTACACCGCTCCTTACTTCAGGGTCCCTGAGAGATTAAACAAACTACACCGCTCCTTACTTCAGGGTCCCCGGGACATTAAACAAACTACACCGCTCCTTACTTCAGGGTCCCCGGGACATTAAACAAACTACACCGCTCCTTACCTCAGGGTCCCTGAGACATTAAACAAACTACACCGCTCCTTACTTCAGGGTCCCCGGGACATTAAACAAACTACACCGCTCCTTACTTCAGGGTCCCCGGGACATTAAACAAACTACACCGCTCCTTACTTCAGGGACCCTGAGACATTTAACAAACTACACCGCTCCTTACTTCAGGGTCACTGAGACATTAAACAAACTACACTGCTCCTTACCTCATGGTCCCCGGGACATTAAACAAACTACACCGCTCCTTACTTCAGGGACCCGGGACATTAAACAAACTACACCGCTCCTTACTTTAGGGTCCCCGGGACATTAAACAAACTACACTGCTCCTTACTTCAGGGTCCCTGAGACATTAAACAAACTACACCGCTCCTTACTTCAGGGTCCCCGGGACATTAAACAAACTACACCGCTCCTTACCTCAGGGTCCCTGAGACATTAAACAAACTACACCGCTCCTTACTTCAGGGTTCCCGGGACATTAAACAAACTACACTGCTCCTTACTTCAGGGACCCTGAGACATTAAACAAACTACACCGCTCCTTACTTCAGGGTCCCCGGGACATTAAACAAACTACACCGCTCCTTACTTCAGGGTTCCCGGGACATTTAACAAACTACACTGCTCCTTACTTCAGGGACCCTGAGACATTAAACAAACTACACCGCTCCTTACTTCAGGGTCCCCGGGACATTAAACAAACTACACCGCTCCTTAATTCAGGGTTCCCGGGACATTTAACAAACTACACCGCTCCTTACTTCAGGGTCCCCGGGACATTAAACAAACTACACCGCTCCTTACTTCAGGGTCCCCGGGACATTAAACAAACTACACCGCTCCTTACTTCAGGGTCCCCGGGACATTAAACAAACTACACCGCTCCTTACCTCAGGGTCCCCGGGACATTAAACAAACTACATCTTACTTGCACGTGTGATTGACGTCGGCCCAGGGGGCGCTGATGTCGGTGCCCATGGCGTCGCTGACGACGCGCGCGTCCTCCTGGCTGATCTCGCCCTGGGCCGCCTCCTCGCCCCGCGTGTTGCGCACGTAGGAGCGCACGGCCTTGTTGTAGCACGGCATCACCTGACTCATCTGGCAGAAGGGCTTGGGCCGTGACGTCACCGCGTCCTCTGTCTGTGGTGCCGCATCTGAAACATGACGTCACACCATGAACCGACCCTCACCAGCTATTCGCTTTAACGTTCGGCTTGACGCTTGATTACAATTACCTTAATAATATCCTGATCCTGCTCGGGTCATGTTTGGTCCCTGTTCAGATCAGGGCTAAAACAGCCCCCGATTAGGACCTGAGTGGTGATCAGCACCGAATTCAGCAAACGAAAGTAAGCCCCAGGGGTTATAGGGTTCCCATCCATCTCTAAGCAATAATAGAAGCATTGTAACACCTAGTAGGTACAGTTTGCAGTACAGTGAGGTGCTAGTACTTTCTCACGTGCATTAAGCCATGTATAGTAAGAAATCTCACTGCTTAGAGACAGGTATTACTAGAAGGCTTAGGGCTGGAGAGATTTATGAGAGGGGTGCAGTCCCTGTGTGAACAGCAGGGTGAGAGCAGAGAAATGTAGAGACATGGGTGACCGCAAAGTCACTCACTTTACTCACTGAGCCACCTCATAGATAGAGCTGGTAGGCGAAGTAATGCCCACTTTGTGTTATGTACACTAAGTAATACCCACTTTGTGTTATGGACACTAAGTAATGCCCACTTTGTGTGATGTACACTAAGCAATGCCCACTTTGTGTTATGGACACTAAGTAATGCCCACTTTGTGTGATGGACACTAAGCCATACCCACTTTGTGTTATGGACACTAAGTAATGCCCACTTTGTGTGATGTACACTAAGCAATGCCCACTTTGTGTGATATACACTAAGTAATACCCACTTTGTGTGATGTACACTAAGTAATGCCCACTTTGTGTTATGGACACTAAGTAATGCCCACTTTGTGTTATGGACACAAAGCAATGCCCACTTTGTGTTATGGACACTAAGCATGCCCACTTTGTGTTATGGACACTAAGCCAAACATGAGTATCTAGACTCTGATAGTTACTGTGATGGGTATTTTGTAATACGAATTACCAATGACGACATTTGAAACTAAATAGCTACTTCGTGTTGCACTTCCTGTCACGGGGCTGAGCAATGCCTACGTTACGTAATGGACGTGTTCGATGTGTAGATCTGAGCCTTCTTCATTGGAGATCCGACTCTCAAGGTAGACTGCCAGCTCATACCCAGGAGTCATGGTGTGGGTGTGGGTGTGTGGGTGTGTGTGTGTGAGGGGGGAGGGGGGGTCACTGCCGACTACAGTGCCATCTACAGATAATCCCCTTGCTACCCGTTAACACGAAACTGCACCTGTTCCTCAACTGTACACCAGACGGCGACACTGACGGGGCGTTGTAACGCTGGGAGGTGAACCCCAGTGCACAGTGTCACACCTGTACTGGGCGTCACGAGTGTCTCACCTGTACTGGGCGTACACGAGTGTCACACCTGTACTGGGCGTACAAGAGTGTCACACCTGTACTGGGTGTCACGAGTGTCTCACCTGTACTGGGCATCACGAGTGTCTCACCTGTACTGGGCGTCACGAGTGTCTCACCTGTACTGGGCGTCACGAGTGTCTCACCTGTACTGGGCGTCACGAGTGTCTCACCTGTACTGGGCGTCACGAGTGTCTCACCTGTACTGGGCGTCACGAGTGTCTCACCTGTACTGGGCGTACACGAGTGTCACACCTGTACTGGGCGTACAAGAGTGTCACACCTGTACTGGGCGTCACGAGTGTCTTACCTGTACTGGGCGTCACGAGTGTCTCACCTGTACTGGGCATCACGAGTGTCTCACCTGTACTGGGCGTTACGAGTGTCTCACCTGACATTCTCCAGTTCCATTCATAAAGTGGACAAACTCGAGTGGTGGCTGGTGTCTGTACCTCACCACTCCCGTTCTGATGTTTAAGTTGAGGAGAGCTTCAAGATAGTGTAACAGTCAGTCTACAAAACCTTCTGTTGTTTTATATATTATCCATATTCTCGAATAAATCAAACTCAGGAACTCCCATATTAACGGGTATAACAATTGGGACTAATAGTTTTGCTCAAAAGCACACAAATGGACCATATTCCCATATACAATGGCTTATAGGTCGTATCCAATGGCTTTGAAATCTGTATGCATTAGTTATAGTGTTAAGAACCTAAATCGTACAGTGTGTCTTCAATTTAAGGCTTTAACTATACCTGAAGTATTCCGGATGCGATATGGATAATTATTACCTGAGGTTACCATGGAATAGGACACTGTCATTAAGCGGCCAGGCTACGACACGTGTATATGACAAGCTTCAGAAATATAAGTGTGACAATGGTTTCTATAAAACCGCAGTGAAAAAATGTATTATCAGTAATTTATATTCCAACTTTCTTATGTTTTTCTTCAATGAAACTTGGCCACTGTTTTAGGTCCATCCTGTTATACATGTCGCAAAACACTGAAGCTTACAGTCAGTCTGATGTTATAGCGTCAAACTGGACTGACAACAACTACGTTCACATCACCCGTCAAAGATTATAAGTCTATATTGTGGGCCAGTTTAAATCTACACGGTTCATACTGGATCCTACAGAAGATTTCTGTTCCTATAACAGTAATTCCTAATAAAAATAAAATTTGTTTTTAACATTTTTTAACAGGGATGGCAGTTTTCCACTTTTCCATGGAAATCCTTGTTTCCATTTCCAGTTTATAAAATCATTGTCCCTCATTGTCTGATATAAATTGAGCCTCATTCACAACAATAACACCGTGGTTTGAACCTCCCCACACACCCTCAGCCCGACTCCATGGCCACTAACGACGTACTACCCTTGTTTTCTCAGTCTCTTTGAGGCAGTAAATTCCACATGGAAATTATGTCCACTGTTTTCTCCTGACTGTATCTGACACACCTGGTTTAGATAGTTGAGGGGATGTTAGCGCAGAACGTACCTGTGAGGGCGGCGAGCAGGGCGGCGAGCAGGGCGGGCAGCAGGGCGGGCAGCAGGGCGGGCAGCAGGCGGCGGGCGTGCATCGTCACGGCCGGCGGAGACGTGTCTGCCCGCTCCCCGCTCTCACCACACCAGGTCAACTCTCCGCCCCTCTATTTTAGACACGCCCCCAGCGCCTGGCCAACCCCCCCCCCCCCCCCCCCCCCACACACACCACACACACACACACTGCACCGTACTCCACAATATCACACACACACACACTGCACCGTACTCCACAATATCTCACCCCACACACACTGCACCGTACTCCACAATACCACACCACACACACACTGCACCGTACTCCACAATACCACACCACACACACACAGCACTGTATTCCACAATATCTCACCACACACACACTGCACCGTACTCCACAATACCACACCACACACACACTGCACCGTACTCCACAATATCACCACACACACACACTGCACCGTACTCCACAATATCACACACCACACACACTGCACCTTACTCCACAATATCACACCACACACACACACTGCACCGTACTCCACAATATCACACACACACACTGCACCGTACTCCACAATATCACACACACACACACTGCACCGTACTCCACAATATCACACACACACACTGCACCGTACTCCACAATATCACACACACACACTGCACCATACTCCACAATATCACACACACACTGCACCGTACTCCACAATATCCCACCACACACACACTGCACCGTACTCCACAATACCACACCACACACACACTGCACCGTACTCCACAATATCACACACACACACTGCACCGTACTCCACAATATCACACCACACACACACTGCACCGTACTCCACAATATCTCACCACACACACACACTGCACCGTACTCCACAATATCACACCACACACACACACTGCACCGTACTCCACAATACCACACCACACACACACTGCACCGTACTCCACAATACCACACCACACACACACACACTGCACCGTACTCCACAATATCACACCACACACACACAGCCCCGTACTCCACAATATCACCACACACACACTGCACCGTACTCCACAATACCACACCACACACACACTGCACCGTACTCCACAATACCACACCACACACACACTGCACCATATTCCACAATATCACACCACACACACACTGCACCGTACTCCACAATATCACACCACACACACACTGCACCATATTCCACAATATAACACCACACACACACTGCACCGTACTCCACAATATCACACCACACACACACTGCACCGTACTCCACAATATCACACACACACACATTGCACCGTACTCCACAATATCTCACACACACACACACAGCACCGTACTCCACTATATCTCACCACACACACACTGCACCGTACTCCACAATATCACACCACACACACTGCACCGTACTCCACAATATCACACACACACACACTGCACCGTATTCCACAATATCTCACACACACACACTGCACCGTACTCCACAATATCACACCACACACACACTGCACCGTACTCCACAATATCACACCACACACACACTGCACCGTACTCCACAATATCACACCACACACACACACTGCACCGTACTCCACAATATCACATCACACGCACACTGCACCGTACTCCACAATATCACACCACACACACACACTGCACCGTACTCCACAATATCACACACACACTGCACCGTACTCCACAATATCACACCACACACACACACTGCACCGTACTCCACAATATCACACCACACACACACACTGCACCGTACTCCACAATACCACACCACACACACACTGCACCGTACTCCACAATATCACACCACACACACACTGCACCGTACTCTACAATATCACACCACACACACACACTGCACCGTACTCCACAATATCACACCACACACACACAGCACCGTACTCCACAATACCACACCACACACACACAGCAATGTACTCCACAATCTCACCACACACACACTGCACCGTACTCCACAATACCTCACCACACACACACTGCACCGTACTCCACAATATCTCACCACACACACTGCACCGTACTCCACAATATCACACACACACTGCACCGTACTCCACAATATCACACACACACACACACTGCACCGTACTCCACAATATCACACCACACACACACATCACCGTACTCCACAATACCTCACCACACACACACTGCACCGTACTCCACAATATCTCACCACACACACACTGCACCGTACTCCACAATACCACACCACACACACACACACTGCACCGTATACCACAATATCACACACACACACACACTGCACCTTACTCCACAATACCACACCACACACACACAGCACCGTATTCCACAATATCACACCACACACACACTGCACCTTACTCCACAATACCACACCACACACACACTGCACCGTACTCCACAATACCACACCACACACACACAGCACCGTATTCCACAATATCACACCACACACACACACACTGCACCGTATTCCACAATATCACACCACACACACACACACTGCACCGTACTCCACAATATCACACACACACACACACACACACACTGCACCGTACTCCACAATATCACACACACACACACACACACACACACTGCACCGTACTCCACAATATCACACCACACACACACTGCACCGTACTCCACAATATCTCACACCACACACTGCACCGTACTCCACAATACCACACCACACACACACTGCACCGTACTCCACAATATCACACCACACACACACTGCACCGTACTCCACAATATCACACCACACACACACTGCACCGTACTCCACAATATCACACCACACACACACTGCACCGTACTCCACAATATCACACCACACACACACACTGCACCGTACTCCACAATATCACACCACACACACACACACTGCACCGTATACCACAATATCACACACACACACACACACACTGCACCTTACTCCACAATACCACACCACACACACACAACACCGTATTCCACAATATCACACCACACACACACTGCACCGTACTCCACAATATCACACCACACACACACTGCACCGTACTCCACAATATCACACCACACACACACTGCACCGTACTCCACAATACCACACCACACACACACAGCACTGTATTCCACAATATCTCACCACACACACACTGCACCGTACTCCACAATATCACACCACACACACACTGCACCGTACTCCACAATATCTCACCACACACACACACTGCACCGTACTCCACAATATCACACCACACACACACAGCACCGTATTCCACAATACCACACCACACACACACTGCACCGTACTCCACAATACCACACCACACACACACTGCACCGTACTCTACAATATCTCACCCCAGTATTTGTTCTCCACAGGCTTAACATTAGGAACTCGTACCCAATACTCAATGGCTAATTGGGTGATTCATTTTATCAATAAATGATTAGAAACCCACTCGATCTCGTGGGTTTCCTTCTAGATATCATATTGGGGCCATCCATGAAGTACACCTGTACGCAATAAAGGGCTTGGGGGTTATATGCATATTTTTTAGATTTTGCGTAGGAATGAGTGGTGAGATTGGGATCAACATTTTCAGATATTTTGCCTGCATGCTTTATGGATGGCCCCTCTTATTTTACCATATTACTATAGGGCTTATGGTTCATGGGGTTTCCAGTGATTAATTTTCAGATATATTTTTAACATTTTAAAGTAGATATTTGAAGATATGAGTATTTTGAGAGAATGCTGGGACCGAAGCAAGCAATATTAATATTCTCTTGTTAAGAGGTGTAGCCACAGATCAGATAAGTTCACATGATGCCTTTGGTTCACACTTCAGAACCCACAAAAGCAAATATGTAGCGACGTGGACACCTCATCCCTAACTCTATTTTTATAGCTGCATTGTGAGGAGAGGGGCGGGATCAGTAGGTGCGTCTTTATCAGCGGGGTGGTCACGGCACTTCGGCTTATTATGAAAGTCCTGCTGTTCACAAACTCTCTACAAGCAGAAGAAAGATCCATTGAAAAGCAGTGAAGCATTTCTCAGCGGTTTAATGGGTTGTTAGAGAGTGGCTGACCGTGAGCTGTCAGTAGAACACCCGATCTGCCACCCCAACTCATGTCTGACTAGTACTAATATACCCAAGGCCGTACCCGAATTCAGTCGTGAGAAAACCTGAATTCACTTCTTAGAATACTGACTGTGGCACCTGAATAGAGTTGTTAGGATACTTCAGGTTGCTCCTAAATTCAGTTGTTAGGATACTTCACGTTGCTCCTAGATTCAGTTGTTAGGATACTTCAGGTTGCTCCTAAATTCAGTTGTTAGGATACTTCAGGTTGCCCCTAAATTCAGTTGTTAAGATATTGCAGGTTGCACCTAAATTCAGTTGTTAAGATATTGCAGGTTGCCCCTAAATTCAGTTGTTAGGATACTTCAGGTTGCTCCTAAATTCAGTTGTTAGGATACTTCAGGTTGCTCCTAAATTCAGTTGTTAGGATACTTCAGGTTGCACCTAAATTCAGTTGTTAAGATACTTCAGGTTGCCCCTAAATTCAGTTGTTAGGATACTTCACGTTGCTCCTAAATTCAGTTGTTAGGATACTTCAGGTTGCACCTAAATTCAGTTGTTAAGATACTTCAGGTTGCCCCTAAATTCAGTTGTTAGGATACTTCAGGTTGCCCCTAAATTCAGTTGTTAGGATACTTCACGTTGCCCCTAAATTCAGTTGTTAGGATACTTCAGGTTGCACCTAAATTCAGTTGTTAAGATACTGCAGGTTGCCCCTAAATTCAGTTGTTAGGATACTTCACGTTGCCCCTAAATTCAGTTGTTAGGATACTTCAGGTTGCCCCTAAATTCAGTTGTTAGGATACTTCACGTTGCCCCTAAATTCAGTTGTTAGGATACTTCAGGTTGCACCTAAATTCAGTTGTTAGGATACTTCAGGTTGCCCCTAAATTCAGTTGTTAAGCCCTGAACCCTCTAATGCTGAGGCACCTCCCGATGCACTACGATGTAAACAGATGCACTAGGACAATCGAATATATTCAGATGACATAGAGACTCTACCAAAGAGATTTTGCAACGGGATCGGGGAGGGCGTGTATTTGACTTCATCGGTATAGGGTGCATTGTAGAAACCTGCTCCACGAGGTGTCCCCTTCAGCGGGGTTTTACTGTATGTACATTTCACCTTACACGAGGTGTCCCCTTCAGGGGGGTTTTACTGTATGTACATTTCACCTTACACTGGGTGTCCCTTCAGCGGGGTTTTACTGTATGTACATTTCACCTTATATTGGGTGTCCCTTCAGCGGGGTTTTACTGTATGTACATTTCACCTTATATGGGGTGTCCCTTCAGCGGGGTTTTACTGTATGTACATTTCACCTTACACGGGATGTCCCTTCAGCGGGGTTTTACTGTATGTACATTTCACCTTACACGGGTGTCCCTTCAGCGGGGTTTTACTGTATGTACATTTCACCTTACACGGGTGTCCCTTCAGCGGGGTTTTACTGTATGTACATTTCACCTTACACGGGATGTCCCTTCAGCGGGGTTTTACTGTATGTACATTTCACCTTACACGGGATGTCCCTTCAGCGGGGTTTTACTGTATGTACATTTCACCTTACACGGGGTGTCCCCTTCAGTGGGGTTTTACTTTATGTACATTTCACCTTACACGGGGTGTCCCTTCAGCAGGGTTTTACTGTATGTACATTTCACCTAGACTTATTTCTTGGCGATGCAAACAGCAGTTCAGCCAAACACCCTCGCAGGCAGGCGGGGCCTTGTGGAGTATAAACCGACATCTAAACCCAGCCAGGCGTGTCTTCTGCCGTCCAGTGATGAAAGGAGCTGACAAATCCATCTGGAGCTCACGACATGCAGGAAGCCTGCGTGTAGTCACAGAGGGTTCTCACCACCGTAATGGCGCAGCAAAATAGTAGCAACTTCATAATGCCGTTTGGTACTATTACAAAGAAATATATGATCAACTGAAAGTAACGCGTATATTGGATAGTATATAAATTGCTGTGTAATAATGTTGAAAAGAATTGAAATAACTACAAAGGTAAAAAGTTCAAATCTCTGATCGTCCCTATTTGCCCTCAGGGTCATTCTGATACTAAGGGTTTATTACTACATGTATATTCAAGGTTAGAATTGTGGTGAAGTCCTGTCTAACTCTAGAACACTGTACAAAAGGAGGATCACTCCATAGTTTGACAATAAAACACATCATTCCACTTCCGTCGACGTTTCGGCAGGATAAGCCTTCTTCAGGATAGGAATAAATGAGGACTATTTAAGGTTGTATGCTCATAGAATGGTGTGTCCATTATGATATATAGGAGGTATTTTGATATTTGAGGTTGTGTAGTTATAGAAGGATCATATTCATTATGATATATTGGAGGTATTATGCTATTTGAGTTTGTGTAGTTATAGAATGATCATATTCATTATGATATATTGGAGGTATTATGCTATTTGAGTTTGTGTAGTTATAGAATGATCATATTCGTTATGATATATAGGAGGTATTTTTATATTTGAGGTTGTGTAGTTATAGAATGATCATATTCATTATGATATATAGGAGGTATTTTTATATTTGAGGTTGTGTAGTTATAGAATGATCATATTCATTATGATATATTGGAGGTATTATGCTATTTGAGTTTGTGTAGTTATAGAATGATCATATTCAATATGATAAATTGGAGGTATTATGCTTTTTGAGGTTTCGTAGTTATAGAATGATCATATTCATTATGATATATAGGAGGTATTATGCTATTTGAGGTTTCGTAGTTATAGAATGATCATATTCATTATGATATATTGGAGGTATTATGCTATTTGAGTTTGTGTAGTTATAGAATGATCATATTCAATATGATAAATTGGAGGTATTATGCTTTTTGAGGTTTCGTAGTTATAGAATGATCATATTCATTATGATATATTGGAGGTATTATGCTATTTGAGGTTGCATAGTCATAGAATGATTATATTCATTATGATATATTGGAGGTATTATGCTATTTGAGGTTGCATAGTCATAGAATGATCATATTCATTATGATAAACAGGAGGTATTTTTATATTTGAGGTTGCATAGTTATAGAATGATCATATTCATTATGATATATTGGAGGTATTATGCTATTTGAGGTTGGGTAGTTATAGAATGATCATATTCATTATGATATATAGGAGGTATTATGTTATTTGAGTTTGTGTAGTTATAGAATGATCATATTCATTATGATATACAGGAGGTATTTTTATATTTGAGGTTGTGTAGTTATAGAATGATCATATTCATTATGATATATTGGAGGTATTATGCTATCTGAGGTTGTGTAGTTATAGAATGATCATATTCATTATGATATATTGGAGGTATTATGCTATTTGAGTTTGTGTAGTTATAGAATGACCATATTCAATATGATAAATTGGAGGTATTATGCTTTTTGAGGTTTCGTAGTTATAGAATGATCATATTCATTATGATATATTGGAGGTATTATGCTATTTGAGGTTGCATAGTCATAGAATGATTATATTCATTATGATATATTGGAGGTATTATGCTATTTGAGGTTGCATAGTCATAGAATGATCATATTCATTATGATATATTGGAGGTATTATGCTATTTGAGTTTGGGTAGTTATAGAATGATCATATTCATTATGATATACAGGAGGTATTTTTATATCTGAGGTTGTGTAGTTATAGAATGATCGTATTCATTATGATATACAGGAGGTATTATGCTATTTCAGGTTGTGTAGTTATAGAATGATCATATTCATTATGATATATTGGAGGTATTATGCTATTTCAGGTTGGGTAGTTATAGAATGATCATATTCATTATGATATACAGGAGGTATTATGCTATTTGAGGTTGTGTAGTTATAGATCATGTTTATTTAGGGCGGTGGGTAGCTCGGTTGGCAGCATGTTGGACTGTAGATCACTGGGTCCGGGGTTCGAGGCTCTGCCGTGCCGCTGTGTTTCCCGCCATTGCTGTCATCCTCGTCTCATAGAATCGACCTCACAGTGACATGGTATAAAAATCATCAACCAGTCAACCTGACCTACACTGGAGATGGACGTGGCTAGCGGTGTAGGATTATGCTGGTGGGAATAAGCAGTCAGAAGGCCCGTTTGGTCGAGACACGCGTGATTTTATTTATTTCAACCTGACCGTCTCCAGACAGCCTGACAGTACTGAGACAGGTGAGACGCCGCCCCGTGAGACCACAGACCCGTATGGTGACGTCACTGAGTCCGTCCCCAGACTCGGACCAGTCACGCCCTGACCGCGTCTCCGTCCCGCCAGGCAGCTTCTTCCGTCGGCGCTGATTATTTACGCCAGGTTTTAGATCTGATGTCCTCCTGGTACATTGTGCGTTCACATTCTGAGCGCCTTTTTACCATGAGAAAAGGACGGATCTGTGTATAAAGTGGCTTCATCAGCATGGCCCAGCTGAGGCAATTACTGAAAGCACGTCGGCTCAGGCACATTCCGATTCCTTGGGCCTCAAGAGAAAGGTTGCAAATTGTATTTATTTCTGTTAAATATATTTGTTTGATAAATGTGTATAGTCAGAGACTGGAGCTGCCCTGAGGCGTCTGATACAGATCGGCGAGGGTCTGCTTATCAAATGGGCGACGGTCGGTTGGGTAGAGCACCCCGTTTAGACGTGCGTGTTGTCCTCACTGCAGGTCGTACCGTCTCAACCCGTACACGATGACGGCGAATAGTCCGGCCTGCGTCATATCTCTGCATTTAGTGCGTGAGGCTGGAAGAACAAAGGTATACAACACTAGGAGCTTACACAACGATACGCGCTGTACAAGTGAAGTAGGTCAAGAAGGACTAGCTTTCCCATTTACTCTCCCCCCTGCCCCAATGTCCCATAGATTCAATATCTGCAACCTATTCTCGCTTCGCCAACAATTATTATTGTGGAGATCGAGTGGTGGTTTATTTCTTTCTCGGTAGAGGATGTGCTGTGTCCGCCCCTGGCTGTGAGTAGCAGAGCCGAGCCCGTGCATGCAGGTGCTACGGGTCGCCTTTTGTTATGTAACCTGACTGTATATAAAGTGAGGGTCGCAGGTAGGCCGGCAGGTCACTCGTGCTTCTTGAGAGAGGATCATTTCTGGGTTCTCACTGAGGAGTGCAGACTTCCCTTACTCTTTCGGTAAAAGGTCAGGGTTATTCAACTTTGGTTGATTGTACCGGACCCGCCAGTGAGCTACAGAGTTTCAGCAAGCATATCTATATATCTATATATATCATGTAATGGTGAATGAACTATCGTTTGCTGTATTCCTGCATTGTGTCATGGTGTGAGTTGAAAGGCCTTGTTCCTTCCAGCTGAGGGCCAACCTGTGATATGGGAGATGATAGGGTAGCGTTACCCGGTGGTGGGTTAGTTCTACATATTGCTCAAACAACTAACCGGACCCAGCGACTGCTACATTAGTGTGTTCTACAACACTGGCAAAAAAGACATTCTTGGATTTCTTAAGGAGTCCAAGATTTTTGAAAAGTTACTAGCGACTTCGTCGAGTCCGAGTTAGGGGGGAAATATAGAAAAATGAGATGTCGGACCCCAATAGAGGGATTCGAACACCCAACACTCGCATTCCTAGTCGAACGCTCTGCTGACTACTCCACATGGCCAGATACTTGATAGGTGCCAACTACTTAGATTGGTGTAGAAGTCGTGGGTAGGGGAGGGGAATCAGCGGAGTTGTGAAAGGGCTTGGCTGGTATGAAAGGGCTACCAGCGGAGTGGTCTCACTGCTTTCTCTCGAGACTAGCAGATAATAAAAACTACATTACTAAACTTTGATTTCAGCATGGCTCGAAATAAATCATAAGAGAAAAGGTATTTCTGCCAATAGATCTACAAAAAAGAAGAACAGATTCTAGTTTTCCCTCCACGAGATTCTCACTCTCGTGGCCCCTCAGTCTCCAAGCCTAAGTTTGGTTCACTTTGTCTCTATGTGCGGGAGACTCCCCAAGCGGATATCACAGAAAATTACACGTTTTATATGTGGTAGGTAATAAAAACCAGTACATTGCCTGGTCCTTCCATGCAAAAGACCCTACACTTCAGTTAGGTTCTACTTAGAAAAGCATTAACCACAGCAGACAGTTAATCATGATTATCGGAGGTAAAATCAACCAAACCAAACCAAAGTCAAGAAGGCTGATGGTACAAAGCATAACACAAAACCCATGTATTTTATGAAGGTGCTGCCATACGAAACACATTCTATATTAATTTGTAACTAGGTGCGGCCTCAAGTAACACAAAATGTTTGAATGCTTAAACAAGAGATGCCACATGCAACAAGAAATCTAAGAAATCACACAACAAGAGCTGCCACATGTAACATAAAATGTAAGAAATCCTACAACAAAAGATGCCACATGCAACAAGAAATGTAAGAAATCACACAACAAGAGCTGCCACATGTAACATAAAATGTAAGAAATCCTACAACAAAAGATGCCACGTGCAACAAGAAATGTAAGAAATCCTACAACAAAAGATGCCACGTGCAACAAGAAATGTAAGAAATCCTACAACAAAAGATGCCATATGCAACAAGAAATGTAAGAAATCCTACAACAAAAGATGGCACTTGTAACATAAAATGTAAGAAATCCTACAACAAAAGATGCCACGTGCAACAAGAAATGTAAGAAATCCTACAACAAAAGATGCCACATGTAACATAAAATATAAGAAAATATAAATACAAGGTATGTAAGAAGTCCTAACCAGCTGGTGTGAGAGTGACTCACGGATCTTACCGGTGCTGACGGGAGCCTGCAGCGCCTCTGGTGGCAGGGTGATGTTACAGAGGTGGATGGAGTCGCTGAGTGAGACGAGATGAGCGCGGGTCACAGTCTCCAGCCAGAGGCAGCCCTCCGAGCTGCTCCACTGACACTGCATGTAGGCGTCAAGAGCGCTGCCAGCGGACAACAGGCGCCGTTAGTTCTCACAGAGACAAGGACCAGGTATCATTAACACTGCCCACTGCCGGGCATGACGTATAGATAAGGCTACTAAAAAAACCAACTTGTTTCTCATCACCGCGCGCATCGGCAAAAACGATTTTAGAATTTTTTTTTTTTTTTTTTTGGTTGAAATAAGATGAACCTTGATAGAAATTATGAAAAGTATGAGCATTTAGTATCAAATTAAAGCTCCTGGTGCCAGGATGCTTTCAGTGTATAAACAGTATAAGTCTGAAAACCCTGCATACGCAGACACCCCGCATAAGCGGACACTTTGGCCCAGAACGGAGGGTGACCGCTTACGCAGGGTTTTACTGTATGTCTAAAGCCCATTTTATGACACTCTTAAGCCATCTTTGATCCAGCAAAAAAAAAAAAAAAAAAAAAAAAAGAGCGCCCTCCTCATATTTTTCATGGCTTGATGATGAGAAACAAGTTGGGTTTTTTTAGTGGCCTAATGTCCTCTGTCAGTAAGTAAATAAAATGGTGATTTTTCTGTGAATTTAAGGTATATTATGATAAGGAATATAGTAACTGAACCCATAGTGATGCCCTTCTTTGTCTTTCATCCTAAGACTGTGGCCCTGCGTCTATGGCATCAGGCCGTAGTGACTGGCCGAAATACCTGAAATGCCCATCACCACAGGCTCAGTTTACCACCTTTCCTCATACTATGAATGCTGGCCAGTGGCAGTCATCTGTCAGCTTAAAGTCCAGGAGACTTTAGTGTTGTGGGAAATAGCTAATGCTCAAATAGTATTGGGTGCAGGCACATTCCTCGCAGAAATGGCAGCTTTCCATTTTCCAATGAAATTCCACTTTTTCTTTTTCTTTATATGAATCTCTTTATGATTGTGTAAAAACAAATAATTGGGCCTTATTGATGTCAATAAAACAGTGGTTGGCGCCTCCCCGCAGCCCTCAACCCGGCGCTGTTGTGTCTAGAAATCTATCTTACCCCCGCTATTCTTCCCCATATTCATTGGGAACTCATACTCAACGCCCATGGAGTATTGTAAGAAAATGCTCAATGGGCGATGAAGTCACAAACGTTATCCAAAGAGTCAGTAATAGGGGTGAGATCCGAACTGCAATAGATCCATAGCCTCTGAGAATCCACCATTTCTCTTGGCCTGCTGCAGAAGCTGACTTGGCTTTGCCTCGTGAGATTACTCCTCAACCAGAACTCCTGGCCTATTTTCGGCGACTATGGATCTTGATGCAGTTCTCTCTTATTACCTGCAATCCTCCTCCAGAGTTGCCCCTTTCTTGGCGTTGGCGACCTCCGTCTCTGAGGCCGTCCAGCAGGCGGTCATCGCCGCCACGGTCGCCGCCACGGGAGAAGTCAGACAACCTGCAGCCAGTCAGACAACAGCTTCATACCCAGCAGAGGTGGCAGCTCTACACTTATCCATGGAAATCGAGTTTTTCATTTTCTATTATTGTTCCATATATAAAACAAAGATGATATTAGTTGGGCCTGATGCACGCTAATAAGATGGCGGTATGACCCTCGCCACACAACCTCAGGGCATGGTGCGGCAGTCAGGGACATCTTTACTTGGTTCCTAGAAGGCAGCTTAGTCGCATGATAAATAATTACACTTTTCATTCTGGCCTCAACTGACATCCCTGATACAGGGTTGATGGGAGAGGAGCAGATATAAAACTGGGACTTTCCTTGCCGCCTGTGTACAATAGTTATCAGAGTTTGATTTTATTCTCGGGACTCTTGGAATACCAACAACTACGTATATGAAACTCAGTGACATTTTATGGTGATGTACATGTAAAGCCTATAAAGCCTATAAGACACCGACCCGACCGCTGTGCCCGACGGATCCGTCGGGTCTGTGACAATCTGCATCAATCGGGTCGGTGTACGCACTTCACCGACCCGATTTTATTGCTTTTCCCGACGCGTCGGGCATTACTACCATGTTAGATATGACCGACTCTGCCCGACCTTAAGATTTCGATGTACGCACTTTACAGACTGTTCCCGATTCTGAGCAGACCGTTTAAATAGCGGGACTATCTATACTACCTATCCCCCAGTCCGATTTGCAAGTGCTTTACATTTGTGTTGTAGGGGAGGCATTGGCGATTATAAATCTGAAAACCGTTTTCTGATATCTTAAATAGACCAGAAGTTACCAAACTTTGCATTATTGCCATATAGACCTATCACCCGTCCCGGCACGCGGCCGGGCCCAGCACCCGGCCGCTCTCTTAGATCTCAATCGGGGTCAATTTACAAGGTTATAAAAGGAGGAGGTGTGATCGGGAAGTCGGCATGTCGATGTCATATAGGTATAAGACACCGACATTTTATTCCCGACTCTGACCGAGCCGATGGTCGGGATGAATCGGGAACACATGTCGGGTCTCATAGGCTGTAGGAGGGGTTCCCCGCCGGCGGGCGGTGACTCACCGGGCGTGCACATGGTGACGCTCGTCCTGACGGCCTCCACCAGCCCCGGCTCGCCGAAGGACGGCAACCTGTCCCCGTGAAAGTCGTCTGCCGCCGTCGGCGCCCGCGTCTCGCACCCCGCCGTGGCCGTCTGCAGACAATCCGCAAACTCCGCCATGCCCATGCTGCTGTAGGTCCTGCGGGAAATTCACGTACTCAGATCAACACCAGTGACGGTGAAGGGTGTGTGCTGTCTTTGATAAAGGGTTTCTCACAAGTGATGGTGAAGGGTGTGTGCTGTCTTTGATAAAGGGTTCCCACAAGTGATGGTGAAGGGTGTGTGCTGTCTTTGATAAAGGGTTTCTCACACGTGATGGTGAAGGGTGTGTGCTGTCTTTGATAAAGGGGTTCCCACAAGTGATGGTGAAGGGTGTGTGCTGTCTTTGATAAAGGGGTTCCCACACGTGATGGTGAAGGGTGTGTGCTGTCTTTGATAAAGGGTTCCCACACGTGATGGTGAAGGGTGTGTGCTGTCTTTGATAAAGGGGTTCCCACACGTGATGGTGAAGGGTGTGTGCTGTCTTTGATAAAGGGTTCCCACACGTGATGGTGAAGGGTGTGTGCTGTCTTTGATAAAGGGGTTCCCACACGTGATGGTGAAGGGTGTGTGCTGTCTTTGATAAAGGGGTTCCCACAAGTGATGGTGAAGGGTGTGTGCTGTCTTTGATAAAGGGTTCCCACAAGTGATGGTGAAGGGTGTGTGCTGTCTTTGATAAAGGGTTCCCACACGTGATGGTGAAGGGTGTGTGCTGTCTTTGATAAAGGGGTTCCCACACGTGATGGTGAAGGGTGTGTGCTGTCTTTGATAAAGGGGTTCCCACACGTGATGGTGAAGGGTGTGTGCTGTCTTTGATAAAGGGGTTCCCACACGTGATGGTGAAGGGTGTGTGCTGTCTTTGATAAAGGGGTTCCCACACGTGATGGTGAAGGGTGTGTGCTGTCTTTGATAAAGGGGTTCCCACAAGTGATGGTGAAGGGTGTGTGCTGTCTTTGATAAAGGGTTCCCACACGTGATGGTGAAGGGTGTGTGCTGTCTTTGATAAAGGGGTTCCCACACGTGATGGTGAAGGGTGTGTGCTGTCTTTGATAAAGGGTTCCCACACGTGATGGTGAAGGGTGTGTGCTGTCTTTGATAAAGGGGTTCCCACACGTGATGGTGAAGGGTGTGTGCTGTCTTTGATAAAGGGTTCCCACACGTGATGGTGAAGGGTGTGTGCTGTCTTTGATAAAGGGGTTCCCACACGTGATGGTGAAGGGTGTGTGCTGTCTTTGATAAAGGGGTTCCCACAAGTGATGGTGAAGGGTGTGTGCTGTCTTTGATAAAGGGTTCCCACAAGTGATGGTGAAGGGTGTGTGCTGTCTTTGATAAAGGGTTCCCACAAGTGATGGTGAAGGGAGTGTGCTGTCTTTGATAAAGGGTTCCCACAAGTGATGGTGAAGGGTGTGTGCTGTCTTTGATAAAGGGTTTCTCACACGTGATGGTGAAGGGTGTGTGCTGTCTTTGATAAAGGGGTTCCCACAAGTGATGGTGAAGGGTGTGTGCTGTCTTTGATAAAGGGGTTCCCACACGTGATGGTGAAGGGTGTGTGCTGTCTTTGATAAAGGGTTCCCACACGTGATGGTGAAGGGTGTGTGCTGTCTTTGATAAAGGGGTTCCCACACGTGATGGTGAAGGGTGTGTGCTGTCTTTGATAAAGGGTTCCCACACGTGATGGTGAAGGGTGTGTGCTGTCTTTGATAAAGGGGTTCCCACACGTGATGGTGAAGGGTGTGTGCTGTCTTTGATAAAGGGGTTCCCACAAGTGATGGTGAAGGGTGTGTGCTGTCTTTGATAAAGGGTTCCCACAAGTGATGGTGAAGGGTGTGTGCTGTCTTTGATAAAGGGTTCCCACACGTGATGGTGAAGGGTGTGTGCTGTCTTTGATAAAGGGGTTCCCACACGTGATGGTGAAGGGTGTGTGCTGTCTTTGATAAAGGGTTCCCACACGTGATGGTGAAGGGTGTGTGCTGTCTTTGATAAAGGGGTTCCCACACGTGATGGTGAAGGGTGTGTGCTGTCTTTGATAAAGGGGTTCCCACAAGTGATGGTGAAGGGTGTGTGCTGTCTTTGATAAAGGGTTCCCACAAGTGATGGTGAAGGGTGTGTGCTGTCTTTGATAAAGGGTTCCCACAAGTGATGGTGAAGGGTGTGTGCTGTCTTTGATAAAGGGGTTCCCACAAGTGATAGTGAAGGGTGTGTGCTGTCTTTGATAAAGGGGTTCCCACAAGTGATGGTGAAGGGTGTGTGCTGTCTTTGATAAAGGGGTTCCAACAAGTGATGGTGAAGGGTGTGTGCTGTCTTTGATAAAGGGTTTCTCACAAGTGATGGTGAAGGGTGTGTGCTGTCTTTGATAAAGGGGTTCCCACAAGTGATGGTGAAGGGTGTGTGCTGTCTTTGATAAAGGGGTTCCCACAAGTGATGGTGAAGGGTGTGTGCTGTCTTTGATAAAGGGTTCCCACAAGTGATGGTGAAGGGTGTGTGCTGTCTTTGATAAAGGGGTTCCCATAAGTGATGGTGAAGGGTGTGTGCTGTCTTTGATAAAGGGTTCCCACAAGTGATGGTGAAGGGTGTGTGCTGTCTTTGATAAAGGGGTTCCCACAAGTGATGGTGAAGGGTGTGTGCTGTCTTTGATATAGGGTTCCCACAAGTGATGGTGAAGGGTGTGTGCTGTCTTTGATAAAGGGGTTCCCACAAGTGATGGTGAAGGGTGTGTGCTGTCTTTGATAAAGGGGTTCCCACAAGTGATGGTGAAGGGTGTGTGCTGTCTTTGATAAAGGGTTCCCACAAGTGATGGTGAAGGGTGTGTGCTGTCTTTGATAAAGGGGTTCCCACCAGTGATGGTGAAGGGTGTGTGCTGTCTTTGATAAAGGGGTTCCCACACGTGATGGTGAAGGGTGTGTGCTGTCTTTGATATAGGGTCCCCACAAGTGATGGTGAAGGGTGTGTGCTGTCTTTGATAAAGGGGTTCCCACAAGTGATGGTGAAGGGTGTGTGCTGTCTTTGATATAGGGTTCCCACAAGTGATGGTGAAGGGTGTGTGCTGTCTTTGATATAGGGTCCCCACAAGTGATGGTGAAGGGTGTGTGCTGTCTTTGATATAGGGTTCCCACAAGTGATGGTGAAGGGTGTGTGCTGTCTTTGATAAAGGGGTTCCCACAAGTGATGGTGAAGGGTGTGTGCTGTCTTTGATAAAGGGGTTCCCACAAGTGATGGTGAAGGGTGTGTGCTGTCTTTGATAAAGGGGTTCCCACAAGTGATGGTGAAGGGTGTGTGCTGTCTTTGATAAAGGGGTTCCCACAAGTGATGGTGAAGGGTGTGTGCTGTCTTTGATAAAGGGGTTCCCACAAGTGATGGTGAAGGGTGTGTGCTGTCTTTGATAAAGGGTTTCTCACAAGTGATGGTGAAGGGTGTGTGCTGTCTTTGATAAAGGGGTTCCCACAAGTGATGGTGAAGGGTGTGTGCTGTCTTTGATAAAGGGGTTCCCACACGTGATGGTGAAGGGTGTGTGCTGTCTTTGATAAAGGGGTTCCCACACGTGATGGTGAAGGGTGTGTGCTGTCTTTGATAAAGGGGTTCCCAGGAGTGATGGTAATGATTGTGGATTATTTTTTGTAAAGAGTTTCCCAGCAGTAAAGCAGTGAAAATAATGGTCGTGCTCTATCTTTGATAAAGAGTTTCCCAGCAGTGACTTTAGCAGGAGCGTATTTTGATAAAGAATTAACTGACATGTTTAAATTGAATAGGATATTTCTAATGCGTAGATCGACACAATATTCACTGGTTTCAGATACAAGAGACTAATCTCTGAGGACTAGACGCTTAGTAATATCCGAGCGAACGCATCGACTTACAGCCCAGGTCCGGCCCGAGGTCCGCCCAGCGGGGCCCGGACGTCCACAGACCGCGAGGGACATATCAGACAGGTTTGATCCAAACGTCGCAGACGACATTTGCTCTTTTCCTGGGGAAAAAGTAGCTGAGTGGGGTTTGAAAAGCGGATGGTACATTATTACCGGGGGAAAGTGGCAAGCAGTTCACACTTGGTGATATTGTGCGTGTACAATGGCGCGAAATCGGCAAAACGTCACTAGAGGCGTCACTGCCTGCCATGTTGGAACTCCCTCAGACCGCACGGAGCGGCGGTTTATCAGAGGCCGTCGACCTCCACAGGGACAGGGATCGCGTTTGTCGTCTGCTCTGCGCTTTGTTCTCTCCCCTGGCTGTGTTACTGTTGACACCACGTGACCAATCCAGTGGTCTGATGAGTCCCCAAAGTCCCAGCGTGGCAGGAAGCTGATGGGCCTCGTTGGTGAGGGCTCGCCTGCGACTCCGGGACCGGAGGTCATCGACCATCACCCCGGGCGGCACAGCGCTCCGCCAACTAAATCACAGGGGACAAGACTTGAAATTAGCGCATGCGGTTCTGGGACCTGGGCAGGTACACTTTGTCGCTGAGGACGGTACTGGAACTGTGCACAGCGAGGTGGAGGGGGAAACGACAAGGATGGCCGGGTGGGTGACGGCCTGAGAGCGGGTTTCACACAGTGGGATTCATGTACTTCATGTACCTCTCAGGGTGCTTGTCTGAGACAAATACTGCTGAGATTCTCTACGCGAACACAATCTCCTCGTTTAGATTGTAGGGTTTTCCTCTGCTATTGTTGGCGACATTTACTCATAAAAGAGACCAGAATCTGATGAGATGTAGAGCCCTGTGAGGTACATGAATCCCCTCGTCTGAACTCAGTGTGTATATGTGGTTGTTGGAGTGACCTGCAGGTGGCGTTGAGGTCGGTGGCCGGGTCGCCGAGCTGCGCGCTCATGGCGGCCGCCACCTGCTGACTGGACGCGGCGTCCGGCGGCCCCTCGGCGGCCGCCGCCCCCTTTGTGTTGCGGACGAAGCGGACGATGGCCTTGTTGATGCAGGGCATGAGAACGACCTCGTCGCACAGTGGCAGGCCCGGCTCCGTCCCGTCCTCCCCCGTCACCGCATGAGTCAGGGCTGGGCAAAGACGGGGAATAGAATACAAGTACAAGCAGGTATTAGTTAGCATGAACCCTTTTGGGCTCACAATGGAGAACACAAACACCAAACTCCTCAGGATCCAATCTTTAATGTCACAAGCACAAAAAGGTTCACATATTTCACACAATACTAAATGTCCCCTGTGAAGCAGGTACGCTCTTCAGGTATCCCCTGGACACCACTTCACTCAGGGATCCTCATCAACCTGTCTGTCATGACCGGTGTTCAATGTGCCCATACCCACAGCCCGTCTCTACCCACAGCCCGTCTCTACCAACAGCCCGTCTCTACCCACAGCCCGTCTCTACCCACAGCCCGTCTCTACCCACAGCCCGTCTCTACCCACAGCCCGTCTCTACCCACAGCCCGTCTCTACCCACAGCCCGTCTCTACCCACAGCCCGTCTCTACCCACAGCCCGTCTCTACCCACAGCCCGTCTCTACCCACAGCCCGTCTCTACCCACAGCCCGTCTCTACCCACAGCCCGTCTCTACCCACAGCCCGTCTCTACCCACAGCCCATCTCTACCCACAGCCCGTCTGTACTGCTCTAGGATACTTCATGTCAGTTACTTCTCTCTGTCTCTACCATGGCTGTCTTACCTGAGCCCGGTTCCCCATCCTGACGCTCACACCTCCAGAAGACCCCGTCCTCCATCGACTAGATGTAGCTCGTACCTGTAGATGAGAATCAGCTGCTCCCCGTAATACTCACCACGCAGAACCTATCCCTGACTGATTCCCGCCGCTCATGACGCAGGTGAGCTGCCTGCTCCCTGAACCGTGCCCACGAGAGTTCCTCCCAGACTCCACTCTGTTCTGCGTTGCTGCCCTCACACCCTGCTCGCCCCTGGTCCTGCTGACTGCCGGACTCCCTGAGCTGTCCAGCGGCCTGCTCGTCTCCTGATCACCAGCTGATGGTTCGTGCAGCTATTACCCGATGACCTGATGATCCCCACAGCTCTCAGCCGCTGCCTTTCATTCCCCATCAAGCCTCCCAGAAACTGATGTCAGCCGAGGCAATACTCAATAGTTCCACATTGTCATAAGACATGTGGCATGAGTCACCAATGGCTACACCTACATGGTCACCAGGGCCGCCATCTTAGAAAATGGCGTCCAACCTTATGGATCACCTTTACCGAAATCCCGTCAGACCCCTGATTGTGACTGGGGGTATTCCCCGTGGTGATTTCCTCCGCCACCCAGCCCTGCCGTAACGACTCCTAGACATGCAAGGCTCTCCGGAGACATCACATTAATCTGACATATTTCTGAAGATTTCCGATTCTTTACTGTTTACCTTAACCAATCCAAGTGAATCGTACTTGGGCCATCAGGATTGGGAGTTATCTCGGTGGTTGTAGGACTTTGTGGATTCGAGTCCCACTGCAGCCACCTTTCCTTCACCCCCAGCATTGGTAGATTTACAAAGTCTAATCCTTCCATCATTATGTATCTATGCTGCCAAGTCATACAGTATGCTGGTATGGAAATGAATACACACATACTCTGAATACGCAATCATTGCAGAAGAGTATTTATATAGACCTGCATCGAGAATCGTATAATTACACAATACTCCACGAGTTTGGATGGGCCGCAATCGTCATTATTCCTATGGCTAAACTTGTTCCATTGGTGAGATGAAACAGTGTATTGAACGGGTAGTAACACAGAAAAACATGAAATATCACCGTGATGAATAAACAAACAATTATAGTAAAATATTATTAGAACATATATAAAGAGAATAAAATTATCAAATATATTCTTATCTTTCGTAAGAACCTAAACATACATAGTTAGGCTGACTTCTGTCACACCCGAATCACTGTGGATGGTGGCTTGACGTAGTCATATTTTGCGTTGATATTTCAATATTTATCTAAATTTGGAGGCATATAATAAAAGTAAAAGATATTGACCTTGTAGGGGCGTCCTCTCGTACCTTGTTTGTTTTCATAAAGATATTAAACTCGCTCTACGCGCTCGTTTATCATCTCTATCGTAAGAAAAGCGGTACGACAGTACAAGGTGAATATGTTTGATCAAAATACCGTGTTTATGTAGTGTGGGAAGTACAAGAACTTTCACTTTAGTAAATGTGTAGGGCTGAGATTTCTACCTGAATTCATCACATAAATAAGTGAGAAAAGCTGAACCTTGAGAAAGTCTGGAAGGGATCTGTAATGGTTGACTGCACATTAAATAAAACTAACAAACACTGACATGTGCCTCCCCCAAAAGTGTTGATCATAAACTGCCCCTCTGTGTTGAGAATTGATGAAAGGTATTAAAGCTGCCCCAACGTGTGATGGTAAATGGCGGAAGTGTTAAGCTACGCCAGGTTAATGCTGTAGTGACTGGTACCGCCCTGATGGACAGCGGTAAATATCATATACCCTGACATATATACTGTACATACAATCTCAAAATCCAGTACGGAACCCTTTTCTATATGGGTCAACTAAAACATGGTTGTCCGGCTAAATTGCAGTAAGATTTAATTGCGGGTATATGATAAATATAGAACTACCTACCATACTTGTACAAGCGACAAAACTTGATGGGAATTGACGTTTTGCACGGAACTCGGCTACATTCCTCGTTCGGTATTGACCGTCAATTCCCATCTCGTTTTGTAGCATGTACAGCATGGCCAGGTCGTTCTATATAATTACAGAATAATTCAAACAGAATAAACATATTTAAGTAAAGTAAACCAGAGTCAACAGAACATGGGTGTTTAACTACCCAAACAAACAAACAAACAAACAAACAGGTTTCTCATGTGAAGGCGACTGACCTAGGAGGCTGGTGAGGAGGTGCACGGAGGGCGTCATGGTGGCGCCGTCTGGTCCGCGAGTGGAGGAGGCGGCGAGCTGCTCAGTGGGCCATCTTATAAACCCTCTCTGCACACGGCGAGCGGCGCAGATCTCCCGCGGCGTGCAGGGTGTGGTCAGAGATCAAAGCCCCCCGCACCGCCTCGTGTCCAGAGTCATTGTTCAATTCAGGTAAATGGGCACTTTACATGTCTCAGTGACCGGAGTAGGTTTACAGCCTCGTCATGCGGGATCAAACAACTCCAACAATCAGTGTCGACTGACGTGAGGCGTCTCCCGTGTCGGAGTGAGCAACTGATCCCGCTATTTAGGAGGTGCATCTCGTCACTCTGGTCACGACACCTGGAGCGGGGAATCCTGTGCGTAGAGGACACTCAGCTGACCACCTGAGTGAGGAGAGGCCTGCCCCCAGCCCGCCACAACCAGTCGAGTTGAGCGGAGTGCACGTTAAACCAACCAGCCAATCAAACAAGGCCCTCAAAATGTGCCCACTCTTTTCTATTCTTTATTTTGTAAAATGAGGGGTGCTCTTAACCGACATCCTACAGCTTTATTATCCATCTTACACAAAGTCCCCAGTGAAAAGGTATGGGCACTCGGTAAACCCCGACCCATGGTTTAAAATCTGTCAGATACCATAACCATTGTATACGAATTCAAATCCATTCTATGCGGTCTGGAAGTCATTGTATACGGGACAATAGTCCCTTTGTGCTATAGAGGGAAAAAATGGACCCTTTGATATGTCAATTCCCATACATTTTCAATGGGGACTTTGAATATTGCACTGTGTGTATGTATGAAAACTAATGGTGAATTGTAATGATTAATTAAAATCAATGAAGCAGAGTTGAAAGCAGTGTACTGTATAGGGTATGGTCATTCCAGTGATGCGGAAGCAGCTTGCCTATTTTTAGATTTCTGAGTATATTAGAAGGTTGCGCGATCAGCGCTGTATTGTAAGAAAGCACCATCTGGTAGATGCTCGGCTGTGTGAGCGATACTCGCTGCACGGGAGTATTACCAATGCTCCTGTGGGCGCGGGAGGCCTCATTCTGGTACACGGTCATCTCGGCCCCATCGGCATCTCGGACCCCTTTTTGTGCGGTCATCTCGGCCCCCTCGCGGCCGCGTTTCGCACTCCCGCTTTCGCGGGTTTAAGGATAGGGGTAATGTTAGGGAAAGGGTTAGGGTTAGGGTTAGGGTTAGCGTTAAGGTTTGGGATGGGGTTAGGGATAGGGTTAGGGTTAGGGATAGTGTGGTAGATTGACGGGGCTTAGCTTGTATCAAACACTCCTACACCCACCGCTTAGGGTTAGGGATAGGGTTGGTTTGTGATAGGGTTAGGGATAGGGTTAGGGTTAAGGTTTGGGATAGGGTTATCGCACATGTTTTGTAAGATATGCTTTTATTATGTAAGATTCTTTATTGTGGATAATAGACAAATAATATATTCCAGCAAAGCTGAGAATCCGTATTTTGGGTAAGTAATCACATTGGAAGACATTTCCTGTTTTCGCGCATGAAGGTGTGAAAGCGGGGTGCCGAGGTGCCGATGGGTCCGAGGTGCCGTAGGGGGTCCGAGATGCCCAAGGGGCTGGGACATCCGGGAATCCCTTATTCTACATGTAGTAGGGCCGTCCTGATTGTATGTGTGGTCCGTGAGTCTAAAGTCGACCGACAGTCTGCAGACTGATTCTCACAGGGAGAGTTCACAGTGTGATCTTACTACTGTAGTGGCTGGGTGTCAGGTACAGCTGAAGCTCATCCCGAGCACCACCACGGTCTTGGTCCAGAATGCCATCTCGGTGCTGGTCCCGCAGCTGTGTTTTACCACAGCCACCCGGCACTGCGGCGCTGCCCAGAATCACACAGGGAAGACCCGGAGGTCTCACATGCTGCTGATATCCCGGGATCCATCCAAAGAGGGGACCCGAAGGTCGACCCTCTCCTTTTAGAGAACCGGGACTCTCTGACCCCACCACAAGGGGACCTGAATGTCGTACTGCCACTGGCAGGGAACAGAGACAGAGCCCTGTAGAGGGACCGTACATAGTCCCTTCACCCCCGTGTGTCCAGCTGAGCTTCAGCAGGCTTCTTATATACACCTGCTGGGCCTCACTGGGCATGTGCAGAACCCTGCTGGGTCCCCACTGGTTTGTCTGTATCAGTCTGGTACCCAGCTGACCAGTCAGCTTTGCTGGGTCCTTTCCCACTATCACAGAACCAGCCAGCTCTGGGTACCTGCCAGATGGCCAGATAACCCGGTTGGACTGGTTCTGACACTGTGCTGCAAATAGCAGAGCCGGCACATACCTAGCTTGACTGGCAAATCGCGTGGCCGGCGCCTACTCAGCGCGGCCCGTGCTTCACGGAGCGGCTGGGAGACGACCGAGGGTCCGCTACACTGCCTGAGGACTCAAGAGTTGAGTGTTTGATCTTGTGGATTGAAACCTGGGACCTGTTTCAGTAGTTTCGTGACATGTCTGTATGGTGTCTGTGACACCATACAGACAGATCAACACAAGTAGCGGCACTTATGGGTGGACAGCACCCAAACACAGTGTGTCCGGTTTCAAAAGTATTAGACAATTTCAAGCAATTTATTTTTTATTTTATTTTTATTTTATTCAGCCAGTTCTGTCCAAGAGGGCAGATCTTCCAAGAGGGCAATGATACTTTAACATGAGTAAGGGATACATCTAACCTTTAATCGTTCCAAATATGAAGAAAATTGGCTGCTCTGATCCGCTGATATTTGACATCAAACCCGACAAAAAGATTTCCCCTGCTGCTTGCACTGTTGGTGCCGCTGTTGATGTCTGTCTAGGCCTAATGTCACGAGCCTACTGAAACAGGTCCCTGTTGTAGGGAGGAACCACTGAGTGGCTCTGACCTAGACAGCTGCTTAATGAGGTCTGATACTGGGTATCCAGCTTTGTGAATGACTGTCATCAGAAGTAGGACTTAGTTACAGGGAGTATCTAGGAATGCTCGTCTCACGTTCTACGTCGAGTCGGATGATGAGTGTGGTGCCCGTGCACCGCCGGCCGTAACATCGCCAGTGAAGCTCTACTGAACCATCCTCTGATCAAGACCACACAACGGTACAATGTGACGGATACAAAGTGGTGGTGAACAGAAAGGACCATCCTCCTCTCAGCCGTTCCCACCAGAGGCGGGCCCCATGACCACATGCATTGATTCTACATTATATATTCAGGGATGGCAGTTTTCCACTTTTACACAGACATCTGTTTTCTTTTCAGTTAAAACAATATGTTATCTATGGTAAAACAAAGAGATACTAAATCGAGCCTTATTGAAGCTGGTTTGACCCTCCCCGCACACCCTCAGCCCCGTCCATGGATTACACCAATGGGTTTCCTGTTTTCTCGGTATTTTGCAGGCAGTAAACTCCACATAAACTTCCCTTTGTTCTGGCCCCAGCTGACATCCCTGGTCGTAGATGAAATGATTTATAGAGAAGTGAACTATTTGTGGATTATACGGGTTTTATTGGTTCAGTTTGTTTTGATGGTGGTCGGGACGGGCCTGAAGTCAGTGGCTCACTCGTCTCCACCTCAGAGCCCCTCACAGGCCGGAAGCGGAAACACGTCACGGCGTTCATACGGGCTCTTCATGTGTTCAGTGACTAACAATAGGTGACTGCTGGTTCTTTACATGTTCAATGACTAACAATAGGTGACTGCTGGTTCTTTACACGTTCAGTGACTAACAATAGGTGACTGCTGGTTCTTCATGTACTCAGCGGTTTACAATAGTTTTCTGTCGGGTTTCGGCAGAATATCACAATATTCAGGTCTCACTTCACAATATTTTGTTGTAACATGAAAATACGATAATTGTCCAGTTTGTGAATTATCCCTCATGTCCAGAATAATCTACTCCCCAGAAGACTAGTTGAGCAAAGTAAAGTAGAGACATCAAGTAGTCATGTATCAAGCTGAGTGGCTGTAGGTTCGACCCCTCGTCCCGTACCTCCACGTGCTGTACGGAGTGGAGGCTTCCCGGGGGCGGAGGGCGGCAGGTGAGGCTGGTCCGTCCGGCGGAGTCAGGTGGACGCCCGCTGCGCCGCGCAGAGCAGCGTCAGCGCCAACACGAGGACGCCACCCGTCTCACGTGCACTCAGAAACACGGGGGCGCCGCCTGAAATCACCAACACGTGGAAACACAAAGATTACACGTTGACACGGAAACTGGCGGGAAACGTGGAAATGTACAAAGGACAACGAAAACAACAGATAATTCTCTGTCTCGTTGTCAAAGTTGGTGGATTGTTTGGATGGTTCTGTTTTTGTAGTTTTTTTTGTTTTTTTTATTGACTCAAGACAGTTCTACAGACGTAGATCTTCCACTTCTGTGAGTTTGGTTATGGTAAAATAAAGAGTATAAAACAATATAAGCCTCCAGATATTACTAAACTCGCTATTATCGCCCACGTACTAGCAGGCTCCGGTCTAGCCGACGACCGCCAACACCTACCAAGTTGCTATATGTGGCGTAACACTGGTTCCCTGATGTTAACGGCTTTCTCTGGGTATGCAGTACACAGAATGCAGTGCGGCCGGAAAGTGACACCCGCACAGGATTATGGGATATCCCAACTGGGTCTATGATAATGTAGTTTCATATTACATCGGTCACGTGTTCCCTGTGTCTATATGTTCTGCTGAATGCAGACGAGAGTGTCGGTTTACAGATGAATGCTGTATACCGTGTTTTATTGCGCTGCCGAGGTAAGGGACATAGACTTTGAGCATGCTCCTAGAGCTACCCCTACACTACGTGTGTGCCAACTCTGTGACATGGGTAGGGTGCAGAGGACCAGTGTCTTAGTCTTTCATATGAGTGCCCAGCTGACCATGACCAGTCAATACAGACTGAAGTACCTCAGTGACCCACTGGTCTTTGATACATTTGGACCCCACAAAGACAATTCTAGACGTAGCTAGTTACAGCAAATGCCCCCTAGACTGAAAAAACCCCTTAAACCTTTACTTGTTAGTTTGTGTATAACTCCATACTGATTCATCAATGACGAACCTAGCATTAGTTGCTAGTTATATCATGCCCGGGACGTTTTCTTCGTGCCTGTATATAGATCAACAAACGCAGGCCAGTGACAGTTCAGGATGGATGCCGTGTAGTGTGGTCACTTATAATCCAGGGCCACACCATCTGGTAAAAGTTGGCTGCACTACAGGCTTCACACTCGTTTAGCTAGAAGCTCATGACATATCGTAATGTACACACAATCTAGTGAACAACCAGAGAAGCTCGAGGTTGTGGGGAATGGCTAGAAATAAATCATCAGAGAAAAAGAATATCTGAGTAAACACCTCGAAAATAGAAGAAGAACAGGGTCGACTTTTTCTCTCCACAAGAACCTCACTTCCATGACATTTCAATCTTCAAGCCTAAATTTGGTTAATCCTTTAAGGCATCATTTAGTGGATATTTATTAAATTAGTCTTAAAAAGGAAATCATTTATCAATTAACTTGAAATTGGCACGGAATGTAGGTCTACCATAATATTGTCTAGTTATCGTTAATAGAAATGACTATATCAAGGATCACGGGTCATATAACGCGATGAGTCTTTGAGTTCAGAGGACAATGCCCGCCCCTAGAAGTATGCACAGAGACAAGTAGCCGTCCCCGACCCGGAGGTCTGCCACAGGAGGCCGTCCGTACAGGGTCAACCATGTCCCTGTATGTGTGTGTGTGTGGGGGGGGGGGGGGGGGGGGGGACTCCGAGCAGCTCCCGTATAGACCTTGGCTTCTCTGGTGCGATAAGCCGTTCCAATTAGGTCAACATGTTTCACTGAATTATCAATAATATGTTTTGTGGCTTGCCATGGAGGAATTTTGGCCTCGTGTCAATATTACCTATAGATTATAACAACAGATACGATGGTTGCCCCCGACTACAGCGGCACTATCTGACAGAATCCTGGTGGACGATGGCGGATCTAGTAATCACTTAGTGCCCTGTACTCACCGCTGTTGTGGGGTGCTGCTGGTGTGGTGACTTACCACTGGTGTAGTGAGACTTAGACTTACCGCTAGAGTGGTCAGACTTAGACTTACCGCTGGTGTGGACACACTTACGGCTGGTGTAGTGAGACTTAGACTTACCGCTGGTGTGGACAGACTTACCGCTGGTGAAGTGAGACTTAGACTTACCGCTAGTGTGGTCAGACTTAGACTTACCGCTGGTGTGGGGCACTTCCTGGCGCAGCGCCTCTGGCGGCAGACTGACGCCGCATGCCTGCACAGTGTCGCTCATGGCCGCTAGGTGTCGTCGAGTGCTCGTCTCCAGGTAGGGGCAGCCCGCCGAGTTGTTCCACTGACAGAGCATGTAGTCGGCCAGCGCCCTGCCAAACACAGCCGTGATCACTACAGGAGAACCCGACCCGAGACGAACTCGACCCGAGGCGAACTCGACCCGTGAAAAACCCGACCCGAGACGAACTCGACCCGTGAAAAACCCGACCCGAGACGAACTCGACTCGTGAAAAACCAGACCCGAGACGAACTCGACCCGTGAAAAACCAGACCCGAGACGAACTCGACCCGAGGCGAACTCGTCCCGTGAAAAACCTGACCCGGGACGAACCCGACCCATAAAAACTCGACTTGGCTTCTCTGGTGCGATACTGAGTTACTGAGTTAAAGATGTACTAATGGTATTACCCGCAGTCAGACATAAGATCTCACTGTAAGTGGTTCGTGGTTACTGAGTTAAAGCTGTACTAATGGTATTAGCCGCAGTCAGACATAAGTCTCACTGTAAGTGGTACATGGTTACTGAGTCAAAGCTGTACTAATGGTATTAGCCGCAGTCAGACATAAGTCTCACTGTAAGTGGTTCGTCATTACTGAGTTAAAGCTGTACTAATGGTATTAGCCGCAGTCAGACATAAGTCTCACTGTAAGTGGTTCGTCATTACTGAGTTAAAGCTGTACTAATGGTATTAGCCGCAGTCAGACATAAGTCTCACTGTAAGTGGTTCGTCATTACTGAGTTAAAGCTGTACTAATGGTATTAGCCGCAGTCAGACATAAAGTGTCACTGTAAGTGGTACGTGGTTACTGAGTCAAAGCTGTACTAATGGTATTAGCCGCAGTCAGACATAAGATCTCACTGTAAGTGGTTCGTGGTTACTGAGTTAAAGCTGTACTAATGGTATTACCCGCAGTCAGACATAAGATCTCACTGTAAGTGGTTCGTGGTTACTGAGTTAAAGATGTACTAATGGTATTACCCGCAGTCAGACATAAGATCTCACTGTAAGTGGTTCGTGGTTACTGAGTTAAAGCTGTACTAATGGTATTACCCGCAGTCAGACATAAGATCTCACTGTAAGTGGTTCGTGGTTACTGAGTTAAAGATGTACTAATGGTATTACCCGCAGTCAGACATAAGATCTCACTGTAAGTGGTTCGCTGTTACTGAGTTAAAGATGTACTAATGGTATTAGCCGCAGTCAGACATAAGATCTCACTGTAAGTGGTTCGTGGTAACTGAGTTAAAGATGTACTAATGGTATTACCCGCAGTCCTCAGGTACAGGGCTTTTTATCAGTGCAGCCTCGACTTCTGCCTCCGCGGCTTTCCAGCACTTCATCATCTCCTGTGTGTTGGCGACGACCGGGAAGAGCAGGCAGGCTGCAGACAGAGTGCGAGGAAGGAGATGAAGATGACGGAGTAGAGGGAAACTATGTTCCGGTGAAAGGAAGTCAAAGGTACGAGGTAAGGCTTGGAAAAATTACTGCCCAAGGCCTTGGCCGCGGGCAGTAATTTTTCCAAGCCTTACCTCGTAATTTTGACTTCCTTTCACTGGTACTTGGTTTCCTTATTCCTATATACCTTCAAATGTGATTTAATAACGATAATTAGCGTTATTTGCTCATCCACCATCAAACCTGAAGCCAGATCCAACCTTATCGAGTAACTTGACACTTTATGTTTACTACCCACTGCGCTTTACATATGAATTTTATAAGAGACAATCTGATTGGTCTAAATGTCAACCTTGGGTAGTATACGGCAACCTTGGGTAGTATCCATAAGTGACTCCACCCCCAGAACGTGGTGTAAGCATAGAGTGTACAGCCATAGGTATATAGGAATAGAGGGAAACTGTGTCACGGTGAGAGAGTTACAAAGTTACGAGGATCTCAGACAGTACTCTACAAGGCCCTGCCTCCTCACTGAGGACGTCTGCCACGTGTTTACCTGTGATTGCTCCTGCGGGGCTCTAACGCCGCCTTCATGGCGCCAGGCCCCTCAGACGATTCCCCGGACACACTGATGCCCCACAGAGTCTCTTACCTGGACGACACAGATCCTCCACCAGGGGGATCGCCCGACTGAAGGAGATCCCTCTCAAGGCCGGCAGAATGCCGTGGGCCAGCTCGGCCTCTCGGGGCGCGTCTATGGTACAGTCGACAGTGGCCTTCTCGAAGCAGTCGCCCATCGTGCGGAGGTCAACGTTGTTGATAACACTGAGACAGTGAAAAGAGAGATAGAGAATGATGTCATTATGCATTCAATTTGCCCATGGTCGCCTTATAAGAGGTAGACTTACTGCAATAACAAAGGCCAATCCTTTTCATACCATGTCTATGTGGTGTGGGAATTTAAAAAACTCTCCTCTGATAAATGTGTTGGGGTGAGATTTCTACCTAAATTCATCTCATAGATTCGGTCAAACCCAAAGTAAGTCTAATAGAGCTTTTTTTTTTGGCAATTTTTAAGGGAATATTGTGTGTACACAAATAACCGTTTTTCCACTTTGGCCCTGGCCCCCTACTCCTCATTTTAATGGTGGGTGTTAAGCCGAATGAGTAGTGGGTACCATTTTGTGTAAGTCTTTGGTGTGACCGAACCGAGTTTGAACCCCTGATCTCCCATGCTCTCGGTGAACACCTCTACCACTTAGCCAGCAAGCCTATTGGACGTTAAACTAAACAAACAATCAAACAGAGAGATAGGCGACATAGAGTGGGAGGACTCTGACCTGCAGGACTGGTTGAAGTCCACGCTGGGGTCCATCACGTTGGTGTTCATGGCGTTCGCCACCAGCTGACTGGACACCGGGTCGGGGCGCCCCCTGGCGGCCTCGGCGCCCCGCGTGGCCCGGATGTAGGAGCGGACGGCGCCCTCGAGACAGGGGCTGACGACGGAGAGGTCACACAGCGGGCGCGCCGACCCCGGCCCCGACCCCGGGCTCTGCTCCATCAGCTGGCTCGTCGCCGCACCTGTCAGTAACCACACCTCAACGTTACCCTCTTCACAGTCTACATGGTCGCCGCACCTGTCAGTAACCACACCTCAACATTACTCGCTTCACAGTCTACATGGTCGCCGCACCTGTCAGTAACCACACCTCAACATTACCCGCCTCACAGTCTACATGGTCGCCGCACCTGTCAGCAAGCACACCTCAACATTACCCGCCTCACAGTCTACATGGTCGCCGCACCTGTCAGCAAGCACACCTCAACGTTACCAGCCTCACAGTCTACATGGTCGCCGCACCTGTCAGTAACCACACCTCAACATTACCCGCCTCACAGTCTACATGGTCGCCGCACCTGTCAGCAAGCACACCTCAACGTTACCCGCCTCACAGTCTATATGGTCGCCGCACCTGTCAGTAACCACACCTCAACGTTACCAGCCTCACAGTCTACATGGTCGCCGCACCTGTCAGCAAGCACACCTCAACGTTACCCGCTTCACAGTCTACATGGTCGCCGCACCTGTCAGCAAGCACACCTCAACGTTACCCGCTTCACAGTCTACATGGTCGCCGCACCTGTCAGCAAGCACACCTCAACGTTACCCGCCTCACAGTCTACATGGTCGCCGCACCTGTCAGCAACCACACCTCAACGTTACCCGCCTCACAGTCTACATGGTCGCCGCACCTGTCAGTAACCACACCTCAACGTTACCAGCCTCACGGTCTACATGGTCGCCGCACCTGTCAGCAAGCACACCTCAACGTTACCCGCCTCACAGTCTACATGGTCGCCGCACCTGTCAGCAACCACACCTCAACGTTACCCGCTTCACAGTCTACATGGTCGCCGCACCTGTCAGCAAGCACACCTCAACGTTACCAGCCTAACAGTCTACATGGTCGCCGCACCTGTCAGCAAGCACACCTCAACGTTACCAGCCTCACAGTCTACATGGTCGCCGCACCTGTCAGCAAGCACACCTCAACGTTACCCGATTCACAGTCTACATGGTCGCCGCACCTGTCAGCAAGCACACCTCAACGTTACCCGCCTCACAGTCTACATGGTCGCCGCACCTGTCAGCAACCACACCTCAACGTTACCCGCTTCACAGTCTACATGGTCGCCGCACCTGTCAGCAACCACACCTCAACGTTACCCGCTTCACAGTCTACATGGTCGCCGCACCTGTCAGCAGGCACACCTCAACGTTACCCGCCTCACAGTCTACATGGTCGCCGCACCTGTCAGCAACCACACCTCAACGTTACCCGCCTCACAGTCTACATGGTCGCCGCACCTGTCAGTAACCACACCTCAACGTTACCCGCTTCACAGTCTACATGGTCGCCGCACCTGTCAGCAAGCACACCTCAACGTTACCCGCTTCACAGTCTACATGGTCGCCGCACCTGTCAGCAAGCACACCTCAACGTTACCAGCCTCACAGTCTACATGGTCGCCGCACCTGTCAGTAACCACACCTCAACGTTTCCCGCCTCACAGTCTATATGGTCGCCGCACCTGTCAGCAAGCACACCTCAACGTTACCCGATTCACAGTCTATATGGAGCATCTATTCTCAGTCTATTCAATCAGTGTTCCTTGTGACAATGAGAGATGATGGTGATTGAACCTCATTCACACCAATAAAACAGCGGTCTGAACCTCCCCACACACCCTCAGCCCCACGCCTGGACCGACATGTTTTCTTATTTTCTCTCTGTGGCAGTAAATTCCATATAAAGAACATGTCCACTCTTCTTTCTGGTCCTAACTGACACCCCTGTTAACAGTTTAGGGATCAATGATGCCTTGAGGCATCACTCAGCCCAGGGCGATGCCATCTTTTCCTCGAAATTTATGAAATTGTTTTTAACAAATAGCATAATGCATTAATAAACAAAGACTTTTCACAGAAAGTAGGCATGAATAAGAGATATAACGTTGACTCTCTGACCAGGCCGCCATGACGCCAGACCTGCAAAGTGCCTACAACTGTTCAGTACATATTGACGAACTGTCAAAGGGTATAAAGAAATCAAAGAAAGTACTGGAAAATAGTTCAACCTAACAATGTTGCTTGAGCCTATTCCAAAGAAAGATACAAGCTTTTTTAGAGAGACAAATCTCTTTGATTATTTATGAAATACTTGAAAACATGGAAAAGCATTGACTGTGACAAGTCTACAAACGTGAAAAGTGTAGATCTTTGATGGTCCTTCAGGACCCCCCGGGACGTTAAACACAAATAGACCAGGTAGTCAAGTACTCCACCCAAACTTTGATATCCCAGGGTGAAATGCCTTGGAGATTAAATAGACAATATTACCAAGGTTTGGATCTGTGTCGTCGTATTCTGTGCGTTGTTGACGCGCAGTATTATCCGCGCGATGCCAAGTTACAGCGTCGTGTCAACTACAGGCGTACCACGATGAGAGTAACTCTGTGATGGTACTGTACTCATTGTCGACTGTTCGACCCTTGACGCAGGCGCCGTCTGTATCTACGTGGAGTGGTCCCATCAGGCGGCAGCTCCGTCTCTAAGTCTCCTCTGAGATTACGACCTTCCAAACTGATCCTTACACCTTGCAAAGGTCAGATCGGGAGTTCCGCAAGGATCAGTTTTGGTTGCGTTACTTTCCTTAATCTTCATAAATGATTTGGAAAAATCGATATCCCGTAGAACGATCATTATACATGTACATGCGGATGATATTGTACTCAATGCCACAAGAAATAGTCAAGAGGAAATTGTACAAAATGTTGAAGTTGATGTTAATGATGTAAACTAGCGACAGATCATAAAACACATCTGAGATAAGGTGGTTCAGTAATAAGAGAACTACAAATAAGACCTTAAGTGGGAGGAAATAAACTGGACACAGTAAAAAAAAAATTAGGAGCATAAATAGGAAATAAAATCTGCTGGGTAGTGATGGCCCGACTCTAGGGGTTTATAATGAGAGGATGGCAGTAGGTGGATAGTAACTCGAGATTCACTCACCTATAAAAAGTACCAGGAGCCAATGAGACTGATCCATCTTCCCCGCTGACTGCAATCTTTGCTGACTGATCTTTCACCAGCTCGAAACAAAGCTTTTAAAACAATGCCAAACCTACTCTCCAAGCGCGAACCTTCACATGTATAACTCACAGATACCTGTAGAATGTGCTTGAAGAATACGTCGTTTAAATACCCTTGTAAACAATTCTTGTGCATGAAATTCGACCCGTTAATGCACTTACTGCCTCTTAAACACATTTTAAAGCTTGTGTCTGATTGCCAAATTAATTTTAAGTGCCACTGGCTAAGTGCCATATAGGTGAGAGCTTTTCCGGGCGAGGATGCCTTAATGCAGTATGTCCCGGGGAGGGCGGGGGGGGGGGGGGTTAGGTGGTCTAGACATACCCAATAGTCAATAGAATCAGGGATGGTGAAGAGAAGCCGAGGGCGGGGGGGGGGGGGGTCTAGACATACCCAATAGTTAACAGAGTCAGGGAGGAGGATGAAGCCTGAATGTGTTCTCAGTGACTCCGCCACCTCTGGGCATGATTCAGCTGCTGCTGTCCTACAAACGACTCGCCTGGAGAGGGTTAACACGTGTCCAGATGATGCACACCGGGTATGTGGGAGGACTGTGAGTGTGCTGACAACAGGCGACCACGTGAGCGCCCATGACAACAGGCGACCACGTGAGCGCCCATGGCAACAGGCGACCACGTGAGCGCCCATGACAACAGGCGACCACGTGAGCGCCCATGACAACAGGCGACCACGTGAGCGCCCATGACAACAGGCGACCACGTGAGCGCCCATGACAACAGGCGACCACGTGAGCGCCCATGACAACAGGCGACCACGTGAGCGCCCATGACAACAGGCGACCACGTGAGCGCCCATGACAACAGGCGACCACGTGAGCGCCCATGACAACAGGCGACCACGTGAGCGCCCATGACAACAGGCGACCACGTGAGCGCCCATGACAACAGGCGACCACGTGAGCGCCCATGACAACAGGCGACCACGTGAGCGCCCATGGCATGCTTCCCTAACCAGGGACGCCAGTTTGTAGGATTTTGCCTACATGTAGGATTTTCATTCTAGTCTCAAAAATATGAACATTTCAAGAAATTGTATGTTTTGAGAACAGATAGACTCCAGGTTCCCTAAAATATAAATCTTAGATAAAATTGTTCTGTAATATATCAGACTTCTGAATTCAGCTACAACCAGCTCACTCAGTTAGAGGCCCTGTGGATCCCAGTGCTCCAACCTAGAGCTGTAGGATGGTAGGATTCCTGTAGGAAATGCTCCTACGGATAAGGGCAAACTTGAATACTGACATCTGATTGGTTTAAAATGTATCATGTGAGAATAGAGTTATTAAAGCATCACCAAGTCTATAAGAAAATATCAGAGGAATGCCAAATGAACTTGTTAAGATATTCTGCAGAATATAGAACTGATAGTGTGTGGTAATCTTTCTTAAATGATTTTCTTTGAAGAGTACCCCATTTAGTGCAGAACTACACATATACCCACTCTCATAGCAGATATCTAGCTATCCTATACTGTCAGGATCTGCTAGGAGAGCGATGGGGATTCCCCATACACCATGTGCATTTTAGGTGATAATAGACTGGCCTCAGTCCCCATGTAGGAATTTTTCTTGACCCCCCACTGGCATCCCTGCCTAACGTCGTGTGGGATGTTGTGAGTCTCCACACACTGCTGCCGCAGTAGAGAGAGTTTGCGGTCAAATGGTGAATGATTCGAGTGATCAGCCAGCAATAACTAGGGGCAAATTGTATGTTCTCCAATGATGAATAAGCGTGAAATTGTTTAAAAAAAACCCACTTATAAACACGTTTGGGTTTATTCAGTCTATGGGTCAGGTCCTATAACCCACTAGCACCCAGTCAACATGTCATTTCTACAACAGCCTCTCTAGGATCCAAATACATCAAGCACCAGTCGATCGAGGAGGTACTTTTGTCTAGTGATTGGTCATGGTCAGTTGGCCACGCCTTAGACACTGGCAATCTGCTCCTTTTCCAATGTCACAGGGTTAGCATGCAGATAAGGGTCAAGGGTTGGTTTATGCAGCAGTTAATGTGACCTTCAGGCAAAGTATATGAGCGTGTAGCCCACGCTGAATAAAAAAGGTCACTTCAACGTAGACATATTAAAACTAGTCTGTGACTGGAAGATTAGTATGTTGACAGAGAGTGCTTTATCACGATTTATCTCAGCCTGGTATAAACGTCCATAGGCTTAGCATTACGAACTCGTTCTCAACAGGCTTGCGAGAACGGTATCTCGTTCTCAACGGGTGATAAAGAGATGAATATTTCCAGGCTAAGATAGAATCAGAAACATATTCGTGCTTGGTCTGAGTCCCTGTTCACCATCTCGTTTGGAGTGCTTCAGAATATTCACTCGGTTATCGCCTCGTTCATATTACTGCGCACTCCAAACTCGATGGCGAACGAGGACACAGACCAAACACTCATTAGTTTCTTCCTTAGTACACTAAGCTGTCTGTTTCGATCTGGATATTGAGTGGGTATTGGGTGACTGTGATTGGTGGAAGGCGCGCACACGGCGCTGCGCTCATCCGTCTACGACGGGAAGTCTGTCGCCCCTGAGATGGTTTCATAAACATGGCACCAATACTACGTTCAGTCTCATTGACTGATCCAAGTAGCTTGAGAAAAAGGTGGTAACGCTAAAAAGCTTCATTGGGATGTTCGTTAACTACACCTTTCTGAATAGCACGATCCAGTTTGATATTCTAAAGAAACGACAGAGATGTAGATCGCCGGGTCGGGTCGGGTCGGGTCGGGTCGGGTCGGGTCGGGTCGGGTCGGGTCGGGTCGGACCGGACCGGGCCGGGGTCGGGGCTGAGGTCGGGGGCCGGGGTCGGGGGCCGAGGCCGGGGTCGGGGCTGGGGTCGGGGGCCGGGGTCGGGGGCCGAGACCGGGGTCGGGGGCCGAGACCGGGGTCGGGGGCCGGGGTCGGGGGCCGGGGTCGGGGGCCGAGGCCGGGGTCGGGGCTGGGGTCGGGGGCCGAGGCCGGGGTCGGGGCTGGGGTCGGGGGTCGGGGGCCGAGGCCGGGGTCGGGTCTGGGGTCGGGGGCCGGGGTCGGGGGCCAGGGGTCGGGGTCGGGTCAGGGCCTTGGGTCGGGTGGTGGGTCCTCATAGACAAATATGCAAAGTTTGATAACTTCTGTTCTATTCAAGGTATCGGGAAACTGTTTTCAGACTCAGTATAGCCCCCGTCTCCGCTACAAATCTGTATATACCGCTTGTATCTAGAACGCGGGGACGCATACAGTTGCTATATAAAGGGCCCGTTCAGAATCGGGGAGAGTCGGTTAGGGTGTGTACAGCGGGTAAGGTCGGGCAGAGTCGGTCATGCCCCATGTTCGTGATGCCCGAGTCTCGTCTGCCAGAGGCGTGCTCGGAACAGTCGGCGTCTGTAGGGGCTGACAGCGGAACTCACAATGACTCTGTGCCCTATTCTCTCAGGACAATAGACCGTCCATGAGAGTAAAGAGGTTAGATAAGTAATTAATTTAATGTGCGTGCCGGAGTCACGTGTCATGTGTCAGTCTGACGTCATCAGGTCTCATGTTTCACCTGCAAGTGACGTCACAAATAGGCCAGGTGACATCCGCGTCCACCGGGCGTTCCGCTGAATCCACAGAAACGGCGCAAAGGGAGGGGGCGGGGGGGGGGGGGGGGTGCCTAAAACTAATCATTTCGATAACTACCTCATCGCCGTTCCACTAAAGGGATCGTTCCATTGACTCGGCGAACATCTAACATTCATTAGATATTCATTTCATAAAGTTCAGTTGCAGTATTGTTTTGATTTTAGATAATCACAAAGGTCAGTTTTATATTCACCTAGGTTTTAGAATTACATACCATCTCGTACTGAGTGAATACATGTAAGAAACAAACGCGGACTGTTTTCTGTGTAAATGAGTGTGTGTTTAGGTCGCGTATGAATATTGTGTGTGATTTCGACGTCCGGAGATCGCCGCCGGACGTCGGGCGGCACTGCTCCATTACACCAGTGTCTGCAGTATTTTATTGATTCTCCATTCCCCTGCTGTGATAGATGCACCCCCTTGCGATTTTTTTCGGTACAAAATATCTAGCATAGCTCAAGGGAAAAAGGTCGCAAAGTGTGCGATGCCCATAACTTACCTACAGATATTTGGTTGATACTATCATTTAGATAGATATATCGCAGCAGTATATACATATACTCGACTTGCGATTATGTGCGATGAGTCATTATAATAAGGATAGTAAAAACGAATACTGGAGAACTCGGCCCGTAACGAACTCGACCAATAACGAACTCAATAAGTTTGTAACGAACTCGACCCGTTTGAAATTTTCCCAGCTCAAGTATCTAATTATAACTGTGGATGAATACTATATCTAATAGCAAGTTTGTTGTCTTGGCTTCAAATTTGGTCTTCTCTGGGGATTAAATCAAACATAAACCCTTCCCCTAATCCTATCCCTAAGCCTATCCCTAAGCCTATCCCTAGCATTAACCCTACACCGAAACATGACTTATTTTCTATATCCAATGGTTTATTTATCTAAAAGCTAACTAGTTAGACCTTTCCTTCGATTTGAAAAAGTCTTATTCATAAATATCTGAAACGGTCGAGGTCCGGAGCCGGGTCCGGGTCCGGAGCCCGGTCGAGGTCCGGAGCCGGGTCCGGAGCCCGGGGCCCGGTCGAGGTCCGGAGCCGGGTCCGGAGTCGGGTCCGGAGCCCGGGGCCCGGTCGAGGTCCGGAGCCGGAGCCGGAGCCGGGTCCGGAGCCCGGTCGAGGTCCGGAGCCGGGTCCGGAGCCCGGTCCGGGTCCGGAGCCCGGTCGAGGTCCGGAGCCCGGTCCGGGTCCGGAGCCGGGTCCGGAGCCCGGTCGAGGTCCGGAGCCGGGTCCGGGTCCGGAGCCCGGTCGAGGTCCGGAGCCGGGTCCGGAGCCGGAGCCCGGTCGAGGTCCGGAGCCCGGTCCGGGTCTGGAGCCCGGTCGAGGTCCGGAGCCCGGTCGAGGTCCGGAGCCCGGGGCTGGTGATGACGGCGTGACGTCAGAGGATGTCCAGACGACACCCGAACTTCCTGTGAACTCATTACTCTCAATTATACTTAATGACCATTCCCGTCAACACGCCTTTTATCGTGTGTTTAAATAATTACTCTAAAATATGGGTGTGTCCGGATGGTGTACCTGTAGTTCTCTGTATATTAACTACTTTATCTCTTTTTTAATGTGGACGTTTTGCATTCTTCTGACTGATAGTTCTCCGGCAGTGAGATTCTGTATGTCATCCGGGTGCTTCAGTCTTTAAAATGATGGTTTTCATAAATTGTCTTTTATATTGCAGAATATTTTGCACTGGGGGTGCTCTTATTTCTTCAAAGAGTAATTTCTATTGAATAAATAATTTAAGGAAAAACATTTATCAATTGCATCACACTGAATACGGATAACCATCCACGATTATAACAAATCCTAAATCCTTTTTGGATCCATACAATATGAGGTATATTATTTAAAGAAATGCTAAGATGCTATTAAATCCATTATCGAATTCTCTCGGATCTTCACTACAGCAGACGCGCGACAGTAGGGCACACCGCATAGATAGACAATAATCGATGGATCTGTAGACAGGCGATCGTAAACTACGAGTGGTTGACGCGCAGTAATTCACGAGCGTTAGCGAGTGTCTTACGACGTCAACCTCAATATTCTCAAGTAAATCAATCATAGGAATTGCCATATCATGAATAGGGACGTTTTTTGCACAATAGCATAATTAGACTATTTTCCCGTATACCATGGCTTTGAGGCCGTATACCACAGATTTGAATCCGTATACTATGATTATGGTAAATGAGAATGGGTAGTGGTTTACTACATTCTCAATTGGTACCTTGTATGTCATGGATGATAATTTGTATTTTCTACAGTACTAGACATTTTTTCTTTGTTCACCCTGCAAGAATACACAAGCTGTTCCTGCTGAGATGTGATTGTTATCACTGGTGGTCAGTAACGGCTGTAACGTGCAGATGTCTGTACTGGTGGGTGCGTGCCCGGTGGTGGGAGTGTCGGCACTCAAGGGCGTGTCCACTAAATGAACATGGAGGCCCCGCGGACCCCCGACACCGCCCTCACACCTCACACCTCACACCCCACACCTCACACCTCACACCTCATACCTCACACCTCATACCTCACACCTCACACCCCACACCTCACACCTCATACCTCACACCTCATACCTCACACCTCACACCGCCCTCACACCTCACACCTCACACCTCACACCTCATACCTCACACCTCACACCACCATCACACCCCACACCTCACACCTCACACCTCACACCGCCCTCACACCTCACACCCCACACCTCACACCTCACACCTCATACCTCACACCTCATACCTCACACCTCACACCACACACCTCATACCTCACACCTCATACCTCACACCTCACACCGCCCTCACACCTCACACCTCACACCTCATACCTCACACCTCACACCACCATCACACCCCACACCTCACACCTCACACCGCCCTCACACCTCACACCCCACACCTCACACCTCACACCTCACACCTCACACCTCATACCTCACACCACCCTCACACCACCCTCACACCACCCTCACACCTCACACCCCACACCTCACACCTCACACCTCATACCTCACACCACCCTCACACCACCCTCACACCACCCTCACACCTCACACCGCCCTCACACCTCACACCTCACACCTCATACCTCACACCTCACACCTCATACCTCACACCCCACACCTCACACCCCCACACCACATACCCCACACCTCACACCCCCACACCCCACACCTCACACCTCACACCCCACACCACACACCTCACACCACACACCTCACACCTCACACCTCACACCACCCCCACACCTCACACCCCCACACCACACACCTCACACCCCCACACCCCACACCTCACACCCCCACACCACACACCCCACACCTCACACCTCACACCACACACCACACACCTCACACCCCAATACCCCACACCTCACACCCCACACCTCACACCTCACACCACCCTCACACCTCACACCCCCACACCACACACCACACACCTCACACCTCACACCCCCACACCCCACACCTCACACCCCCACACCACACACCCCACACCTCACACCCCCACACCCCACACCTCACACCTCACACCCCACACCACACACCTCACACCACACACCTCACACCTCACACCACCCCCACACCTCACACCCCCACACCACACACCACACACCTCACACCTCACACCCCCACACCCCACACCTCACACCCCCACACCACACACCCCACACCTCACACCTCACACCACACACCACACACCTCACACCTCACACCCCCACACCACACACCTCACACCCCCACACCACACACCCCACACCTCACACCTCACACCCCCACACCCCACACCTCACACCCCACACCTCACACCTCACACCACCCTCACACTTCACACCTCAAACCGCCCTCACACCTCATACCTCACACCTCACACCGCCCTCACACCTCACACCTCACACCGCCCTCACACCTCACACCGCCCTCACACCTCACACCTCACACCGCCCTCACACCTCACACCCCACACCTCACACCTCACACCGCCCTCACACCTCACACCTCACACCACACACCCCACACCTCACACCGCCCTAAAAACCTCACACCCCATACCTCACACCGCCCTCACACCTCACACCGCCCCCACACCGCCCACACACCTCACACCTCACACCACACACCCCACACCTCACACCGCCCTAAAAACCTCACACCCCATACCTCACACCGCCCTCACACCTCACACCGCCCCCACACCGCCCTCACACCTCACACCCAACACCTCACACCGCCCTCAAAACCTCACACCCCTCGCCTCACACCCCACACCTCGCACTCCACACCGCCCTCAAAACCTCACACCCCTCACCTCACACCCCACACCTTACACCCCACACCGCCCTCAAAACCTCACACCCCTCACCTCACACCCCACACCTCACACCTCACACCGCCCTCACACCTCACACCCAACACCTCACACCGCCCTCAAAACCTCACACCCCTCGCCTCACACCCCACACCTCACACCCCACACCGCCCTCAAAACCTCACACCCCTCACCTCACACCCCACACCTCACACCTCACACCTCACACCCCTCACCTCACACCCCACACCTCACACCTCACACCGCCCTCACACCTCACACCCCACACTGCCCTCACACCTCACACCTCACACCCCTCACCTCACACCTCAAACCCTCCAGCACGTGAAGACTCGACACACTTGTAATAAGACTGACGGGTCGGGCAGTGTCTCGCAGTGGCGTGCTACATCTGGCTGGACCGGACTGGATCTTTGGAGCCCCTATTATCACTCACGTGGGGCTCTTACATAAAGATCCCTATTATCACTCACAGCGAGTCCACAAGTGCCCCTGGGTGGGCTGAGACCCCACATCCTGGTGGAGTACCCGCTTTGTGAGGGAGGGGCCTATTTCAATCAGAGATGTGCCCGGGACACCAGGTGCATAGACCGCGTTAGTCCTGACGTCATTTTGGTGCCAAACAAATCCAAACTCCGAGAAGCACTGCATAGACGTAGCGTCATGGCATAGTAGAGTTAAATATAATGTAGAATTTAAAAAATTGAGATGTCTAGGATCGCTGACTGCTGCACTTTTGAAGGGATATCCCAATGTTTGGCACCAGAACGTAAGGGAAACCCCGCTCTCGGCAGGTCAAATAACGTCACACTAATACGGTCTATACTGAGCAACACACAGTACTCTGTGTAGCAGTACTCTGTGGTACAGGCCACAGGGTCAAGGTCAGCTTGCAGGTCAGTGGTGTGAAGCACATCAGGAAGTAAGGTGCAACATTGCCACCACTGCACACATGGGTCAGATTTTTTAAACCTGCTAAATTACGCTTTCTTCCTGGGATTTTACACTCAAAAAATAATTTTAGAATAATACTTCTTTTTATAGCTTATATTAGTCTCCTACTAAGTACCTTCCAGAAAAACATTATTCCAACAAAATCAGACAAATGGTTCAGATTTTAGAGCCTTTTGAAATTGTGTAAAATACTGCATGTTGTCCACCCCCATAAAATATTTGAAATTTCAAGGAACTTTATAAAAGGTTATAATTTGAGAAAAACTGATATTATATGGTGACATATGTTATATTTGACCCAAAACATCTCTATCACATATTAGATATGAAACAAAAGCTATGAACATATTTAGGTGTTGGGCCACACAGGGGTGTCAGACAACACAAGGGGTGTTGGACAATACGTTTTTTAAATCACTCAGAACAATGGACAAAATAATATTTGTGGCTATAATCCTTTATATTCTTAATCAAATGATAGAAATCTTCGTTTTTCAAAACAAACCACTCAATTACTGATAAGAAACAACCCCAAATTCATGACTTTTATCTGAGCATGTTGTCCGACACCCCGGGGTGTCGGACAACACACCTTCAGTTTTTTAACCACAAGAAGTACATTTCTTTATTTAGGAAAAAAGTAAACTGGTTATTCATAAGTGGTAGGGATACTTAACATTTACAGGGGTATTTGTTATTCTATTATGATTATTATTTCTTCTATACATTTTTTAACAGGTGTATTGTCCAACAGCCCATTTTTTGGAAAAAATATCATCATGGAATCACAATGTTTTAATATCAGAATGGATAATCTGATTGTGTTGAAACTATCAGGTCTCACAATCAGGATATTGGTCAACATTTTACAATAAAGAAAAATTCATTTCTCATTGTATATCTCATTAGTACAATCCTCTCATAATTGGGGTGTCAGACAAAATGCTCTATGGGGCTCTCAGTTGGAAAATTTAAAGGATTTTACCATTTTGATATTTTTTCAAACTTTAACCAATTTTCAAAACTATATTGTCTACACTTCTCATGACATATGCTTTAAACAAGTTACTAGAAACAATTGGCTCAACATTGTGCCTCCAAAATTTTGAAAAAAAGTGAAAACACTAGAAAATCACAGTTTTTGTTGATTTTCGGAAGGAAAAATTCCTCAGAGCTATACAAAACCCTATGTTGGAATGAAAGATCATCTAAAGATGCACAAAAAAATGCCACTTTTAAATCGATGAGATACGTTTATACAACATTAGCCTTAAATAACCCTGTTTTCGGTAATTTAGCAGGTTTGAAAAATCCCACCCACATACACCCACATACACCTGGTGGTTACAACGCCCCGTGAATTCCCTCAAAACTCCCAGAACCCTGAACCTGCGTGGATTGTACAAAGAAGACATGAATTGCCACCTGCTGCTAGTATCAACATGACTCAAAGGAGATGGATTGATAAAGTTTATTTGACAGTTAATATTCAGTCGAACAAAGGATACATTTCAATTACGTATTTATCAGAAGAAATCATAAGTCATTGCAGAATTTCATCAATATTTATAGATTCCAGCTGGTTTTCATTTTTCTCAGCTGCCTAAGACAGAGAAGACGCTCTACTGAGTGTTGATCACAATCACAGCGCCATCACAAACAGCTCTTCTCTGATCACTCATGGACTCAGTTCGCCAACTCCTCACCTGCCTGTAGGCTGCAGTAGTGCTCCACCTCCCGACCACGGCCAACCATCATGCCACTTAGCACCACTCACCGATTATCCAACACTATCGTTGCAATAATCGTCAAGTGGAAACAAAAGTGGTCAACGACTTTGTCTCCTACATTGCGTAATATGGCGCCTCGGACCGACTTTTTGTACCACAGATGAATATGAACGGGATGCGATAAATCAGTGGCGGCAACAAAAAAAGTGATGACCACCTCCTTTTTCATTGAAAAACAGTGTATTTTTTCCCTCACTGTCACAGATTTCTATGTAAACCCAACATACACTTTTAAGAATCGCCCTTGTGGGAAATATATCAATTCAGCTCTAGTTTAAAGAGGGTCAATGTTCGGCTTGTCAGGTCCATACATACAACAATAGGTGCATATTGAACACGTTGTCAGGTGGAAACTGAGAGAATGCGTTGGGGTCGACAATCGTTAGCACGGACACATTCTCGACCACGGACAGTTTTCGTACAGGGTGCACGTCATCAGTGGGGTTTCATCGGCCGGCGGTAACGCCACGTTAGACTCAATGTCAGAGGTCGTCATGTGCTCATTCATCCCCTGCTCACCAAGGCTCTCTTCTGGTACGTCTAGGTTGGTCAATAAATCAAGTAATACATACAAATGCTGGACCATTCTTATCAAGGTTTAAGTAACACATACAATGCTGGACCATTCTTATCAAGGTTTAAGTAACACATACAATGCTGGACCATTCTTATCAAGGTTTAAGTAACACATACAATGCTGGACCATTCTTATCAAGGTTTAAGTAACACATACAATGCTGGACCATTCTTATCAAGGTTTAAGTAACACATACAATGCTGGACCATTCTTATCAAGGTTTAAGTAACACATACAATGCTGGACCATTCTTATCAAGGTTTAAGTAACACATACAATGCTGGACCATTCTTATCAAGGTTTAAGTAACACATACAATGCTGGACCATTCTTATCAAGGTTTAAGTAACACATACAATGCTGGACCATTCTTATCAAGGTTTAAGTAACACATACAATGCTGGACCATTCTTATCAAGGTTTAAGTAACACATACAATGCTGGACCATTCTTATCAAGGTTTAAGTAACACATACAATGCTGGACCATTCTTATCAAGGTTTAAGTAACACATACAATGCTGGACCATTCTTATCAAGGTTTAAGTAACACATACAATGCTGGACCATTCTTATCAAGGTTTAAGTAACACATACAATGCTGGACCATTCTTATCAAGGTTTAAGTAACACATACAATGCTGGACCATTCTTATCAAGGTTTAAGTAACACATACAATGCTGGACCATTCTTATCAAGGTTTAAGTAACACATACAATGCTGGACCATTCTTATCAAGGTTTAAGTAACACATACAATGCTGGACCATTCTTATCAAGGTTTAAGTAACACATACAATGCTGGACCATTCTTATCAAGGTTTAAGTAACACATACAATGCTGGACCATTCTTATCAAGGTTTAAGTAACACATACAATGCTGGACCATTCTTATCAAGGTTTAAGTAACACATACAATGCTGGACCATTCTTATCAAGGTTTAAGTAACACATACTATCGTAAAACTGGATGAGGTTTAATCTTGTCCACCGTATTCCACGACTGGAGTTTGGCAAAGTCACTTCATGAGGCGAAGCCGAGTGAAGTCCGGAGCCAAAACTTCAGGAGTGGAATGCGGTGGCCAAGATTAAAACGAATCAGGTTTTGATTTTATCCTACCCTATCTCCTTGATTTTGGAATATTACGTGATAACAATGTTGTATGCCACCAGTGGCATATAAAACTCTGTATGCCAGTCAGCGTGGCATACGGAAACCCAATGTTAAGCCTATGGGAATTTATATTAGGGGTAGGATAAAATGCTGGACCACTCATATGAATGTTTTAAGTAACACAAATCAAAACTGGGTGATTCTTATCGAGGTTCGCCATAATGTATACCAGAGCTTGTTAATATTTATCAATGTTGTAACTAATGTATGATGATTTATTTTCCAAAACACAAAGAGAAATCTGTTGACATATACCATGGCGCACCTCATATGATGAGACCCTGTGGAGTCGAAACCAGTCGTGACAAACCTCGCGGCAGATATCTGTGTAACTAGATACTGTGAAACTGTATGTCTAAAATACCGCTGACTATCCGAGTCAGACTACAAACACATAGAGGGAGGCGGTGCGGAGTTCTGCAGGCCTGGCCTCACTTGCCCGGTACACGTACCTGTAGCAGGTGACCGGATTACCTCACGGTACACGTACCTGTAGCAGGTGACCGGATTACCTCACGGTACACGTACCTGTAGCAGGTGACCGGATTACCTCACGGTACACGTACCTGTGGCAGGTGACCGGATTACCTCACGGTACACGTACCTATGGCAGGTGACCGGATTACCTCACGGTACACGTACCTGTAGCAGGTGACCGGATTACCTCACGGTACACGTACCTGTAGCAGGTGACCGGATTACCTCACGGTACACGTACCTGTGGCAGGTGACCGGATTACCTCACGGTACACGTACCTGTGGCAGGTGACCGGATTACCTCACGGTACACGTACCTGTAGCAGGTGACCGGATTACCTCACGGTACACGTACCTGTAGCAGGTGACCGGATTACCTCACGGTACACGTACCTGTAGCAGGTGACCGGATTACCTCACGGTACACGTACCTGTGGCAGGTGACCGGATTACCTCACGGTACACGTACCTGTGGCAGGTGACCGGATTACCTCACGGTACACGTACCTGTGGCAGGTGACCGGATTACCTCACGGAACCCTGGTCTCCTGTGCCGGGTTTCTAGTCGCCGCTCCTGTCAGTCTGTGACCGTGTTACTCTCCCGACACTCGCCGCACCGAGCAGTCACAGGGGGGGGGGGGGGAGGGGGGGAGAAGGCCCAGCACCATGTAATTTACCCGCCAAGGTGCGAGGTCGGGGGGGGGGGGGTGAAGTAGCAACATGAAGGACACGAGGAGGGGTGGTAAGGGAGTATTCATTATACATGACTGGGGGCACACGTTTCGCAAAATGAAATGGCTTCAAAAGGCTTGAGGGATTTTCTTCGAGGGCTGCTGAAATTGCTGTGTGCTGCGCTATCTCCTGATTCTCCATTTGCTTTCACGTGGAGGAGTTTCTCCGACATTCCTGTCCTGTCAGAGTGTATCAGTTTATAATCTATCAGGCGAAGTGACGTCCTACTGTCCAGAGAGAGCGGCACTTCACAAGGACCAGGGAGAGCCGTATGGGATGGTTGGGTTGAGTGTGTGAGCCGTATGGGATGTTTGGGTTGAGTGTGTGAGCCGTATAGGTAGCCAAGTATCTCCATGTTAGTAGCGCCCCCTACCAGTGGCGGATGTGCTGATCCTGAGATCGCTTCAGATTGATGTGACATCAAATCGTCATTCCATCTCGCGCCTGCTCTGACACATACACAACAGTGACTGGTTTCAGATACAGGCGGCCGTATGCTCCGAGCAGTTGACGCATAGTTATATCCGAGCGCATGCGAGGATATTGCGCAGAGGCAACTTGGAGGAGCGTCTAACCGTTTTCATCTGAAACCAGTTCACCAGTGTATCTATCATCCAGCGTTTCCTGATAAGTGGCGTACCAATATTAGTTCATTTAGTTATGCACTGCTTTTTCATACACACTATTTTTCCCTATGTGCCGGCTTTTGCAACCGGAGCATACAACACATTCGTATGCTCCTGGTATGTGTGTTTTCTATGGACAGGATGTATTAGGTGGATAATAAACAGCGCTCCAGAGGCCTCATTGCACATGTCCCCAGGTCTTCTCCCAGCTGCAGTTGACTGGAAGGCGCTGTGTGTCTTAGTGTGTTTAGGGGATGTGGTCACGCAGTGTCAGCGTGTTTAGAGGATGTGGTCACGCTGTGTGTTTAGGGGATGTGGTCACGCTGTGTGTTTAGGGGATGTGGTCACGCTGTGTGTTTAGGGGATGTGGTCACGCTGTGTCAGCGTGTTTAGGGGATGTGGTCACGCTGTGTCGGCGTGTTTAGAGGATGTGGTCATGCAGTGTCAGCGTGTTTAGAGGATGTGGTCACGCTGTGTGTTTAGGGGATGTGGTCACGCTGTGTCGGCGTGTTTAGAGGATGTGGTCACGCAGTGTCTTAGCGTGTTTAGGGGATGTGGTAACGCAGTGTCTTAGCATGTTTAGAGGATGTGGTCACGCTGTCTTAGCATGTTTAGGGGATGTGGTCACGCAGTGTCTTAGTGTGTTTAGGGGATGTGGTCACACTGTGTCAGGGCGTGTTTAGGGGATGTGGTCACGCTGTGTCTTAGTGTGTTTAGGGGATGTGGTCACGCTGTGTCAGCGCGTTTAGAGGATGTGGTCACGCTGTGTCATAGCTGGTTTAGGGGATGTGGTCACGCTGTGTCGTGGTATGTTTAGGGGATGTGGTCACGCTGTGTCATGGTGTGTTTAGGGGATGTGGTCACGCTGTGTCAGCGTGTTTAGGGGATGTGGTCACGCTGTGTCAGCGTGTTTAGGGGATGTGGTCACGCTGTGTCATGGTGTGTTTAGGGGATGTGGTCACGCTGTGTCAGCGTGTTTAGGGGATGTGGTCACGCTGTGTCGTGGTATGTTTAGGGGATGTGGTCACGCTGAGTTTCATAGCGTGTTTAGAGGATGTGGTCACGCTGAGTTTCATAGCGTGTTTAGGGGATGTGGTCACGCTGTGTCTTGGCATGTTTAGAGGATGTGGTCACGCTGTGTCGTGGTGTGTTTAGGGGATGTGGTCACGCTGTGAGAAGTCCCTCGTTGGCCCTGTGAGGCGCGTGGTGGCGGAGGCGAGGCCGGAGAGCAGGGCGAGGAGCCATGACGGGGAGACGGCGCCAACACCTGCAACCAACAGATACAGTCAGTCTCAAATAGACGTAACGGGCCTACCAACACCTGTAACTACACAAACAGACAAGCACGTTCAAAGTTACCTCTACGCCATAGGCTTAACATAAAGTGACTCTATCTCACGGGGCGTGGCTTAAAATGTTTGTGTTCTTTCAATCTAAAATCGACAGGGTAGGATGAATACTTAATGATCCTCGGTAAGAATCGATTTCGATTCAAGCAACTCTGTTTTACGTGCTCGTGATATATCCATCGATTTCAAAGTCACCATGGCATTTAAGCCATGGGCGTGTTGCATAAATGACTCGTGATACTCTGTATTGGTATAGGGAAAAAACTAGTTCCATATACAGGTCACTGATTGGCTAACTTATGTGACGTCACTATACTCAATGGTGATTGGATAAGTTCTACTATGATTAATAAGGCAGCAGATATGAACATCCGATGATAACTGTATGGAGAAAGTATACCAGAAGTGAGGAATATTTCTGACCAATAATGTTACCAGGTATTTTGATGTATGAAAACAGTCAGCCTGTTTTCATACTATTATATACCTAAAAAGTAGTGAACTTTTACCTAGTGTTTATATACCCCATGTGTCACATTGGGATGTGTGGCCATGAATATCACATAGGCAGTAGTGGGTGCTGTACGTAGGGGATACAGCCCCAGGTATTATAGAGGAAACCTATGAAAGTGTATGGTCAGAGCTCGTATCCCATCGACTTTCAATCGCGTAGTAATTCACAAGGCAAAGCCGCGTGAATTACGTAGCGATTCAAACGAGATAGGATCGAGCTCTGACCCTAAACTTGAGTAGGTTTTAATTTATCTCACCCTTCACATTGACTAACTTGCTGACATTTGTGAGATAAACCCCATTGAGTATATTTTGTTTTTTAATTCTCCATGGGCATTGGGTGTGAGTCTGTGGGTGAGAGTGGCGGGGTGCTCTGTGACTGACCGTTGCTGGCGGGCGGGAAGAGCGCGGGGAGCTGCACGTCGCACGCGCGGAGGGCGGGTCTCAGGGAGGTCAGGTGCAGGCGACTCGTCTCCTCCAGGAAGGTGCAGCCCGCCGAGTTGTTCCACTGACACGAGGCGTAGTCCTGTACCGTGCTGCAGTCAAACCAGCATCACATCATGTACTCAGTTTACATGTCTACATGTACTCACAGTCTACACGTCTACATGTACGTACAGTCTACACGTCTACATGTACGCACAGTCTACACGTCTACATGTACACACAGTCTACACGTCTACATGTACTCAGTCTACACGTCTACATGTACTCAGTTTACACGTCTACATGTACTCAGTCTACACGTCTACATGTACTCAGTTTACACGTCTACATGTACTCAGTCTACACGTCTACATGTACGCACAGTCTACACGTCTACATGTACGCACAGTCTACACGTCTACATGTACACACAGTCTACACGTCTACATGTACTCAGTCTACACGTCTACATGTACTCAGTTTACACGTCTACATGTACTCAGTTTACACACTCTTCAGTCAATTTCAAGACAAAATCCTCAATCCTCAGGCAAAAAAAAACCCTTCATATGTCACTTATTCATGATTTCAGAGAGACTCTAGGCTGTTGAACCTCAGAAGAGACAGCAATTAAACTTAAATTACAGCTAATGGGTTGCACATCTCAGCAAGTCCACTCTTTACATTGAATATTTTCAGCGATATGTTTTGCTAGAATGAGGAAAGCCCTGTTACATGGTTTCTAACTAGACCCATGTGAAAATATTGGTTGAAATATTTTCTTTGCCACAGCTGCAAGTAGAGGGTTTTTGCTATGTTTTTTAAAAATATAAAACTAGTAAAAGAACTGTATGATCAACACTGATGAATGAGCGTGGTGACATGATGTCAACTCGTATTTACACGTCTGACTTATAGTGACGTGATGTCAACTCTTATTTACACGTCTGACTTATAGTGACGTGATGTCAGCTCGTATTTACACGTCTGACTTATAGTGACGTGATGTCAACTCTTATTTACACGTCTGACTTATAGTGACGTGATGTCAACTCTTATTTACACGTCTGACTTATAGTGACGTGATGTCAGCTCGTATTTACACGTCTGACTTATAGTGACGTGATGTCAACTCGTATTTACACGTCTGACTTATAGTGACGTGATGTCAACTCGTATTTACACGTCTGACTTATAGTGACGTGATGTCAACTCGAATTTACACGTCTGACTTATAGTGACGTGATGTCAACTCGTATTTACACGTCTGACTTATAGTGACGTGATGTCAACTCGTATTTACACGTCTGACTTATAGTGACGTGATGTCAACTCGTATTTACACGTCTGACTTATAGTGACGTGATGTCAACTCGTATTTACACGTCTGACTTATAGTGACGTGATGTCAACTCGTATTTACACGTCTGACTTATAGTGACGTGATGTCAACTCGTATTTACACGTCTGACTTATAGTGACGTGATGTCAACTCGTATTTACACGTCTGACTTATAGTGACGTGATGTCAACTCGTATTTACACGTCTGACTTATAGTGACGTGATGTCAACTCGTATTTACACGTCTGACTTATAGTGACGTGATGTCAACTCGTATTTACACGTCTGACTTATAGTGACGTGATGTCAACTCGTATTTACACGTCTGACTTATAGTGACGTGATGTCAACTCGTATTTACACGTCTGACTTATAGTGACGTGATGTCAACTCGTATTTACACGTCTGACTCGTAGTGGAGAGAGTATTTCTGTGTGGTCAGTGGAGTGAGGTCAGTGAGACGAGGTGCGACACACTTACCTGCACTGTTCTTGTCGTCTCGTCAGATTGCCGGCGGCGACCATGGCGAGCGCGCCCTCCGCCGTCTGCCAGCACGCTAACATGGCGGCGTGCCTCGCGGCGACGGGAAACGCCTCACACTCTGCAGCACAGGAACACGCGGTCATCAGTGGGTTTACTGAACAGGGGCTTTTACACTCAAGTCGGAGGTCTACTCGATCTGGTAGATTGCAATCAGGCAGGGTGAGGGGTGGGGAGTTAGCACAGTGGTTAAGTTACTGGACTCGTAACCCCGAGGTTGGGGGTTCGAGTCCGACTTCAGCCACTTTTCTCCATCGCCAGTGGTAGATTTACTGCTATATCAAACGCCAATCCTGCTCACACCATGTGTGTTGTGGGAAGTAAAAGAACTCTCTCCTTGGTAAACGTGTAGGGGTGAGCTTTCTACCTAATTTCATCTCATCAATTTGATCACATCCTACCAAACTAGTAAGACAATAAGACCGCTGTCTGACAAGCCATAGATTCAAGGCGGGCGTCCACCAACCACGACAAGGCTACGACAAGCGGCCACAAGAAACTTCCAATCGGCGCTTGTCGCGACCTTGTCGTAAGAAGGAAGGCTTTAAGACAACGTTGGTGGGGTGTGTCGGGAAGTGCACGCTCCACCAAAATTTCCTATCGTAGACCTCTGCAACACGCTCCCGACACGCCATGACACTCCACGACAAAGGTCCAGTCGTAGGAAAAATCGAACATGTTCGATTTTGTCGTAACCTTGTCGGAAGGCTCCCGACAAGCTTCCAGTCGCAGCCTGTCGTGGCCTTGTCATAGACTCTTGTCGGGAACTGGGGTCCACCAACCACAACAAGGCTGCGACAAGTCCTCCAATCATAGGCCTGTCGTGGACCTTGTCGGAATGCCATTGTCGTAGCCTTGTCGTGGTTGGTGGACGCCCGCCTTTACCAATACACCACAGAAAGGTCCTCCTAGTGAACTGCGTTGTTCACGTAAACTAGTCTCTATTAGCTGCAGGAAGATGTAGAGAGGATACAGACAGCGCGGTCAAAGCACCTCAAATGCAGGCCTTTAAAAGGCAAAACAAGAACTCATTCTGATTTGCGTTATCGACGGCTAAGGTGTTATGGGTCAGAGGGTTGCAGCTAGACTGGCTCCAGTCCCTGTATCCTTTGACTACCCTCCTTGCTGAGATACAGGGGCAGTCAGAGAAGGATACATACTAGAGTGAAATTTGTTCTGATTGTGATTAAACATTTAATAAATGTTCATAATCAAAGACTTGAGCAAGTCTCGGTGTGCAGCCTGGTAACTGGTGTGGGAGACATTGTGACTGTGACAGAGATCTAAATAAGGGAATCAGGAGTCCAGCTCCCGTGTACACGTTGAATGCTGATCATCTATCTGTACTGGCCTGAGGTTACAGAGGTATCGTGTTGTATGATGATCACTGTTATGAGGGAAGGTGACTCGGCTGTTACGTGGTCAGGGTCTCCCTCCTGCTGGAGATTAACGCGGAGTGAGCCGGTCAGTTGGGATTACTTGAGGTTACATAGAGGTATCGTGTTGTATGATGATCACTGTTATGAGGGAAGGTGACTCGGCTGTTACGTGGTCAGGGTCTCCCTCCTGCTGGAGATTAACGCGGAGTGAGCCGGTCAGTTGGGATTACTTGAGGTTACAGAGGTATCGTGTTATAGGATGATGTGTTATGAGGGGAGGTGACCCGGCTGTCACGTGGTCAGAGTCTCCCTCCTGCTGGAGATTAACGCGGAGTGAGCCGGTCAGTTGGGATTACTTGAGGTTACATAGAGGTATCGTGTTGTATGATGATCACTGTTATGAGGGGAGGTGACCCGGCTGTCACGTGGTCAGGGTCTCCCTCCTGCTGGAGATTAACGCGGAGTGAGCCGGTCAGTTGGGATTACTTGAGGTTACAGAGGTATCGTGTTGTAGGATGATGTGTTATGAGGGGAGGTGACTCGGCTGTTACGTGGTGAGGGTCTCCTTGACACTCTATAATGTCGCCATGATATTGATCAGTCAAAAACTAGCACGGTGACCCCTGATTTCTAAGTCCGACATGTGTTCTACAACACTAGGAGATCATGATATTAGATGTTGAGGGTATTGACATGGGTTTAATGAGGGTTGTCTGATGCGCCTGTGAGAGAGGGGAGACCGTACCTGGAGCGCAGAGGTCGGGGGCGAGGCGCACGGCGTCGGTGATGGGCAGCGCGTCGTCGCGCAGTGAGGGCAGCGTGTCGGAGCCCAGCTCGTTCCCGGGCAGAGTGCTCAGCACGCACGTCTGAGTCACCGCCTCGATGCAGGTCACCAGCCCGGCCATGTCCACGTTCCGCACCACCCTGTACCACACCAACATCACATGGTAATCACCCTGTACCACACCAACATCACATGGTAATCACCCTGTACCACACCAACATCACATGGTAATCACCCTGTACCACACCAACATCACATAGTAATCACCCTGTACCACACCAACATCACATAGTAATCACCCTGTACCACACCAACATCACATGGTAATCACCCTGTACCACACCAACATCACATGGTAATCACCCTGTACCACACCAACATCACATAGTAATCACCCTGTACCACACCAACATCACATAGTAATCACCCTGTACCACACCAACATCACATAGTAATCACCCTGTACCACACCAACATCACATAGTAATCACCCTGTACCACACCAACATCACATGGTAATCACCCTGTACCACACCAACATCACATGGTAATCACCCTGTACCACTCCAACATCACATAGTAATCACCCTGTACCACACCAACATCACATGGTAATCACCCTGTACCACTCCAACATCACATAGTAATCACCCTGTACCACACCAACATCACATAGTAATCACCCTGTACCACACCAACATCACATAGTAATCACCCTGTACCACACCAACATCACATAGTAATCACCCTGTACCACACCAACATCACATAGTAATCACCCTGTACCACACCAACATCACATGGTAATCACCCTGTACCACACCAACATCACATGGTAATCACCCTGTACCACTCCAACATCACATAGTAATCACCCTGTACCACACCAACATCACATGGTAATCACCCTGTACCACACCAACATCACATGGTAATCACCCTGTACCACACCAACATCACATGGTAATCACCCTGTACCACACCAACATCACATAGTAATCACCCTGTACCACACCAACATCACATAGTAATCACCCTGTACCACACCAACATCACATAGTAATCACCCTGTACCACACCAACATCACATAGTAATCACCCTGTACCACACCAACATCACATAGTAATCACCCTGTACCACACCAACATCACATAGTAATCACCCTGTACCACACCAACATCACATAGTAATCACCCTGTACCACACCAACATCACATAGTAATCACCCTGTACACACCAATCACATAGTAATCACCTGTACCACACCAACATCACATAGTAATCACCCTGTACCACACAACATCACATAGTAATCACCCTGTACCACACCACATCACATAGTAAGCACCTGTACCACACCAACATCACATAGTAATCACCCTGTACCACACCAACATCAATAGTAATCACCTGTACCACACCAACATCACATAGTAATCACCCTGTACCACACAACATCACATAGTAATCACCCTGTACCACACCAACATCACATAGTAATCACCTGTACCACACCACATCACATAGTAATCACCATAGTAATCACCCTGTACCACACCAACATCACATAGTAATCACCCTGTACCACACCAACATCACATAGTAATCACCCTGTACCACACCAACATCACATAGTAATCACCCTGTACCACACCAACATCACATAGTAATCACCCTGTACCACACCAACATCACATAGTAATCACCCTGTACCACACCAGTATCACATAGTAATCACCCTGTACCACACCAACATCACATAGTAATCACCCTGTACCACACCAACATCACATAGTAATCACCCTGTACCACACCAACATCACATAGTAATCACCCTGTACCACACCAACATCACATAGTAATCACCCTGTACCACACCAACATCACATAGTAATCACCCTGTACCACACCAACATCACATGGTAATCACCCTGTACCACACCAACATCACATAGTAATCACCCTGTACCACACCAACATCACATAGTAATCACCCTGTACCACACCAACATCACATGGTAATCACCCTGTACCACACCAACATCACATAGTAATCACCCTGTACCACACCAACATCACATAGTAATCACCCTGTACCACACCAACATCACATAGTAATCACCCTGTACCACTCCAACATCACATAGTAATCACCCTGTACCACTCCAACATCACATAGTAATCACCCTGTACCACACCAACATCACATAGTAATCACCCTGTACCACACCAACATCACATAGTAATCACCCTGTACCACACCAACATCACATAGTAATCACCCTGTACCACACCAACATCACATAGTAATCACCCTGTACCACACCAACATCACATAGTAATCACCCTGTACCACACCAACATCACATAGTAATCACCCTGTACCACACCAACATCACATAGTAATCACCCTGTACCACACCAACATCACATAGTAATCACCCTGTATCACACCAACATCACATAGTAATCACCCTGTACCACACCAACATCACATAGTAATCACCCTGTACCACACCAACATCACATAGTAACCACCCTGTACCACACCAACATCACATAGTAATCACCCTGTACCACACCAACATCACATAGTAATCACCCTGTACCACACAGAAAACATGCATAACAATCACAATCTCCGCACAGAAACACACATAACAATCACACTGTCCACACAGAAAACACGCATAGTAATCACCCTGTCTGCACAGAAATATCACATAACAATCACCCTGTCTGCACAGAAATATCACAATAACAATCACACTGTCCACACAGAAATACCACATAGTAATCACACTGTCTGCATAGAAATATCACATATAACAAACACAGTCAAAACATACTCACTGGCAGGTTCTGATGCTGGGTGTGGGATACTAACAGACTTACTGGCAGGTGTCGTGAGGTTCTCCTGCGGGGATAGTAACAGACTTACTGGCAGGTGTCGTTGAGGTTCTGATGCAGGGATAGTAACAGACTTACTCGCAGGTGTCGTTGAGGTTCTGATGCGGGGATACTAACATACTTACTGGCAGGTGTCGTTGAGGTTCTGATGCAGGGATAGTAACAGACTTACTGGCAGGTGTCGTTGACGTTCTGATGCGGGGTGCGGGATAGTAACAGACTTACTGGCAGGTGTCATTGAGGTTCTGATGCGGGAATAGTAACAGACTTACTGGCAGGTGTCGTTGAGGTTCTGATGCGGGGTGCGGGGATAGTAACAGACTTACTGGCAGGTGTCGTTGAGGTTCTGATGTGGGGTGCGGGATAGTAACAGACTTACTGGCAGGTGTCGTTGAGGTTCTGATGCGGGGATACTAACAGACTTACTGGCAGGTGTCGTTTAGGTTCTGATACGGGGTGAGGGATAGTAACAGACTTACTGGCAGGTGTCGTTGAGGTTCTGATGCGGGGATAGTAACAGACTTACTGGCAGGTGTCGTTGAGGTTCTCCTGCAGGTTGCGGGATAGAAACAGACTTACTGGCAGGTGTCGTTGAGGTTCTGATGCGGGGTGCGGGATAGTAACAGACTTACTGGCAGGTGTCGTTGAGGTTCTGATGCGGGGATACTAACAGACTTACTGGCAGGTGTCATTGAGGTTCTGATGCGGGGATACTAACAGACTTACTGGCAGGTGTTGTTGAGGTTCTCCTGCAGGTTGCGGGATAGTAACAGACTTACTGGCAGGTGTCGTTGAGGTTCTGATGCGGGGATAGTAACAGACTTACTGGCAGGTGTTGTTGAGGTTCTCCTGTGGGTTGCGGGATACTAACAGACTTACTGGCAGGTGTCGTTGAGGTTCTTCTGTGGGTTGCGGGATACTAACGGACTTACTGGCAGGTGTCGTTGAGGTTCTCCTGCGGGTTGCGGGATACTAACAGACTTACTGGCAGGTGTCGTTGAGGTTCTCCTGCAGGTTGCGGGATACTAACAGACTTACTGGCAGGTGTCGTTGAGGTTCTGATGCTGGGTGTGGGATACTAACAGACTTACTGGCAGGTGTCGTTGAGGTTCTCCTGTGGGTTGCGGGATACTAACAGACTTACTGGCAGGTGTCGTTGAGGTTCTGATGCTGGGTGTGGGATACTAACAGACTTACTGGCAGGTGTCGTTGAGGTTCTCCTGCGGGGATACTAACAGACTTACTGGCAGGTGTCGTTGAGGTTCTGATGCGGGGATACTAACATATTTACTGGCAGGTGTCGTTGAGGTTCTGATGCGGGGTGCGGGATACTAACAGACTTACTGGCAGGTGTCGTTGTGGTTCTGATGTGGGGATAGTAACAGACTTACTGGCAGGTGTCGTTGAGGTTCTGATGCAGGGATAGTAACAGACTTACTGGCAGGTGTCGTTGAGGTTCTGATGCAGGGATAGTAACAGACTTACTGGCAGGTGTCGTTGTGGTTCTGATGCGGGGTGCGGGGATAGTAACAGACTTACTGGCAGGTGTCGTTGAGGTTCTCCTGCAGGTTGCGGGATAGTAACAGACTTACTGGCAGGTGTCATTGTGGTTCTGATGCGGGGATAGTAACAGACTTACTGGCAGGTGTCGTTGAGGTTCTGATGCGGGGTGCGGGATACTAACAGACTTACTGGCAGGTGTCGTTGTGGTTCTGATGCGGGGATAGTAACAGACTTACTGGCAGGTGTCGTTGAGGTTCTGATGCGGGGATACACACAGACTTACTGGCAGGTGTCGTTGAGGTTCTGATGCGGGGATAGTAACAGACTTACTGGCAGGTGTCGTTGAGGTTCTGATGCGGGGATACTAACAGACTTACTGGCAGGTGTCGTTGAGGTTCTGATGCGGGGATAGTAACAGACTTACTGGCAGGTGTCGTTGAGGTTCTGATGCGGGGATACTAACAGACTTACTGGCAGGTGTCGTTGAGGTTCTGATGCCAGGTGCGGGATACTAACAGACTTACTGGCAGGTGTCGTTGAGGTTCTGATGCGGGGATACTAACAGACTTACTGGCAGGTGTCGTTGAGGTTCTGATGCGGGGTGCGGGGATACTAACAGACTTACTGGCAGGTGTCGTTGAGGTTCTCCTGCAGGTTGCGGGATAGTAACAGACTTACTGGCAGGTGTCGTTGAGGTTCTCCTGCGGGTTGCGGATGCCCTTGCCGAGCACGGTGGAGACCCGGATGGCCGTGGCCGGGTCGACGGGCTTGCCGAGCGCCTCCTCGCCCCGCGTGTTGACCACGTAGGACAGCACGGCCTTGTTGAGACACTCGATGAGCGAGGCCAGGTTACAGTCCGGCAGACCCGCCTCCTGCGCCGAGCTGCTCCAGTGCTGAGCGCCGCCTGAAGGCAGCCACACGGCAGGGTTTTATAAGTACATATTGTAGTGAACGCCAAGACTCGGGCAGTTAACGTGTACGACATTAACAGTCTGTATGTAGATACATCGTACAGCAGTCTCAGCGGGTAACTCGCTGTTCTGAATAGGCCGAGATTACCAGCGGCCGCCCGTCCAGTACTGCATACAGCGGGCGGGGGGGGGGGGGATTCTTGACAATTGTAAGATCTTCCAGCGAGGGTTAACTTTACAATCTCTGCAACAGAAGCTGTCCTTTTTACATCAACTTCGGCATTCAATAAAATACATAAGATTCGAAATGTATCAAGATACAGAATTATGTTTGAGATGAAATAAGACGGTTCCAGTCTCTATGACCAAGACTGATAAGGGGTGTATGACAAAGCAGGCCAAGGGGGACGGGGACTTATTCTACTGATTGAGAGCCCACGTTGAATAATGCCTGTCATACAGAAATCACAGCCTTCCCACTGCAGGCACTCTCCGCCTTCATCCCCATCCATGGTAGATTTACTCACATATAGATTCAATCACCACCCGACCGCAGCGAGTCTCATCAGAGCAGACGTAATTAGTAGAAACCGAACGAGAGTTAGACTTGTCAGTGTTTACGCTACGACGGGAAGGTCGTGTATTACTACGCGAAGCGTTATCTGAGCTTAGTGTGGAACAGACTTGAACAGAGTGGCACAGACACTGACAAGTCTAACTTGAGTTCGGTTTCGTATTTATCCGACCCCATCCCCACGACTTTATGAATTTCTGCTCTGTAGCCAGAACTATTTACACAGGTAAATAATTCATGATTGCTGATTGGTCAATTTTACATAAGGTACGTAAATTTTTCTTTATGTCATGGCACGCCACATAAAATTTGCCTATGTTAAATCAATAAGGGTTTTTTATTAGGGGTAGGATAAATCACTTATACCCAGAGAAACACCTCAACGATGACGTAAATCACCTATACCCCACAAGAAACACCTCAACGATGACGTAAATCACTTATACCCCACAAGAAACACCTCAAAGATGACGTAAATCACTTATACCCCATAAGAAACAGCTCAACGATGACGTAAATCACTTATACCCCACAAGAAACACCTCAGCGATGACGTAAATCACTTATACCCCACAAGAAACACCTCAACGATGACGTAAATCACTTATACCCCATAAGAAACAGCTCAACGATGACGTAAATCACTTATACCCCACGAGAAATACCTCAAAGATGATGTAAATCATTTATACCCCACGAGAAACACCTCAAAGATGACGTAAATCACTTATACCCCACAAGAAACACCTCAAAGATGACGTAAATCACTTATACCCCACAAGAAACACCTCAAAGATGACGTAAATCACTTATACCCAGAGAAACACCTCAAAGATGACGTAAATCTCTTATACCCAGAGAAACACCTCAACGATGACGTAAATCACTTATACCCCACAAGAAACACCTCAAAGATGACGTAAATCACTTATACCCCACAAGAAACACCTCAAAGATGACGTTAATCACTTATACCCCGCGAGAAACACCTCAACGATGACGTAAATCACTTATACCCCACAAGAAACACCTCAACGATGACGTAAATCACTTATACCCCACAAGAAACACCTCAAAGATGACGTAAATCACTTATACCCAGAGAAACACCTCAAAGATGACGTAAATCACTTATACCCCACAAGAAACACCTCAAAGATGATGTAAATCACTTATACCCAGAGAATCACCTCAAGTACTGTTTACCCCGAGTAACGTTTGAGACTCTTCCTCCCGGGACTTGTTTCCCTCTGCTCTATACCCTCACACATTGATAAAGATGAGAAGTCCCTGACCGCCGATCTATGGCCAGCCATATCCACGCCTATCGAGTAACTCCAACTTGTGAGGTTTCTTCACGCATCTAAGCTTCAATCTGATTGGTCTGGATGGCGTCACATGGTTAAGCTTGGTATGAAAACGTCAGCCTTGGTATAAAAAGTGTAGTTACTACACCCCCAGCAGCGGTATGTCACTGTAGAGTGTTCGCCCATAGGTATTCAGATATATGTATTTACAAAAAGATGCCCCACTTACCTATGAGAATGAATAGTAGGAGTGACTGAGTGGTGAAGGCTGTGAGCGCCATGTCTGATGTGCTGCTGATACCGGGCCCTGCCGCGTGTCCACCACCACCTCTGCGCACCGCCTTGTATGGACTGGAGACGTCTCGCCACCACCACGGTCACGTCCAGGCTCTCAAAAAGCTAGGTGCGGCTCCACACGGACTGCGCCTTATATTGCGTGTCCGGCGTACACCACGTATAACGCTCTCCAAGCGTGTCTCCCGTCCCATCGCACTGCTTAACGCCTGCCTTCACGTCCCCTCATTGTGTTTGGAGAATAGTAGCAGGTAACATTTCCGGAGATTCCGTTTATATTTTTCATGGGAGGGGCTGACACACTACCCCCTAATTGGATAAATTTACACCTGATTATGCATATCTGGATGCCTGCAATTAAGTCAGTTTACACTTTAACAAGCCCCGGAGCGGGACAATTTGCCGTTTAATGAGTTGGAGGTGGCAGTTAATGAGAGTTGATGATTGGCGAGGAACCAAAGACCGCCAACAACTGCAAATAAATGATAGTTTTCGCTGCCACTCCAAAGAAATCACGACGTCATTGGTAATTGGAAACCAACAGCATATATACAGGTCCAGACGTACAACGGGTCTTCAGCGTCGGAACTCGACCATACAACCGTCAACTCCTTAACACGGGAGAAGGCAATACGGCATTTCCATGGCAGCACTTCTTCGCATTTTCTCGGAAATCCTAGAAGAATTATAGATTTTCCATGAACAGGTGGAGTGAGCGCTTCCTGAAGTCATCGTCAATAAACAGTGGGGTGAACATCCCCACAGACCCTCGGCCCCGCCACGTGGCCGACACCGATATGATTTCCATGATAAAGACAATTCCACAGTAAACTGTTTCCACTTTCCACTGAGCCCGACTGACCGCCCTTGTTGACGGGACCGGACCCCGGGCGCCGCCTACTGCCGGTCCTTCATGCTCCGGCCGCACTGATCTCAGATCCAGCGGGCTTTTCGTTGACCTTTATTTATGTTTTAAGGAAAGCAACATTAATTTGCGCGGAAATTCTGATACCTGGGAAATACGCCAATATTTAAAACTTAAATTAATTTACGTGTATTTTTTATAAGATGTCTTGTCTTTTTTAGAAGAAACGCAAAAAGTTTTATGCTATAGTGTGACAAGCCCCGCCTCTCCCCCTGTCATGCTTTCTCATATATCCTTTAACATTCTTTGTCATGGAGGCTCAAGTCCAATCATATGTAACGGTAAGTTCTTTATGAACATATTGAACTTATGAAATAACCTCATTTAGATTTATTCATAGGGGACCATACTTTTGATATGACCATTTAATCGACAGATTATAGATGAAAACAACGTAATTTGTAAAATGTTTAGTGTACTTTTATTACATAACAGTACATCGTTATACAACTTCAGTATATATGTGTATGATCATGTTCTCACAGTCATAGAAGTATATCATTTATTATACATTAACTAGAAATAAAATCATTAATATCATACATCAAACTGTTAACTTTAGTATAGATACAAAACAACACTATAGATGTGTAGTGTCTTCCCCGAATGTAGCTCCTGTCCAGATCGAATCGTGCCAGCTGCGATGGCTGTTTGAGGTCTTTCGTCCCCTAGTCAGGGGATGGACGACTAATAACAGCCATCACTGCGGACTCAGTAATTATGTTTCCTTATCACCATACACATGACAATGCGGACATAACGGTGGGCTGAGCATGCTGCGGACATAACGGTGGGCTGAGCATGCTGCGGACATAACGGTGGGCTGAGCATGCTGCATACTGCACCCCAGCAGTGCTTGTACTTGGTAGACGTTGGTGTAGAGGAGCAGATCTTGTGCCCGCGCTGGCTGCTGTCAGGTGCGTGACGGTCTCGCTGTCCGCGTGGTGAGGCGTTCCCCCTCAGAGTGTCACGTCACCACAGCAGGACGGCCAGCAGGGCGGCCAGCAGGGCGGCCAGCAGGGCGGCCAGCTGCACCGCCACAGGCCGCATCCCGTGCGTAGACCCTGAAAATACACACGGTACCCTCAGCGGACGGACTCCGGGCGGGAGAGAGGAGGACGGGGCTCGCTGGTTAATTTACCAGACCAGGGGTGGGAAGAGAGCCATGGTTATGGAACTTTGTGGTTTAAAGTCCCACTGCAGCCACTTTTCTCCTTCACCCCCAGCAGTGGTAGACTTACTACTATATCAAAGGCCAATCCTTCTCATACCATGTCTATGTGGTATGGTGTACAGCCACATTTCTCCTTCATCCCCAACAGTGGTAGCCTTACTGCCATATCAAAGTGAGATTTCTATATAAATAGCTCTCATAGATTTGATTCTCCCCATTATAGTCCATGGGAGGGGGAGGGGTGGAGATCGTGCTGTGTGGTATAATATACACGTATGTCCAGTAATTAGGACAGCTTTAAGAGTCTACACAAGTATGGGGAGTCAGACTCTGTTCTATATTCGATCACCACATTCATATTTATCACTATTCATAATACAACATGGACAACATTTACACGAAGTTTACTTCATAATTCATTGAACAAAAAAATGCATAATTACATGAAAAAAAACAACCCATTACTAGTTAGATGCAAAATTAGTACTATTTTGTGGATTAATATAGACATAAATTGGTTTTGTTAGATATTATTTGTGTAAACACTGTACAGCTCTGATATTGACCTAGTGGAAGCCATGACTGAGATCTTGACTGATTTCGGCAGATTGAAGGGTGACGTCACGTGCGGTGTTATCAAGTGCACGCCATGACAGTTTGAGTTTATCCATGTACCCATCCTGGCCTATCTACCACTACTGGCCGCGTTTTACTACAGTATCTGATAGATGCGCCAATAGTGACAGCATCAGATCGCAATAGTCGACGGTGTTACGGACAGGGAGAGGACGCACCACGAGAAACACCACGAGTGGTGACGCTTAGTAATGCCCTAGCATTAGCGAGCGTGTTACGAAGTCAAACTCGAGTGGTTTAAGGAAGTGCCCATCCACAAAACCAGCGTCTGTTGTATTTATCACCCAGCTTCTCGAATCAATAGGACTTTATGTATATAATGAGTGACTATCATTTTGCTTTCCAGTTCAAAAGGACTATTTTTCCGTAATCGATGGCTTTCTGTCGGAATTAGTGCGTTAAGATCTGTAATCACTGGCCATGGTTTCTGACATCATAGGAACAATGGGCGGTGGTTTACTGAGTCGCCATACATTTTCCAAGGGGACTTCGTATACGATGGATGCTAAATATCAGAAAACGGTTTTTTGCCGTGAGTGTTATGGATGGATTATTTTCTTTTTGAGATTAATGAGATGTGGCAATAACAGCTCCTCAGTAAACCTCCCCAAAGAAGTAGTGGCGTTTTAATGTCGTGGTGAGAGTTGCTTGTTGGACGTACCTGGCGCCGAGCTCTGCCGCGCGACTGAAACAAGAAACACGTTTAATCAATCACTGTTCATACTTTTTTATATCTCGAAAAAGGAGAGATCTTGTTATTGATGTCCCCTTTTATAAATCAAATTGTAAAATCCTCAATCATCGCAGAAAGATACAGAATAGCGGCGAGAGACGCGGTCAGTGTTCATGGAGAGGTGTAACAATGAATTCAGAGTACGTGATATCTAAATACAAAGACGAGTCACATAAATGCCTTTTTTTTTTTCTTTTTTTTTTGAAAAATACTTTTATTCAATCTGTCCGAGGACAGTTCTTCCATGAATAAATACAGTTAGCTTGTCCGTTACAGCATAAGTAGTAGGAAAATTTGATGAAGATGAGATGTTGGTAACAACAGCAAAAATACATAGTAGAACAATGGCGATAAACATTAGTTTACGCTATACAGTTCAACACTGCTAACTCAACAATAATTATAAACAATGGCTATACTGTTTACAGTTCAACTTTACTAGTAACAACAACTGGTTCATTTATTAGTCCTATACCATGGCCTGGTTCAGTTCTTGGCGGACCAAATATTTAAACATCTCTTTACTTGGCGCTTTCTGGGTTTCAGGAGTAAGATTGTTCCAGATTCGCTGCCCACGGTAGGCAGGACTGCGTTTATAACCATTTGTTTTAAACTTACGTTCATGGAAGCGCACCTTATTATCGCTACGGGTTCCGCGTTGCTCGTTTACAGTATACTGTGGTAACCTGGATAGTTTGTAGAGAAAGCTCATCATTTGCCTCTGTCTCCGTAGGTATAGTTTTTCGACTTTACATGTCAGGTGCAGCTGATCAACTCCAATGTCAGGAACTTTAACCCCAGCTATCAGCCTTAGGCCCCGGTTTTGAAGCCGCTGGAGTTTCGATACTTGAGCCTGATTGCCCCCATCATGTAGGAAACATGCATATTCCATCAGGGGTCGAACAGTGGCCAGATAGACCAATCGAGCAATGTCTTTTGTCATACATCCTCTGAGCTTTGCCAGCTTGTATAATCGGGCATTGGTGGTTTTCTTCACATGCTTCAAATTCTCATTTAAACTAAGTGAGGCATCAAGGAACACACCCAGATATCGATATATATGACAATGAGGCAGGACATGATTCCCACACAAGAGCTTCATGTTGTCCAATCGCTTTAGACGCGGTTTGGTTCCATACCAACAGGTCATAGTTTTGTTGCTGTTGACAATTAGGCCATTGGCGTTACACCAGATGTTGATACAATGTACTGCAGCTTGCAGCGTGTTAGCAGCGCGGTGTTCATTAAGATCAGAGACATAAAGCACAAGATCGTCAGCATATTGTATTGACGAGCAGTCTTCAACCATTTCACACATGTCATTTATATGTAAGGGGCATGAAGAAACGCGGTATGCGAGGATGTTCCAGTATGGTATATACATTTTATCTTAGTACTCACTGACGGCACACTTGGGCTGGTACTTGATGTTGCACAGCTGGATGACGTCCGCCTGGATCTGCGACTTCATCTCCGCCTCCATGTGCTTCTTCATGAAGCCGCAGCAGCTGGACTTCTCCAGCGGGCACAGCAGCACGATCCGCACCTCCCTTAAAGACAAGGTGCAACATCTTAAAACAAGTTACAGCAGCTGGTCTTCTCCAACGGGCACAGCAGCACGATCCGCACCTCCCTTAAAGACAAAGTGTAACATCTTAAAACAAGTTACAGCAGCTGGACTTCTCCAGTGGACACAGCAGCACGATCCGCACCTCCCTTAAAGACAAAGTGTAACATCTTAAAACAAGTTACAGCGGCTGGACTTCTCCAGCAGGCACAGCAGCACGATCCGCACCTCCCTTAAAGACAAAGTGTAACATCTTAAAACAAGTTACAGCAGCTGGTCTTCTCCAGCGGGCACAGCAGCACGATCCGCACCTCCCTTAAAGACAAAGTGTAACATCTTAAAACAAGTTACAGCGGCTGGACTTCTCCAGTGGGCACCTCCCGTATATCTATATGCCGTCTACCTAATCCCAGAATTTCATAATTATGCACCATGTACTGTATTTCACATGCAAAAGATATTTTTCCATAAAATCCCCTACAATAGGCTACGCTGGACTGCAAAAAATCCAACATGTTGGATTTCATTAGGACCTCTAGGATTGGCGTTTTCCATCGCAGCCTATCGTGAGGTATCGTAGACAGAATCGCAGAAACCTGTCCCACCCAACACAATTTTGTCTGACCTCACGATGGAATCGGAATGGTGTCGGGAAGGCCGTCGTAAGGCCTATCAGAACCAGAGTCGTGGTAGGTGGGGAAGGCCATTTAGCAATGTTGTATTTGTGGGGTTTTTTCATTAGGCTACAGTTCAAATGTACATTTGATTTTCAACTGGCTTTACAATTTCTGAGTGTTTCCAACTCATTGTCCTATTCAAGTCAATATTTTGATAATAATCCTAATGAACTAAGGATAAAGAAGAAAGAATAGTGTTCTCTTCACAAATGGAGGTTTGCTATTTTCCCATGGAAATCCCTGTTTTTAGTTCCAGTTTATAAAATGAGTTTTTCATGGGTAAATCAAAGAGTGTATGAATTGAGGCTCATTCTTGGTAATATGACAGTGGTTTGAACCTCCCCACAGTCCCTCAGCCCGATACTACGGCCGACACTGATGTGTTATACATGCTTTCTGTATCTCTCTGAGGCAGCAAATTCATCAGGAAAATATTTCCACTTTTTGATACATTAATTTGATACCTTTGATACATTTATAATGATTTCCAGTTTTCACTGAGCCCGGCTGACATGGCTGTTCATTAATTTGCATCTGAGAGAAGTGTCGGTTTGCTGGGTGTGTGTGTTGTAGAGCGTTTCGCGGTGAGTTGTAGACCGGTGAGAGACGGTCTCGGTGAGCGGGCGGTGGTGTGGGTGGAGGGTACTTACCGGCAGATGTCGGTGGTGTCGAGCTGGGCGTTGCGCGCCTGTCTCAGTCTCAGGAGGAGCATCTCGATGGGCACGGTGCCCGCCGTCACCGCGTGGCACTGCTGTACGGACTGTATGCGCTGTGAGAAGCCCAGACACTCTGAACGAACAACAGACCGGTGTCAGACACTCTGAACAAACAACAGACCGGTGTCAGACACTCTGAACGAACAACAGACCGGTGTCAGACACTCTGAACAAACAACACACCAGTCTCAGACACTCTGAACGAACAACAACCGGTGTCAGACACTCTGAACGAACAACAACCAGTCTCAGACACTCTGAACGAACAACAGACCAGTGTCAGACACTCTGAACGAACAACAACCAGTCACAGACACTCTGAACGAACAACACACCAGTCTCAGACACTCTGAACAAACAACAGACCGGTGTCAGACACTCTGAACGAACAACAGACCGGTGTCAGACACTCTGAACAAACAACAGACCGGTGTCAGACACATGAACAAACAACAGACCGGTGTCAGACACATGAACAAACAACACACCAGTCTCAGACACTCTGAATGAACAACAACCAGTCTCAGACACATTAACAAACAACACACCAGTCTCAGACACTCTGAACGAACAACAACCAGTCTCAGACACTCTGAACGAACAACAACCAGTCTCAGACACATTAACAAACAACAACCAGTCACAGACACTCTGAACGAACAACAACCAGTCTCAGACACATTGAACGAACAACAGACCAGTGTCAGACACTCTGAACGAACAACAGACCGGTGTCAGACACTCTGAACGAACAACAGACCAGTCACAGACACTCTGAACGAACAACAACCAGTCTCAGACACTCTGAACGAACAACACACCAGTCTCAGACACTCTGAACGAACAATACACCAGTCTCAGACACTCTGAATGAACAACAGACCGGTGTCAGACACTCTGAATGAGCAACAGACCGGTGTCAGACACTCTGAACGAACAACAACCGGTGTTAGACACTCTGAACGAACAACACACCAGTCTCAGACACTCTGAACGAACAACAGACCGGTGTCAGACACATGAACAAACAACAGACCGGTGTCAAACACTCTGAACGAAAAACACACCAGTCTCAGACACTCTGAAAAAACAACAACCAGTCTCAGACACTCTGAACGAACAACATACCGGTGTCAGACACTCTGAACGAACAACAGACCGGTGTCAGACACATTAACAAACAACAACCAGTCACAGACACTCTGAACGAACAACAACCAGTCTCAGACACTCTGAACGAACAACAACCAGTCTCAGACACTCTGAACGAACAACAACCAGTCTCAGACACTCTGAACGAACAACAACCAGTCTCAGACACATTAACAAACAACACACCAGTCACAGACACTCTGAACAAACAACAACCAGTCTCAGACACTCTGAACGAAAAATACACCAGTCTCAGACACTCTGAACGAACAACAACCAGTCTCAGACACATTAACAAACAACACACCAGTCACAGACACTCTGAACGAACAACAACCAGTCTCAGACACTCTGAACGAACAACAACCAGTCTCAGACACTCTGAACAAACAACAACCAGTCACAGACACTCTGAACGAACAACAACCAGTCTCAGACACTCTGAACGAACAACAACCAGTCTCAGACACATTAACAAACAACAACCAGTCTCAGACACATTAACAAACAACAACCAGTCTCAGACACATTAACAAACAACACACCAGTCTCAGATACATGACTTCTCCCAATGATGATAAAGATCATAGATAAAGACTAAAAACGGTTATAGATGATCATAGTGAAAAATATGATAAATGAGACCTAAAAACGGTTATAGGTGATGATAGCAAAAAAGATACAAAACCTTTATAGATTCTCATAGTACTAAAGATGATTTTTAAAAAAAGCCTAAAAAGGGTTACAACAATAATTAATTGCTTAAATAATTAAGGATGAAATGATGGTAGGTTGGGACAGTATCGGAATTCTACAGATGTCCCTACTTCTACCTGAAAGCCTAGACAAAGGCACCTTTATGATATATTTTACCCTTAGGTGGAGCTCCCCAAAGATACCCTCAGAATTACGCAAAATGAGGTCTGGGAAGAGAAGGTTTAAACTGACCAGATGTAAAATCAACCAAACCAAACCCAGAGAGGATTTGAGAGTTAACTTAGTAGTTAAAGCAATGGAATTATAATTCCATAGTTATAGGTTTGACTCCCATTGCAGCCACCTTTCTTCTTCATCCACAGCAGTGGAACAAAGGCCAGTCCTTCTCATGCCATGGTTTGGGAAATATAAGAACTCTTACCCTGGTAAATGTGCAGGGGTGAGATTTCTACCTAATATTCATAGATTATAGCACTACACCTATGGTGTAAACCCAACAAAGATTCCACCTTTAGATAGTCTCTATATACCCTCAGGGTCCCCTGGGACTTGACACAAACAAAAGCCCTTCCCACCTGATCCGCACATGGACTCCCCGATGGTGCTGAACATGTTGCCCGAGTCGGCGCCGGCGAACACCTCCTTCACCGTTCTGAAGTAGTTCACGCAGTTCGCCACCTCAGTGGCTCTCCCCACACAGTTGTGGGCCTCCTGCAGCTTCACACTGTCCACCCTTTTCACGAACCTGGAAAGACAACAACAAACTCATCAACATTGTGCAAGCATTTCACGCCATGTAGCGCCACGTGTAGACCAGTGTCGCCGTGTGGTGACATGTATCGCCGGCTGTACCAAACACGGCCCGGTACTATGAGAAAACGTACCTCCTGACGCCACAGTGATGGCCGTTTGAGGTCGTTCATCCTTTAACTACGGCCCTACCTTATAGACAAATGTCCATAGTTAGGAGACAAGGGACCGCGAACAGTCATCACTATGGGCTCAGTAACATTGAGAGTGAGATTGAGAGTTAACTTAGTGGTTAAAGCAATGGAATTATAATTCTATAGTTATAGGTTTGAGTCCCACTGCAGCCACCTTTCTTCTTCATCCACAGCAGTGGTAGATTTACTGCCATGTCATGTAACAAAGGCCAGTCCTTCTGATTATAGCACTACACCTATGATGTAATATTCCCTTATTATATACCTGAAAATAAGGCTAACACGCTATTTTATGCACGGCCTGACATTATTTATGCGTCATGCCCAGCAATGGGTAGTATTTCATAGAAGTTCATGCACAGGTATGTAATAATAATAACATTAAACTGCACACTAACAGACAGACATGAGGCTGGACCTGTATCGGACATTAAACTGCACACCAACAGACAGACATGAGGCTGGACCTGTATCGGACGTTAAACTGCACACTAACAGACAGACATGAGGCTGGACCTGTATCGGACGTTAAACTGCACACTAACAGACAGACATGAGGACCTGTATCGGACGTTAAACTGCACACTAACAGACAGACATGAGGACCTGTATCGGACGTTAAACTGCACACTAACAGACAGACATGAGGACCTGTATCGGACGTTAAACTGCACACTAACAGACAGACATGAGGACCTGTATCGGACGTTAAACTGCACACTAACAGACAGACATGAGGACCTGTATCGGACGTTAAACTGCACACTAACAGACAGACATGAGGACCTGTATCGGACGATAAACTGCACACTAACAGACAGACGTGAGGGTGGACCTGTTCTGGACGTTAAACTGCACACTAACAGACGGACATGAGGACCTGTATCGGACGTTAAACTGCACACTAACAGACAGACATGAGAACCTGTATCGGACGTTAAACTGCACACTAACAGACAGACATGAGGACCTGTACCGGACGTTAAACTGCACACTAACAGACAGACATGAGGACCTGTATCGGACGTTAAACTGCACGCTAACAGACAGACATGAGGACCTGTATCGGACGTTAAACTGCACACTAACAGACAGACATGAGGACCTGTATCGGACGTTAAACTGCACACTAACAGACAGACGTGAGGGTGGACCTACTCGCAGGTCATCTCCTGGTTCATCTCGTTGGTGGACCAGGCGTTGGCCACCTGCATCAGGATGAAGTCGGTGGTCGTGAAGTTCTCGTACGGCGTTCCCGCCAGCACCGGCCCCGCCTGTCTGCGCCTGCGCGACGAGAGGTTGTGAGAGGTCACCGCCAGGTGGCCCTGCTTCAGGAACGCCGGCACGCCCCGCTTCCGGCGTCCGGTCTGCCCCGGCGGAAGTGACGCGTCGTCGCCGCCAGGGGCTGGAGGAAGGAGACATTAAACAGCTGTGATCAGCTTCATCAAAGACACACATCTCTTGATGGTTCATGAAATATTTGAAAGCATAGAAAAGAATCGACTGAAATACGTCTACAAAAGTGAAACCCTGACATCTTTGATGTCCCCTGTATACCCCAAGGGTCCACTGGGACGTTAAACAAATAGACAAGCTTTATCAACAATATCCCACCGTCTAAGCTAATAATGTGTATACTGCGTGTATTTGGTATTAAGAATATGTGGTATACAGTGTATAGTCCCCTTAATACTTTAGAATTAGACCCGATGGAACACCCCTTTCATTAGTAGACCACGACATGGAACTATTCATCAGGTGTCTAACTGCGCTGACTGGTAGGATGCGTTTAGCGGTCAATCAGCAGTAGGTTTCTAAATGGTTAGTAGAATAAACCAATATGGTTGTGTATTTCAGAGCTCACAGGCATCGCTGTCTCCCTTGTTAATGTGTTAGAGTGATGTCCGAGGAGGTGGTCAGGCACCTCACACTCACCTCAGAGGAGCGGGCACTCAAATCACAGGACTCCAAGGTTGTGGGTCCAAGTCCCACTGCAACCGCCTTTCCCCTTATACCCAGCAGTGGTAAACCCACTACTATATCAAAGACCAGTCCTTCTCATACCATGTCTGTGTGGTGTGATGTACAGCCACCTTTCTCCCTCATCCCCAGCAGTGGTAGATTTACTGCTATATCAAAGACCAGTCCTTCTCATATCATGTCCATGTGGTGTAAAAGCAGCGAGAAAAAGCTGAACCTTGAGAAAGTCTGGGAAGGACGTGTAATGGTGGTAAGAGAGAGAGAGACGGACCTGGGAGGAAGGCGGCCAGTCCATACATCTGGGCCTTGGTGCTGGTCACGGAGGTCATCTTGTACCTCTCCGGCACGCCGGGCCCGCCGTACGCCACCTCCATCAAGTCCATGCAGGGCACCAGCAGGGCCACGCACTCTACAACACAGACGACAAGCCGTCAGCACTCTACAACACAGACGACAAGCCGTCAGCACTCTACAACACAGACGACAAGCCGTCAGCACTCTACAACACAGACGACAAGCCGTCAGCACTCTACAACACAGACGACAAGCCGTCAGCACTCTACAACACAGACAACAAGCCGTCAGCACTTTACACCACACTCAACAAGCACTCTACAACACAGACAACAAGCCGTCAGCACTCTACACCACACTCAACAAGCACTCTACAACACAGACAACAAGCCGTCAGCACTCTACACCACACTCAACAAGCACTCTACAACACAGACGACAAGCCGTCAGCACTCTACAACACAGACGACAAGCCGTCAGCACTCTACAACACAGACGACAAGCTGTCAGCACTCTACAACACAGACGACAAGCCGTCAGCACTCTACAACACAGACGACAAGCCGTCAGCACTCTACAACACAGACAACAAGCGCTCTACAACACAGACAACAAGCCGTCAGCACTCTACAACACAGACGACAAGCTGTCAGCACCTTACACCACACTCAACAAGCACTCTACAACACAGACAACAAGCCGTCAGCACTCTACACCACACTCAACAAGCACTCTACAACACAGACAACAAGCCGTCAGCACTCTACAACACACTCAACAAGCACTCTACAACACAGACGACAAGCCTTCAGCACTCTACAACACAGATGACAAGCACTCTACAACACAGACGACAAGCCTTCAGCACTCTACAGTACAGATGACAAGCACTCTACAACACAGATGACAAGCCGTCAGCACTCTACAACACATGCAACAAGCACTCTACAACACAGACGACAAGCCGTCAGCACTCTACAGTACAGACGACAAGCACTCTACACCACAGATGACAAGCCATCAGCACTCTACAACACACTCAACAAGCATTCTACACCACACTCAACAAGCACTCTACAACACAGACGACAATCACTCTACAACACAGACGATAAGCCGTCAGCACTCTACAATACATGCAACAAGCACTCTACAACACAGATGACAAGCACTGTACAACACAGACGACAACCCATCAGCACTCTACAATACAGACGACAAGCCATTAGTACTCTACAGTACATGCAACAAGCACTCTACAATACAGACGACAAGCCGTCAGCACTCTACAACACAGACGACAAGCTGTCAGCACTCTACAATACATACAACAAGCCGTCAGCACTCTACAACACAGACGACAAGCCGTCAGCACTTTACACCACACTCAACAAGCACTCTACAACACAGACAACAAGCCGTCAGCACTCTACAACACAGACGACAAGCTGTCAGCACTCTACAATACATACAACAAGCACTCTACAATACACTCAACAAGCACTCTACACCACACTCAACAAGCACTCTACAACACACTCAACACGCCTTCATCATCAGGAAACACACTTACTGTCGGCCAATTAATGCCTCTTTATGGTCCTTTTGTCCCGGAAATGTAGGTCCCGATGCTGAAGGCAGAGGGATTTATTTCCCGGACAAAAGGCCGAGAACAGCAACGGGTCCACTATTTCTACCCCTCGCTGCATACTCACTTTGTGATTGGCCCCTCATTGGCTATTCACATTCGCCTAATCAGTAGAAATCTATGCAACGGTATAATATTAGATAAATTAGATAAATTAAAACAAGTTTTTGCTGATCTATCAACAGATAAACCATCATGATAAATGAATCAAATAATTCACTCACCTTGACTGGCGTCCACTGACCATCCTGATTAAAATAGAATAGAAAACTGTACAAAGTAAATCTGCGGAGAGGTAGGGTGTAATATATATATGCGTATCAATGGATGCTAAATCCTTAGAAAGTCTTATTAACTTTTTAGATTAATTTCCTATCTACTTTGAGATATCGTGGGAAAGTTGATATTATATTCTCAAAGCCAGGTGCAGTTGTTGTTTCCTCTTTCTTATCTTTATTCTGCGGTGTTTCTCTTGTAAAATGTGATCATCAATACTCATGTACAATTATCAATATTTTGTTAGAAAGAACTGTTAGAAGATGAGATATTCAGAGGGTAATGGTAAAGACAGTGTTGTGTCACAGGCATGGTGGGAGACATTTTAAACATACAAGGTGCAATGGAAAAAATACAATCTGCTTATTTTTTCCGGTTTAAGATAGTTACTTATATGAGAATTCCAGCTTTTATTCTGCGCACCAAGAACGAGTATCCATCTACTGAGATTCGCGGAGTTTTCCACTTTTCCTGAAATCCAAGTTATATTTCCAGTTTACTGAAATTCGTTTTTTCTTGTACAAAAGAAAGACGGCATGGATGAATCCAGATGAAACATTGGCGCGTCCCCCGCACACCCTCCGCCCGTCCTGTTCTCCACCGCCTCTCAGTCTCTCGGGGGCAGTCAATTCCACATGACAAATATCGCCACTTCTTATGACCCCAAAACAACCAAACAGCAAACTGAAAAGTCAGCATTGTTTATCAAATCTGTGCAGTGTGTTTGATCGTATCGGGTAAATGAAGGTGACTGGAACATGAACAGATTGCGCCCAGTCATTGGTGGCAGCAGTCCCCTGGCTGGACGTGGGGGTGGTGGTGGCCGCAGTGCTGAACCCAGATACCCGCGCCGCACCCGTTAGAGGTGTACCTGGAAACAATACACAGACAAGGAGCGGTCATTAACGTGAGACACGAGGGTAAGTGACGAACCTGTGTAGAGGAGGAGGAGGAGGAGCGTGAGGGCCGGCGGGGAGGTGCACGGAGACGTTAGGCGTGCCATGACGGGAGATGGTGACTGTCCGCCTCACACTCACCTGCGCCCGTCTCACCGCCCCGCCCCCCGCCCCCCGCACCCCGCCCCCCGCCCCCCGCACCCCGCCCCCCGTACTGCGCCCCCCGCCCCCCGCACCCCGCCCCCCGCACCCCGCCCCCCGCCCCCCGTACTGCGCCCCCCGCACTGCGCCCCCCCGCCCCCCGCCCCCCGCACCCCGCCCCCCGTACTGCGCCCCCCGCCCCCCGCACCCCGCCCCCCGCCCCCCGCACCCCGCCCCCCGCCCCCCGCCCCCCGCCCCCCGCACCCGCCCCCCGCCCCCCGCCCCCCGCACCCCGCCCCCCGCCCCCCGCCCCCCGTACTGCGCCCCCCGCCCCCCGCACCCCGCCCCCCGCCCCCCGCACCCCGCACCCCGCCCCCCGCACCCCGCCCCCCGCACCCCGCCCCCCGCACCCCGCACCCCGCCCGGCCGGGTCAGCCGGGGGCAGGGGGCCGGGTGTATAATCCGCCCTCACTCAATGTAACGTTTAGTTCCACAAACTGTCAATCACCAGAACCGTGAACAGTCAAACGACGCACTCTGGTGAATTCGAAATGTGACGTTTTCATCAAGTCCAACAGAAAAACAGCTGGGTTTCTATTCATAGCGAGCCCTATGGCCTCCATATCTTTCTGGATCGTCCTAAATCTTATGAAATCTGCTTCCACGGTAGCTTCTAATATCGCTCACATGGGAGGGGGGGGGGTTGATCCCACCAGGCATGGTCCCACGAGTCAAGTCAACAGTGGACCAGGGTGGGCTGAGCTGGCGTGTGGCGGTGGAACACCCGCTTAGCGTGTCGTGTAGTTCAGCCAACTGTAAATCACGAAAACCGTCACCAGTAAATGACGGTCACTGGTGCATCTCAGACGCGAGATTTCTCACCAAGTCCGAAACAATTGGCCTGGTTTACAGAGATGGCAGTTTTCACTCTCCCACGAAAATCCTTGTTTTCATTTCCAGTTCATTATATTTTCTTGTATGAAACTAGGCTATTCTAAATTGAGCCTCATTCGCGCCAATAAAGCAGTACATTGCACCTCCACACACACCCTCCGCCTTACTCCATGGCAACGCCGATGTGTTTTACATGAAAAATATGTCCACTTTTGTTCATAATCCCAACTGATATCCCAAGTCACGGCAGACGTTAACAGTAAAGTGATGGTCGCGGGTCGATCTCCGATGTGGGGAGTTCAGAGGGAGTCTTGAAGGAGAGATGGAGAACCGCCTCCATCAGCGGGCACCCTCTGACTGTTAACTGGGATGACGCCCGAGGACATCGCTGGGCTGTGGCAGGACAATGCCTGAAGGCGCTTACAGTGGTTTTTGATAAATAGTATGATAAGTCATTTGTTTCAAGAAATACTCCTTGGGCCTTGATGATTTTTTCTGGGTATATTGAGTTATATGGTCTTGTGCAGTATAAATTGTTGTGAAGTATAACTTCTAGATACCATTTTTTACTGATCTATATACACACATCCCACAGCTCTGAGCATGTTTTACTACCAGTCTCCACACTGTCCATTCTCCTTAACTGATCTATATACACACATCCCACAGCTCTGAGCATGTTTTACTACCAGTCCCCACACTGTCCAGTCTCCTTAACTGATCTATATACACACATCCCACAGTTCTGAGCATGTTTTACTGCCAGTCCCCACACTGTCGAGTCTCCTTAACTGATCTATATACACACATCCCACAGTTCTGAGCATGTTTTACTGCCAGTCCTCACACTGTTCATTCTCCTTAACTGATCTATCTACACACATCCCACAGCTCTGAGCATGTTTTACTACCAGTCCCCACACTGTCCATTCTCCTTAACTGATCTATATACACACATCCCACAGCTCTGAGCATGTTTTACTACCAGTCTCCACACTGTCCATTCTCCTTAACTGATCTATATACACACATCCCACAGCTCTGAGCATGTTTTACTGCCAGTCCCCACACTGTCCAGTCTCCTTAACTGATCTATTTACACACATCCCACAGCTCTGAGCATGTTTTACTACCAGTCCCCACACTGTCCATTCTCCTTAACTGATCTATATACACACATCCCACAGCTCCGAGCATGTTTTACTACCAGTCCCCACACTGTCCAGTCATGTCCTTCCCATTACGGTCTCCAGCCCATCCCTGTGTGTTTCAGTGGAGGGGACAATAGTGGATGTCATTCAGGACCAGAATCAAAGCCTTTTACAAAACCGTTCTTCGCGTTCTGTACAAGTTCTCATCAATAAGTGAGAGTGAGAAAAAGCCATCCTTTCCTTCTGAAGAAGGTGGTTGATAAGATATCAGCATTCATGTCGTGAGACGTAGACAGGACGTGTTGAGACGTGCGTCGTGCCGGCTGTTTTTGTACAAGTCCAAGCTCACCAGTTAACCCTGTACAGACGGTGCTGGTGTACTGGACACCTCTAGTGGACGGCACGGTGTTGTCAGCTCACCAGTTAACCCTGTACAGACGGTGCTGGTGTACTGGACACCTCTAGTGGACGGCACGGTGTTGTCAGCTCACCAGTTAACCCTGTACAGACGGTGCTGGTGTACTGGACACCTCTAGTGGGCGGCACGGTGTTGTCAGCTCACCAGTTAACCCTGTACAGACGGTGCTGGTGTACTGGACACCTCTAGTGGACGGCACGGTGTTGTCAGCTCACCAGTTAACCCTGTACAGACGGTGCTGGTGTACTGGACACCTCTAGTGGACGGCACGGTGTTGTCAGCTCACCAGTTAACCCTGTACAGATGGTGCTGGTGTACTGGACACCTCTAGTGGACGGCACGGTGTTGTCAGCTCACCAGTTAACCCTGTACAGACGGTGCTGGTGTACTGGACACCTCTAGTGGACGGCACGGTGTTCTCAGCTCACCAGTTAACCCTGTACAGACGGTGCTGGTGTACTGGACACCTCTAGTGGACGGCACGGTGTTCTCAGCTCACCAGTTAACCCTGTACAGACGGTGCTGGTGTACTGGACACCTCTAGTGGACGGCACGGTGTTGTCAGCTCACCAGTTAACCCTGTACAGACGGTGCTGGTGTACTGGACACCTCTAGTGGACGGCACGGTGTTGTCAGCTCACCAGTTAACCCTGTACAGACGGTGCTGGTGTACTGGACACCTCTAGTGGACGGCACGGTGTTGTCAGCTCACCAGTTAACCCTGTACAGACGGTGCTGGTGTACTGGACACCTCTAGTGGACGGCACGGTGTTGTCAGCTCACCAGTTAACCCTGTACAGACGGTGCTGGTGTACTGGACACCTCTAGTGGACGGCACGGTGTTGTCAGCTCACCAGTTAACCCTGTACAGACGGTGCTGGTGTACTGGACACCTCTAGTGGACGGCACGGTGTTGTCAGCTCACCAGTTAACCCTGTACAGACGGTGCTGGTGTACTGGACACCTCTAGTGGACGGCACGGTGTTGTCAGCTCTGCCACCACTGTTATATATCATATACATGTATACCTTACTATGGGCAACCACATGGTTATATCGCCTAATGGACACCCTGCGTAAGCCGACACTTTGGCCGGAGCTGAGGGTGTCTGCTTACGCGGGGTTCACCTGTACATATAGACGGTACTATGGGCAACCACCTGGTTATATATCTCCTGTTTTCCATTAGGAGTAATGAATGATGCCCTGAGATGCGCGTCCTAACTGCGGAGACGCCTGGAAGCATCACGCGTCCTTGACGGGTTAACGCAGACGACTTTGAGCCCCCTCTGAGAGGGACGTCTTTCTGGTGTAGATGTTTGATAAGGCGGTCAGTTCTCAGGCGGTATTCACTGTGTATTAGCGGCGCCTTGTCCTCGCCGTCAAGTCGCACGTCTCTCAGCAGCATCTACACTCATTACAGCGTCAGTCTAACCACCCACTGCAGCCAGAGACAGCAGAACCTACACAAATATACCAAATATCACCCTGTTCACCCAGACACGGCGTTTCTGCACCAAAGATCCATTTGTACATTCTATTTTGTGTAGTTTTATTGAATTCAAACATTTATTTCTCATCTATCGAATTTTGTATGTGATTAATGATGCTGCTCGGAGGCGCCATACTGCATTGAAGGGTTTAAATAGATACCAGGATTGAATGTTAGATACACACAATATTACCATGATTATGATCTGCGTGGTCGTATTCTCAGTGTGGTTCACGCACTGTAGTATCCGAGCGAATACGAGGATATTGCGTTGCGTCAACTACGAGGAGAAAGTGACCTTTTTCCGTAATCTTAGCTCTGTGTAGCGCGGAGATTACGCCCAGTGAACTACACACTCCTTATAGCTTTTGTAAAGAGACTCTGTACTAGGTTCCGCTGCAGCCACTTTTCTCCTTCATCCCCAGAAGTAGATTTACTGCTATATCAAAGGCCAATCCTTCTCATACCATGTCTATGTGGTGTGGGAAGTAAAAAAAACACTCTCACCTCGGTAAATGTGTAGGGGTGAGATTTCAAGCTAAATTCATCACATAGATTCGATCACCACCCTCGTGGTGTAAAAGAACCTTTAGTAAGTCTGCTGGGAACCTGCAATGTTCAACTGGACGTTAAATCAAACTAACTAACCAACCAACTCTGTGCTGGTTGGATGGTAAGAACCTCGCATACCCTTCTATCGAGCCCTGTCCTGCTCGTTGATGATGACGCCTGGATGCTGAGGCGGCAGTGACTCAGTGTTCAGGGCTGTGTGAACGCCTTTCTCCGCCTGCTGGTCGTGGATAGACTATAGCGAGGTGACCGTTACCTTTTTAAGTATCTAACTCCCCGCTGTATCCAGGGTGGGGGTGTGAAGGGCAGCAGCGGGGAGGGGGGAGGGGACTCCAGTGTCGGGTTAGAGACCCACTCCTCCGCCTCACTCTCATTCAACCCCACGTGATCCTAGACTGGTTCCCTGCCCATATGAATAAGGGGCAGGTAACGGGTTCTGACGTCACGCTAGCACGACCTTCAACTCACACTCACACTGCAGCACTTGAGTGATGCAGTGTACGTCTCCCGCTCGACTGTAGGTCGACTTGGTTTACAGATGCCAATTTCACTCGAGCGAGTACAGACTAGTTTTTAACGTTTTTCGTTTTTTCTATCCATTCAAACTAGACATTTAATTCCAGCAATGACATATTCAGATTATTTTACCGTATAATATCAAATTAAACGCATTTTCTATAGTTTAAGAACTCGAAATGCAGCGTTGCTCCTACCATTGTTTACATTTGTCAGTGCCGTGTACACACGCCGTCTGGTGTGTGGTGGCCGCACTACAGGCTAAGGTGGCGCAATCCCACAATGCAACAGCGTTACCAATAATGCACCATAAAAATGGAACCCGTTACCTGGCCTATAGTCTAACTAGGCCAGGCTTCCAGGCTAACGTGATCCTGGCATGGTTTTAGACGCCGCGCGGTCAGACACACGCTCGTTCCCCGGCCATCCGCTAGCCATGAATGTTTCATCCCTCAGATCTGTGACCCATCGGGAGAATTTGTATGCAACTCTCTGTAGTGATAATAAGGAGAGAATCAATAAACTTGAAAAAAATCCACCAAAAACATCCTCTGCGAACATAATGTTCACGATGCCTTGCTGTAAAACAGCACGTGATTGGCCAGCGTTGAGCCGTGCTGGTGAGAACAGACTCTTGTCACAGTGGGTGGCCTCGTTCTGCCGGAAACGAGGCTCGGTGATGACGTCACACGTCATGGAGCGTCCACAGAAGACACGTCATGATAGCAGAGCGTTCCTCAGTGCTGGTTCGCTGCACTGAGGTGCGCCGTGTTCAGAGTTTAACATTATGGTCGAGGTTTAGGAAACTGTGTTCGTTTTAGAGACACGTATTCACATTGCACTGCCCAAGGTTCTTTCAAAAAATATATTCAACCCGCCCGTAGAGCAAGTTGAATGTTTTTATGGACAGAAACGTGGGCCGTGCCAACAAGGTAAATAGGTTTAACGTTTATAATGAACCCAGAAATATCTAAACTCTATCAAATACGTGAATGGACCAAAATATCACAACGTCGAACCGTGTGCAGGGTGTGCCGGAGGGCCGAAGAGCTGACCGTAGTTTAGTAGCTGTAGGACTGACGTCACAACAAACTGTCCTACTGAATACGCTGAAGCGTCGGCAGTGTGCAGACCTTCACTTTGACATGCTTTTAGGCATATATTGTAAGATCAAATTCGGATATACAATGAATATATGACGACCAACCATGCTCGTTCATGCTACAAAACTAGATGGGATCGGATATTGTTCCGTAAAAACATCCATTTCTCATCTCGTTTTGTAGCATGTACAGCATGGTCAGGTCGTTATGTATAAATACACGCGGGGAAGGATGGATAAATGTGATTTTACAATGGGGAAATGGAAATGCAATGGAAATACAAATCAGAAAAAAATGTAGTGGGAATTGTGTATTTGGAAATAAGTGGGATCATTATTTTCGACAATCATTAGGATACAGATTTTAGGTACAAGCTTCATGTCATAAATAAGTACAAGGCTGTGTTAGGGACCGGGGTCTCCTGACTCCGCCCGCCCACCCGCCCACCCGCCCGCCCACCCGCCCACCCACCCGCCCAGCAACGCATGACAAGGATATTTCAGCGTAAAGCCTTCAAGGTCATCTTTTGTGCCGCTTTCTCGACACAAATAGAGTGTTGTGAGGAGAGTCTGATTCTGGAACGGGCCCCGACAGCTGTGAAGGAGACGACACGGTCATCCCGAGATGCCGTCAGAGTCTTAGAGAGCACTTCTAAAAGCGGGGGGGAATGTAAATAGAAGGGACCGGAGCATTGCCATGTGGACCGTGAAAGGCGGGTTAAAAGGGGCACCGCGAACGACCACAGTACGAACTCGTGACAGGTCCCACCTTACATCTACGCTCTTAGGTAACAGGTACATCACGGAGCGCCCAGAACATTACATTTCATGACCTTTCAGCTTAAACACAGTGTCTTTTTATGATAAGATATGCCCCCACGCCGTAGGTACAAAAGGCAGAGAAGAGTATAACATTACATGATCTTAACATGGTCTGAGGCCAGGTGTCGTTTATCATTATATACCTATGGGCGAATGTCTCACTTTTACAGAACAAGAATGCGGCTTTCATTCGCCACTGAGTGACGAAATAATATTCATACGTCCCTCCGTACCACGTGATCACTGTAAAATTGCGCTTTTAATGATTTCTAGGTACATGTATATAATGATATATGGAGACATGGTTAGTGTACCTTAATGGATCTGTTCCTCGATATTTTGGTCGGAAATGTCTCTGAACAGATTCCATTCAGGTACAATAATGTCTCCATTTCATAATCAGAGGACAATGATACATTCCCAAACGAGACTTATCTGGTGGCGCCACCTGTGATTTCAATGAGTGTTATCCGCAGATCTCACGATCACCTTGCTGGCAGGTGTTTCTAAAACTAAGAACGATGCTGAATCAATGGTTACCATTTACATGGCGATACTGGCAAAGATATCCTTGTTGTTGCGTTATTTAAAAGTAATGTTAATGTTAAAGCCTTAAGACTATATTGGATGACAAATTAATGTACAGGACAATCCCATACTGCTATTTTAGAATTGCTGAATTTATTGCCGGGCACTAACTGATTACGTCCATTGATTGTATGAGTATTTGTATTTGATGATCTCGACATGATCGTCTTGTAAGACTGTCTTCCATAAAGACTGAGCACGACAACGCATCAAAGACCACGATAAGATGGCCTTTTATCGCTCTTTCTGTTAACACACCTCCCCGTTATTTACGATGGATCGTGCCGTGGTCGCTGGTGGTCTCGCCCGCTGCAGGTATCGGTGGTTGGTTATTAAGCGCCCCCTGACGCTGTGTTTGTGTTACAGAAGGAGCTCTTCCTCCTCGTCACGGACCAGGGATTCCTCACCGAGACAAATGTCGTCTGGGAGACGCTCTCCAACGTCGAGGGCGACGGCCATTTTGTCGACACCGACTTCCGCACCTTCCGCAAACCGGAAGTGTCGACGGCGCCGATCGCCGCCCCGGAGATCGCGCTGGGCACCGACCAGCAGATCGACCAGGAGTGAGTAGAGGTGTGACGTGGTGTACGTGAGGGGGTGTTCCACTAGTCAGACGACCAGGAGTGAGTAGAGGTGTGACGTGGTGTACGTGAGGGGGTGTTCTATTGACCTGACGACCAGGAGTGAGTAGAGGTGTGACGTGGTGTGCGTGAGGGGGTGTTCTATTGACCTGACGGCCAGGAGTGAGTAGAGGTGTGACGTGGTGTACGTGAGGGGGTGTTCTATTGACCTGACGGCCAGGAGTGAGTAGAGGTGTGACGTGGTGTACGTGAGGGGGTGTTCTATTGACCTGACGACCAGGAGTGAGTAGAGGTGTGACGTGGTGTACGTGAGGGGGTGTTCTATTGACCTGATGACCAGGAGTGAGTAGAGGTGTGACGTGGTGTACGTGAGGGGGTGTTCTATTGACCAGACGACCAGGAGTGAGTAGAGGTGTGACGTGGTGTACGTGAGGGGGTGTTCCACTAGTCAGACGACCAGGAGTGAGTAGAGGTGTGACGTGGTGTACGTGAGGGGGTGTTCTATTGACCTGACGACCAGGAGTGAGTAGAGGTGTGACGTGGTGTACGTGAGGGGGTGTTCTATTGACCTGATGACCAGGAGTGAGTAGAGGTGTGACGTGGTGTACGTGAGGGGGTGTTCTATTGACCTGACGACCAGGAGTGAGTAGAGGTGTGACGTGGTGTGCGTGAGGGGGTGTTCCACTAGTCAGACGACCAGGAGTGAGTAGAGGTGTGACGTGGTGTACGTGAGGGGGTGTTCCACTAGTCAGACGACCAGGAGTGAGTAGAGGTGTGACGTGGTGTACGTGAGGGGGTGTTCTATTGACCTGACGACCAGGAGTGAGTAGAGGTGTGACGTGGTGTACGTGAGGGGGTGTTCCACTGGTCAGACGACCAGGAGTGAGTAGAGGTGTGACGTGGTGTACGTGAGGGGGTGTTCTATTGACCTGACGACCAGGAGTGAGTAGAGGTGTGACGTGGTGTACGTGAGGGGGTGTTCCACTAGTCAGACGACCAGGAGTGAGTAGAGGTGTGACGTGGTGTGCGTGAGGGGGTGTTCCACTGGTCAGACGGAAATTAATCATCGTCCCGTGTGTGGTCTACAGGGTTATAGTGTACAAAGCAACAGCCTACTAACAGCATCACCAAGCCAAGTATTGACACTGCTAAGAAAAGTAGTTCCAACCAACGAGGTATTGTTGACTTTTGCAGAGATACGACAGAACTAATTTATCAGGTTTTCATCTTTTTAGAATGCGATTGTCAGTATTGTTTTGATTTCAAATGTTTAGAAAGGTTAGTTTTACATTCACCTGCCTTTGGCAATTACTTTCTTTTAAAAACTTCACGTATATATAAGAAACAAAATCGGATTATGTTATGAGCAATGATAATTTCAAAATGGCACTGCCATTTGAGTGTGTGGTTAGGGCGCGTATGAATATACTGCCAACTAAATTATATATAGCTGGGTAGAGTCAATATCCAAGTACCAAGTGGTTCTCTTTAAAATACGCGGCGCGAGCAGAGTGTGCCTGAGTTCCCTCGTAGACTACGGCCTCGTGCGTTGAGCATCGTTCACGGACGTAGTCTCAGCGACTTTGTTTGTTGGTGCTGCATTCGGACAAAGAGGACCCAGACCTATCCACACTGTATCAGGGTTTTATACAGACTTACTTTTCAGTTTACTTTAGAACCTTTCATATGTAGCAAGGTTATGTTGAATGGAGGAATGGAAGGGATTGATAAAAGGACAGAACGGGAAAGACAGAGAATGTGGGAGACAGAGACAGATAAAAGGACAGAGAATTGGAAAGAGAGAGGACAGAGAGAGAAAGAACGACAGAGAAATGAAGATAGAAATAAAAGTTCAAGGAATGGGAGAGAGGCAGGGACAGATAAAAGGACAGAGAAATGGAAAGAGAGATAGAGAGAAATAGGCAGAGACATATAAAAGGACAAGGAATGGGGGAGAGACAGACAGACAGACAGACAGACAGACAGACAGACAGACAGACAGACAGGCAGACAGACAGACAGACAGACAGACAGACAGACAGACAGACAGATAAACGAACGAGACATAGTGAGAAGACGACAGAGTTGAGCTGAGGCAGGAGACCCGCGCGTCTTCTTTGTGTCCAGAGCTGTGCGTGATATGCCTTTGTCAGGTTGTGACTGGTCTCTGACATAATGGTGTTGTTTGTTGACAGTTATCTGGTGGCGCTGTCTCTACAACAAGAACAGCAGGTGGATCCCGCACAGGCCATGACGCCGGGCACGGCCCAGGCGTGGCCGCAGCCCGCCGACCCGGGCCTCGAGCCCACACTCTCCGAGTAAGTATTCACACTCTCCGAGCAAGTATTCACACTGTCCCAGTAAGTATTCACACTCTCCGAGTAAGTATTCACACTCTCCCAGTAAGTATTCACACTGTCCCAGTAAGTATTCACACTCTCCGAGTAAGTATTCACACTCTCCGAGTAAGTATTCACACTCTCCGAGTAAGTATTCACACTCTCCGAGTAAGTATTCACACTCTCCGAGTAAGTATTCACACTCTCCGAGCAAGTATTCACACTGTCCCAGTAAGTGTTCACACTGTCCGAGTAAGTATTCACACTCTCCGAGTAAGTATTCACACCGTCCCAGTAAGTGTTCACACTGTCCCAGTAAGTGTTCACACTGTCCCAGTAAGTATTCACACTGTCCCAGTAAGTGTTCACACTCTCCGAGTAAGTGTTCACACTCTCCGAGCAAGTATTCACACTGTCCCAGTAAGTGTTCACACTCTCCCAGTCAGTGTTCACAACGTCCCAGTAAGTGTTCACACTGTCCCAGTAAGTGTTCACACTCTCCCAGTAAGTATTCACACTGTCCCAGTAAGTATTCACACTCTCCGAGTAAGTGTTCACACTCTCCGAGCAAGTATTCACACTCTCCCAGTAAGTATTCACAACGTCCCAGTAAGTATTCACACCGTCCCAGTAAGTATTCACACCGTCCCAGTAAGTGTTCACACCGTCCCAGTAAGTATTCACACTCTCCCAGTAAGTGTTCACACTGTCCCAGTAAGTGTTCACACTCTCCCAGTAAGTATTCACACTGTCCCAGTAAGTGTTCACACTGTCCCAGTAAGTATTCACACTGTCCCAGTAAGTGTTCACACTCTCCGAGTAAGTGTTCACACTCTCCGAGCAAGTATTCACACTGTCCCAGTAAGTGTTCACACTCTCCCAGTCAGTGTTCACAACGTCCCAGTAAGTGTTCACACTGTCCCAGTAAGTGTTCACACTCTCCCAGTAAGTATTCACACTGTCCCAGTAAGTATTCACACTCTCCGAGTAAGTGTTCACACTCTCCGAGCAAGTATTCACACTCTCCCAGTAAGTATTCACAACGTCCCAGTAAGTATTCACACCGTCCCAGTAAGTATTCACACCGTCCCAGTAAGTGTTCACACCGTCCCAGTAAGTATTCACACTCTCCCAGTAAGTGTTCACACTGTCCCAGTAAGTGTTCACACTGTCCCAGTAAGTGTTCACACTGTCCCAGTAAGTATTCACACTGTCCCAGTAAGTGTTCACACTGTCCCAGTTAGTATTCACACTGTCCCAGTAAGTGTTCACACCGTCCCAGTAAGTGTTCACACTCTCCCAGTAAGTGTTCACACCGTCCCAGTAAGTGTTCACACTGTCCCAGTAAGTATTCACACTGTCCCAGTAAGTGTTCACACTGTCCCAGTAAGTGTTCACACTCTCCCAGTCAGTGTTCACACTCTCCCAGTAAGTGTTCACACTGTCCCAGTAAGTGTTCACACTGTCCCAGTAAGTGTTCACACTGTCCCAGTAAGTGTTCACACTGTCCGAGTAAGTATTCACACTCTCCGAGTAAGTATTCACACCGTCCCAGTAAGTGTTCACACTGTCCCAGTAAGTGTTCACACTGTCCCAGTAAGTGTTCACACTGTCCCAGTAAGTGTTCACACTCTCCGAGCAAGTATTCACACTGTCCCAGTAAGTATTCACACTCTCCCAGTAAGTATTCACAACGTCCCAGTAAGTGTTCACACTGTCCCAGTAAGTGTTCACACTCTCCGAGTAAGTGTTCACACTGTCCTTGTAAGTGTTCACACTCTCCCAGTAAGTATTCACACTGTCCCAGTAAGTGTTCACACTGTCCCAGTAAGTATTCACACTGTCCCAGTAAGTGTTCACACTCTCCGAGTAAGTGTTCACACTCTCCGAGCAAGTATTCACACTGTCCCAGTAAGTGTTCACACTCTCCCAGTCAGTGTTCACAACGTCCCAGTAAGTGTTCACACTGTCCCAGTAAGTGTTCACACTCTCCCAGTAAGTATTCACACTGTCCCAGTAAGTATTCACACTCTCCGAGCAAGTATTCACACTCTCCCAGTAAGTATTCACAACGTCCCAGTAAGTATTCACACCGTCCCAGTAAGTATTCACACCGTCCCAGTAAGTGTTCACACCGTCCCAGTAAGTATTCACACTCTCCCAGTAAGTGTTCACACTGTCCCAGAAAGTGTTCACACTCTCCCAGTAAGTATTCACACTGTCCCAGTAAGTGTTCACACTGTCCCAGTAAGTATTCACACTGTCCCAGTAAGTGTTCACACTCTCCGAGTAAGTGTTCACACTCTCCGAGCAAGTATTCACACTGTCCCAGTAAGTGTTCACACTCTCCCAGTCAGTGTTCACAACGTCCCAGTAAGTGTTCACACTGTCCCAGTAAGTGTTCACACTCTCCCAGTAAGTATTCACACTGTCCCAGTAAGTATTCACACTCTCCGAGTAAGTGTTCACACTGTCCCAGTAAGTGTTCACACTCTCCCAGTAAGTATTCACATCCCGCTGTGTCTGAGGCAGCAAATTCCACTTGAAAAATAAATCACAGAGTGATTGTTATGCCATCATCCGCCAGGAAATTGTAAGATAGCGCCACTTTAGTCTGGGGACAACCACTGTTATCAGTTGTTATTATATATAGATGATACTGAGACAAGGCTAAAATGGTCTCCATAGCACAATAGCTACGTGCCCTATACTACAGGCTCATTCAGCGTGCTCTTTGCCTCACTTTGTAGACGTTCCACTGTCACCCCTGTTGCTGACTGTAATGACCTTGGCTGACCTCTATTCGCCAGTCACGAGTTGGCGCTGAGGCTGCAGGAGGAGGAGGACCGACGCGCCGGCAACCAGCGGGCGCCGCACGCCGCCGAGCCCCGCCAGACGGCAGCACCGCGCACGCTGCAGCACCAGGCGTCGACGGCGAGCAGCGGCGGCCGCAAGGAGAAGAAGTCCGACGTGAGTCCCGCGCCCGCTCTCTCAGCGTGCTGGGGTGGCCCAATTGATTAAAGTGTGTCTGGTGAACCCGGTACCGACCAAGGAGTTGGCCCAGTGGGTTAAAGACTGTCTGATAGATCCTGGTCCGCAGTTTTGGGGTATGGACCACGAAGTTGGCCCAATTGGTTAAAGTTGGCCCAATTGGTTATGGTTTGTTGGATAAATCCTGGTTAGCAGTTGGAATTATGCATAGCATATATTCTGTTAGATGTTGTATTTCTTTTTTGGGGTGTTTTGGTATGTTTCTTCTCTTTTAGGGGGGGGGGGGGTTCCCACCAAGTTGGTTAAAGTCCTTTTCTTTTGGATTATTTTCTTGCTCATTAGAACATTATTACTTGGTATAGCGAGTATTCCACCAACCAAACGAAAACGCTGTACAGCCACTGTAAGGCTGCCAGCAGATTTTTTACCAGGCGTCCCACCCAATCTACTTTTTTTTGTGCAGCAGATATTTGGCAAGCTGTCATTGCATCGCGTAAATCCCAAAATGGAAGCGCCCAAAGTGCCGCCTATCGACTCAGTGGAGAACTCGATTCCTGCATGAATTGCGGCTAACGTCCACCAGACAGCGCCACTGTCCACACCCTGCTGCTCTCTCTGGAGCAGCGGCTGGGACGTCGACTGGGGATCTGCCGGCACTTCGTCCTGCCTGCCCTGAGATCGGCCTGGTGGAAGCGCATGCCAGACGGCTGTACAGCGACCACACAACAGTCTGCCGGGGTTTTTGGTGGAGCAGTAACGCGCATAGAGATCATTTCGCCAGACATTTCAACCGTCATCTGCCAGTTGGTCGGCTTGAACGGTGGCTCTGGTCGAAAGAGGTCTGGTTGGTGGAATTCTCGCTTAATATATCTATCATCAAGTAATGATGTTCTTCAATGTAATATGCTGATAAATGAAACATAAGTCAACTGCCACTCCTCACTTTACAACTGTTTGTGTGCCCTCCCATGTAGCGGACCTTAATCTATCGGGCCCAAACCACACTCCTACCTGAATAGACGTGTTGCTTGATGAGTGCTGCAGCTCTCGAGTTACCAGCTGTGGTAGACTTCAGAGTTCGACACTTTCTTTGTACCTGTCCTTGTTACTGCTGTAATAACCTGTCCATTGTGTAAGCAGTTTGCACGAGGCCAAAAACTTGACCACGCTGCAAGCTGGACAGACTCTATTTATAAGACTATGTCGGCTCTCATAGCGAGTTGAACAGATAGGGCGCTGCTGTAAGTCTGTAAAGTTCTAGTCCCTATGTCGATCAATTTTATTGGTTTCTATGCAAATAGATCAATCATCAAAATGGTCCGTATATTTTGTAATATATAAGTAACGAAATGACAGCACTCACCATTTTGGAGTGACTCCATGCTTACAGTTGCCATGTGGTGAATGGTATGTTTACCCTCGTCATCACATGTCCCAGCTCCTAACCTGCCCACATGGTGGCAGGGCGCTCTAACAATGACACTCTGAGATGTTAGTGTCAGGAGCGTCTAACCTGCCCACATGGTGGCAGGGCGCTCTAACAATGACACTCTGAGATGTCAGTGTCAGGAGCGTCTAACCTGCCCACATGGTGGCTGTTCGCTCTAACAATAACACTCTGAGATGTCAGTGTCAGGAGCGTCTAACCTGCCCACATGGTGGCAGGGCGCTCTAACACTCTGAGATGTTAGTGTCAGGAGCGTCTAACCTGCCCACATGGTGGCAGTTCGCTCTAACAATGACACTCTGAGATGTTAGTGTCAGGAGCATCTAACCTGCCTACATGGTGGCAGGGTACTCTAACAATGACACTCTGAGATGTCAGTGTCAGGAGCGTCTAACCTGCCCACATGGTGGCAGGGCGCTCTCACAATGACACTCTGAGATGTCAGTGTCAGGAGCGTCTAACCTGCCCACATGGTGGCAGGGCGCTCTCACAATGACACTCTGAGATGTCAGTGTCAGGAGCGTCTAACCTGCCCACATGGTGGCAGGGCGCTCTAACAATGACACTCTGAGATGTTAGTGTCAGGAGCGTCTAACCTGCCCACATGTTGGCAGGGCGCTCTAACAATGACACTCTGAGATGTTAGCGTCAGGAGCGTCTAACCTGCCCACATGGTGGCAGGGCGCTCAAACAATGACACTCTGAGATGTTAGCGTCAGGAGCGTCTAACCTGCCCACATGGTGGCAGGGCGCTCTAACAATGACACTCTGAGATGTTAGCGTCAGGAGCGTCTAACCTGCCCACATGGTGGCAGGGCGCTCAAACAATGACACTCTGAGATGTTAGTGTCAGGAGGGTCTAACCTGCCCACATGGTGGCAGGGCGCTCTAACAATGATGCTCTGAGATATTAGTGTCAGGAGCGTCTAACCTGCCCACATGGTGGCAGGGCGCTCTAACAATGACACTCTGAGATGTCAGTGTCAGGAGCGTCTAACCTGCCCACATGGTGGCAGGGCGCTTTAACAATGATGCTCTGAGATGTTAGTGTCAGGACTGCTAACCTGCCCACATGGTGGCAGGGTGCTCTAACAATGACAATCTGAGATGTCAGTGTCAGGAGCATCTAACCTGCCCACATGGTGGCAGGGTACTCTAACAATGACACTCTGAGATGTTAGTATCAGGAGCGTCTAACCTGCCCACATGGTGGCAGGGCGCTCTAACAATGACACTCTGAGATGTTAGTATCAGGAGCGTCTAACCTGCCCACATGGTGGCAGGGTGCTCTAACAATGACACTCTGAGATGTTAGTGACAGGAGCATCTAACCTGCCCACATGGTGGCAGGGTGCTCTAACAATGACACTCTGAGATGTTAGTGTCAGGAGCGTCTAACCTGCCCACATGGTGGCAGGGTGCTCTAACAATGACACTCTGAGATGTTAGTGTCAGGAGCGTCTAACCTGCCCACATGGTGGCAGGGCGCTCTAACAATGACACTCTGAGATGTTAGTGACAGGAGCATCTAACCTGCCCACATGGTGGCAGGGTGCTCTAACAATGACACTCTGAGATGTTAGTGTCAGGAGCGTCTAACCTGCCCACATGGTGGCAGGGTGCTCTAACAATGACACTCTGAGATGTTAGTGTCAGGAGCGTCTAACCTGCCCACATGGTGGCAGGGCGCTCTAACAATGACACTCTGAGATGTTAGTATCAGGAGCGTCTAACCTGCCCACATGGTGGCAGGGTGCTCTAACAATGACACTCTGAGATGTTAGTATCAGGAGCGTCTAACCTGCCCACATGGTGGCAGGGCGCTCTTACAATGACACTCTGAGATGTCAGTGTCAGGAGCGTCTAACCTGCCCACATGGTGGCAGGGCGCTCTAACGATGACACTCTGAGATGTCAGTGTCAGGAGCATCTAACCTGCCCACATGGTGGCAGGGCGCTCTAACAATGACACTCTGAGATGTCAGTGTCAGGAGCGTCTAACCTGCCCACATGGTGGCAGGGTGCTCTAACAATGACACTCTGAGATGTTAGTGTCAGGAGCGTCTAACCTGCCCACATGGTGGCAGGGTGCTCTAACAATGACACTCTGAGATGTTAGTGTCAGGAGCGTCTAACCTGCCCACATGGTGGCAGGGTGCTCTAACAATGACACTCTAAGATGTTAGTGTCAGGAGCGTCTAACCTGCCCACATGGTGGCAGGGCACTCTAACACTCTGAGATGTTAGTGTCAGGAGCGTCTAACCTGCCCACATGGTGGCAGGGCGCACTAACACTCTGAGATGTTAGTGTCAGGAGCGTCTAACCTGCCCACATGGTGGCAGGGTGCTCTAACAATGACACTCTGAGATGTTAGTATCCTCCTGATGACGTTAAAATCACCTTTTCTTGACTCATAGCTGAACCGTGCACTTCTGTTTCTGACTCCCTTCATCTTGGGGAATACTGGACCCATCCAGTCTGGGCCTCTGGACTTTACAAGTGCTCCCAACCTGCACTCAATAGCAAATGCTCTTTATTCCATGTTTGTTTACTTCATTACCGTTGTCTTTACTTTCAGTGCATTCTGTGATTGAATTTCTTGAATTGAGTATTTTTTTTAACTTTTGTTCTTTGTTCTCACCTTAACCATCTCGAGCAATAGAAACTAATGCAGAAATGAGTCATCATGTATTTTGAAAAAGTAAATCCCCTGCGTCAATTATCACTAAACCCGATTCAGACATATAAGGAGTGCCTGTAATTCTATGACGGGGAAAGTACTTCACAGGAGATTTCGACTTTGATGCGCGACTCTCCGTGTCTGTAGAGAAGTGTGGCTGTTGGGGTCTCACGTGTGGCTTGTTGTTCTATTGACCTTCAGGACGGGTCTTCTACGGTAAGCAGTGACCTTCACTCTCATTGCACTCCAACATGTCAATGTGTTCATCTAAATTACCAATAGACATAATTAGAGTGTGCAACCTTAGTGGAGATAGACTTCTCCCATAGGAATATCTACACTTTATAAATCTCATTGATATGAGAAACGCAGTACCTGAGCCACTCTCCCAGCAGAGATCTGGGGGAGAGTGTAGCTGAGCCTGTGGTGATGCACTTTGGAGGTCGTTCTACCCGTAACTACGGTCCTTCGTCTACGGCGTGGACCGTAGTTACGGGCAGTTTCCGTTCCCTATTTGATGTAGTTAGAGAGGTCTGACTGTATCCATGTTGGCTACACTTAAATCAGCTCCTGCTAGTGTGGGGTGTCCATTGGCCTGCAAAAACCTCAACCACCAGATATATAAATATAACTACAAAGACACCAATATCATAGGAGAACAATAAAATTCCAGGTGATGGTCTCAATACGTCTTGAGCAATCTAGAAGGGTTTTTTGTAATTGTTGTCACGTACAGTAATTAAAGCCTAATCTTATAGACTAGCTAACACACTGACAAGAAAAGAGAATTTCAAATATCTTCTATTCTTAATGAAGAATACAGATAACCATACACAGATATGTATTCATAACATTATAACAAAGTATACAGTTACATAACAATTCTCATCAACATCACATTCACTGCTGTAGTGTTCATATGATACAAGTCCTCTTGGTTATATCACAGTCTATCACTTTCATTTGTTGTTCAATATTTCCTTGACCTGTGGATACAGGTGATCCAAAGCAGTGGGATATGGAGGTAGCAGTCATCAAACTCCAGTGCTGGGGTGATAGTAGCCTGTGGAGAAGTCCTATCCCCTGTAGCCTAGAGTCCTCTGGTGTGCCAGCCTCCTCACTGTAGTGGTGGTAATGCTTAGCAGCCTGGAGATGTTGACGCCTCAGAGTCTGGGTGAAAAGTGAGTCCTGAGTGGACTGCTCCTTATATACCCTATGGGGGGTCAGTGCAAACAATGATGGGGGGCGGTTCAAACGCTGGGGGTGGCAGTCCAAACGGCTGGGCCGAAAGCCTATCTTGAGCGAGGACCTGTTACAAAGCGCCCTGAGTTATTGGTGATACACCACATGGCGCTGTCTCCTCAGTCAGACGACCAGCAGTCAGCTCATGGCCCCTACTGACACGTGATATGGCCCCTACTGACACGTGATATGGCCCCTACTTACACGTGATATGGCCTCTACTTACACGTGATATGGCCTCTACTGACACGTGATATGTACCTACTGACACGTGATATGGCCTCTACTGACACGTGGTATGGCCTCTACTGACACGTGGTATGGCCTCTACTTACACGTGGTATGGCCTCTACTGACACGTGATATGTATCTACTGACACGTGATTTGGCCTCTACTGACACGTGGTATGGCCTCTACTTACACGTGGTATGGCCTCTACTGACACGTGATATGGCCCCTACTTACACGTGATATGGCCTCTACTGACACGTGGTATGGCCTCTACTGACACGTGATATGGCCTCTACTTACACGTGATAGATCCCAGCCTCCCCTCCTTATAGGAATCCGGATCCGACCGTATTTGGTTTCCCGGCATGTAGTTTCCTTTGATTGATATTTCATCAGAAGTCTCTGACTACTGACCCACTCATCAATGATTTCCCCGATGGGCTTCTGGAAACCCCACATTACAGTTGTCTCCCTTGTGTTCCTCACGTATAGACGCGGCACTGGGTGTTGTAACGAGGCCGTTTACTTCACCAGTTTCACTCTTGTGTTTTTCCTAATTTCATTTCTACCTTTGTGTTTTCTACATAGTTTCAGTAATATAGTATAGTCGGTGGCACCATTGAATGTCGTGTAGTGTACACGCCCACAGGCCCATGGGGGGGGGGGGGGGGTGTCAGCGGGTGGCCGCCGTGCAGCGGGCGTGCTCGCGCTGTGTGTCGGCACCCGACTGAAGCTATTGACCAGCTTTTAGCTACCGTTGGCCGTTAACTGGCATCCGCTGTTGAGTGTTTACTGTTATCTCGCCCATTGGGAACCCGCATCCAGTGTCCATCGAGTGTTTAGTGTTTAGAAGAAACACTAAATACTCAATGGGGAATTATGTCTCAAATGTTAGCCCATTAGTCTATGTGAAGGGTGAGGTAAATTCAGAAACCTATTCAAGTTAAGAATCAGAGTTTGATCCCATTTCATTTGCTGTTTAATTCATGCAGCTTCGCGGTGTTAATTACTGTGTGATTCAAACTCGCTGGGATACGAGGTCTGTAAGTCTAATTGAACAAAGTGGGCGTTTAACTACCCAAACAAACGAACGAACCGACCGTCCAGACGTTACTAAACTCCCTAATATCACCCGGGTACGTGAAGGATCCGCGACTCACACAGCCGCCTGGGACCCAATGAACAACCGTTTTCTGATTTCTAACTGGAGAAACCGAATGTACAATGTGTACTCTTTTGTATTTTCAGTGCGTCATCTTGTGAGAGAATCATCCAGGAAGGGCACCAGTCTCTGGCGTAGCTGGTCATGTGACCCGGGCGGTAAAAGACGGGATTGTCCACTGTACTGATCGGGCATGGCCGGCCAAGGAGCAACAATGACACTTGACTCAGACATAATCTACTGTCGTTTCCTCTCATGTCTCTCCTGTTTCCATTAATGCCGAAATAAGTAAAACTTAAAGACTTACACTTGGATTCTGGTTGCGGTGCCCAGTCCGTGGGAGACATGAGAAAAGTGCTCTTTCCCAGACACATATTAATATGCAGACACTGAAACTCTACATCTCAGGAAGAGACCTTGGGCAGGTGGACAGCTTTGGTTTGGTGTTGACTTCCCTCCTATTTTTATCATCTGACTAGGACAACTTATGTAAATGAGCCAAGAAGCATCACCCACATTGCATCTATCCAAAATCTTAACTTTTCTATTCTTCAGAACAGCAGGGTTGAGTATTATTACCGAGTAACATTTCTGAGACTGGCTTTATAAATATTTTGTTTGAAGCCCACTGCAGCATCTTTGTAGGCATTGTGGATGACATTGATCATGTGGAGATGTTTCTCCGAGGATTATACAAGACCAGTCTGACATGTCACATGATCAACATGTCACGTGATCAACATGTCATGTGACCAACATGTCACATGATCATCATGTCACGTGACCAACATGTCACATGGTCAACATGTCACATGGTCAACATGTCACATGGTCAACATGTCACATGGTCAACATGTCACATGGTCAACATGTCACATGGTCAACATGTCACGTGACCAACATGTCACGTGACCAGCATGTCACGTGACCAACATGTCACGTGACCAACATGTCACGTGACCAACCTGTCACGTGATCAACATGTCACGTGATCAACTTGTCACATGATCAACATGTCACATGACCAACATGTCACATGACCAACATGTCACATGATCAACATGTAGTGAATATGTTATATGCTGAATACAGGGATGCAAGTATTCATATAGAACGACCTGACCATAACCGTAATTATCAAATATACTTTATGGGTAAATAATAATCCAATATACGTCAAAATATTTTCGGAAAGCAAGTGAGTCTACAGAGCTCTAAGCATTTCAGAGGTTAGGGTCAAGTCAATTCTCCCTCCTGTTTATTCCTGATCATTTCTCTAACCATGACTTGCATCCATGTGAGCATATGGCAAGATGGACATCTAACGAGATGAGCATGTGACATATTGAACATCTTAATCTAGAACATGTTACATGTTGGGCATATCACATGCTGAGCATATCACATGTTGAGCATGTTACTGCAGTTTCCCATGCTGTAAACATGGCTAAAACACTAACGTAATAAGAGTAGGTATGGAAGTAAGTGTAGAACGATGATCTTGGTGTATCATCTCAACATGAATGATTTATACACGGAGAGTGAATGCACGTAGACATACGTATGAGATGTTGCTGATTGGTGCACTTGGCATTGCCCGCTCGGGGGCATGAGGAGGCAGCGTGTGGCGGGTGTGTTTTCCAAGTCTCACCGGGGACTGCTGTCCGGAGTACCTCAACCCGCCCCTCACCCCTCACCACCCGACCCCTATATTGACGGCATCACCACGCTATGCCCGCTGCCACCCAGGCTTCCAATGTGCTGGCTTTCAAACAATTCCACTTGAAACGGACGACTGGAGCTGTACACAGAGTCCGCAGCATGTCTCTGGTGGCCTCCAGGTTGTTGGATGTATATATACGTGTAATAATGCCGACCATCTGGCCTTGAAACAACTAGGGGGATGTACACATGGTTCAGTATGAGTGGTCGTTATTGTTATGAACATTATTATAATTATTATCCTCTACCACTATTGGAGAACTATATTCCTAAGAGAAATGTCGAAAGAAATGGTCGTTTTTTTGTCTTCTGTTCACTAGAGTTAGCACTTTCTAAGCATCTATTAGACATTTGTTGGTTTTCCATGTTCCTTACTTACTTTATGTAAAACGAGGAATGCTAAGGCCCTCGCTATAAAGATTATAAAATGCTGTCGTATAAGACCTAGATTGATGTTTCCCTGTTTTACAGTTCTTTGTGTTCATTATAGAGTATGTATGACATTCAGCAAAGACTTTCTATTTTCCTATCAGTGAGTGTGTAGAGGGGCCTGTAACTGTGTGTAGATGATCAGGAGATGGGGCTGGGTCACTGGTAGACCAATATACAACAACAAATACCCTCTTTACTTCTCTTCATAATACTGCAATCCTCTGGGGTATTTCAACTTATGGAATTAACAAATTAAAATGATAGGAGAGACCACACGAGGCGTTACGAGTAGGTGCTAAATGGCCGTGTGGGGGTATGCTGCAGGTTACGCTGAAAGGTGTTCAAATCTCCTTCTTCTACCTCATCATGGTTCCTCTGTTCAGACTGATCTTCTTAACTATACCTGTATCTGTGAGTAATGAGGTACCAGGAAGCACCTAGAAGGAACTGCATCGCGCCCCGTACCCGTTGAACATATGCCATGAGTGTTGGTTGCACAGTAATCTCATGAGGAAAAGTCAGCTGCGATCTTGTAGGAGACCAACATGAATGGCACACTTCCATCGGTTATGGATCGAGTGTGGTTCAGCGTTTTACCTCACCCCTGTTTCTGACTGGTTAAAGTTTGTAACATCATCGCCTATTGAGGCTTTATTCACAATACTCCACAGACATCAATTCCCAATGTTAAATCTGTGGGGAAAATACCAGGGCTGAGATAATGGACGATGCAGGAAACCAACGAGAGACGTTAGGGGTGACTACTGTGCCATGAGTTTGATTGCATACAATTTCACCAGGCAAAGCCAAATGGAATCGTGTAGTAATCAAACAAATGGCATAATAGTCTACCCTAACCCTTCAAATTGGTTTCAGATTTTATCTCACCTCTGAATTCTAATAAAGAATGTCATTAAGATATCTATCATGAAAGAATGTCACTGGTTTGGAATGTTATACGCTACCCAAAACGTTGTTGGCTATGAGTTCCCTGTATGACGTCTAAAGATGATCTGTACCAGGGGTGGGATAAAACCCACAATATGATGGATTCTTTGTTGAATACGACTACTCACACAGTAAACCAAGTTTCCATGTGTTTTTCGAAAAGGAAATGCTGAGATTTATGTCAGATGTAGAGAATTTTTGTTTGCTGGAAACTGTTATTTGCATTGACATTGTTTAGTGCTTGTGTTATATTGATATGCCCTGAACATATTTTCAAGATTTTCTGAGCACACTTGTGTTTTTCCCTACACTTAAGTGATCACAAATGAAAAAAAAAAGGTACGTACTCGAGCTTCTTTACTCAGAACAAAAGCTAAAGAACTGAGTTTTGGTGAGTTACTTGTTTGAGAAATCTTTTACATTTCAGTATTCTTCCCAAGACAGCACATTTAGAAATAAGAAAACTATGGCTTGATATTTCAGTTGCTTTCTTCGCGTTGTGATCTTGTCACGTCTACTGAAATGCCCTATTCTGGTCTGGGCCACCCAAATGTATTTCTTAACCAAGACTTTTTCCCATATATGAATATATATGATATAATTATTTCTTATAATTCCAATGGTAAATATATTAATGCCATTGTCTAGAGAAATGTCCATATAGTATCTAGGTTCATGTATTTTTTATTACATCTTGTATATTGTATTATATGTTGGCACACTATGTATAAAGATATATTCATTTATATAAACATTACTTGTATAATAATGTACATTTATGGCTCCTAAGCGGTGGTGTTGGGTTTGACTAAGATACAGTTATGTTACTTATTTCATAGGCTACAAATATGATGTGCATTCATGCACACCAGCAGTTCAACCACATGGACTGAGTTCCCCAGAAAACGTGATAGGGCTGAGTGAAAGTACAAGTTTTTGGTCACAACCTAGTCCAACTAGTCCAACCCAGAATTCTCCTGAAGGCAATGGTCTATCACATGGGGCTCAAGCCAGTTCTACAAAACATTGCATATTTCTAGTTTATTTCTATTTTTGTGCGTGTGTATTAGCAGAGATGGAAGTTTTCCTATTTAACAAGTAAATCTGTGTTTTTCTTTTTTAATTAAGAATCATATTTTCTTGTGTAAAACAAAGAGAAAATAGATCGGACCTGATTCACACCAGTGAAACCGTGGTGTGGTCCTCCCCACTCACCCCACCCCCTTCCATGGCCAGTTACGACACTGACATGCTTTCCATTGTTTCTCCTATTTATTACATGAGCCCAATTGATATGCCTGGACGGTAGTTGGCCCACATCGCTCAGCAGTTATCCCCGCCCCATCTTACTATAGTTTCAGTTTACAGCCTTTGCTTAATAGCAGGTTATTGGTGCCTGCCGCTCTGAACCGCCAGCCTCGTTTTCAATTGTCGTCTGCAATCTAGATGTTTCTTCTTTCATCGTTATTTATTTTTGCTTTTGTTCTGTAGGTACATTGTTTTCCTTTCAGACTGATACAGACAGTCCCATCCCTTTTGTTCTTGCGATGTTATCTTGATTGAATTAAAACCGCCATTGTTGATTGTTTAAAAAGAGCATGGTATGTTACTTACTTCTGAAAGAGACCTCTTTATTCTTAGATATATGATGGTGTTTTCTTCGATCTGCCAGAGTTATAGCACATTCAATCAGGAGGAAGATTTAATGTATTAATCAGTTCATTTGTCTCATTCAAACTCAAATATCTTACTTTCAAAGTAGGCAATTCAGAAACTATAAAAGTACAACATGGAAGTAAAAATAAAGAATTCAGATTAAGATGTCAGCGTTCTTGCCCAAAAGGCCTGTGCTTCTGGGTTTCTGATGTACAAGTTTTGAAATGACATCCTAATTTCCTGTTGAAATCAGGCACATCATGTCAATGTGAGAAAAACCTTGATTTAAAGATAATGAACATGCTCAACACATGTGTCAGAGTTGATGCTTCAGAGGACTCCCAGGTGATGTTCATAATCTGCACCACTCCCATAGCTTCTCACAGGCTCTATGCTGCACCACTCCCATAGCTTCTCACAGGCTCCATGCTGCACCACTCCCATAGCTTCTCACAGGTTCCATGCTGCACCACTCCCATAGCTTCTCACAGGTTCCATGCTGCACCACTCCTATAGCTTCTCACAGGCTCCATGCTGCACCACTCCCATAGCTTCTCACAGGCTCCATGCTGCACCACTCCCATAGCTTCTCACAGGCTCTATGCTGCACCACTCCCATAGCTTCTCACAGGCTCTATGCTGCACCACACTTACCCTTCAGTTGTGAGAATAGGTAGGTAAACTGCAATCCAGTGAGATACTAGGATGTGATTTGCCATAATTACATAAAGGGGCACCTTTTCTTTGTCACCGGCTCCAACCCATAGACGCTAAAAAATCTCGGTGCTTAGAGTCAGGAAATAGTAAAGAAAAAGCTTGAGAGCAGAAGAGAAATTATGAGGGATGTACTGTGTTTCCTGGTGTACTAATCTATTAAATACAGAGTACAAATGCACCTTTGTGAACTTAGAATCTACCGGAAATGAAATTATCTTGATGTGTATTGCTTTAGATTTCCATAAGGCATATGCTGATTCTAAGTGTGTGTTAAATTGAACTTTTTAGAATTGTTATTACATGTTTGAACTTTGGGTCTTAGGCCTACTGCTACCTTCATACTTTCATAGAGTTGGTAATGGATTTCACGACAGTTACGTGAAAGAGGTATCCATTTTCATAAACAATTTACTAAAGTTTATATATGTTTATTAAAAGATGGAAGATCTGTTTATGATAACGGAATGAAATAAAGACCTTGAACAAAAAAGAAATACATGTATGGCAAATAGGTTCAATGCTATGCTATATATTCATTTGCTTCACACCAAGCATGGACACAGAGAGTCATAGTGGAAGGGAAGACTCAAAATACCAGTCACTGATAATTGCATGGGCTAGAAGTTTGAAAAGACACTAAATACTTGACAATTGGGTGAGAGGAACTGCAGGCTATCTTCTACGAGTTTGTTAAAGAATTTCAGTTATTTCTTCTTGTACTTTAAAACAAATGCTGCTGCTGATGATGGATGATTCAGGCTCTTGAATACTCAGGTATAATATTATATCAAGGAATTGTCTTCTTTTTCTCAAATTCTGCAAACAGTCAAACTTAATTATCCTGCAAAGAACATTTTTGTTCAGAGTACAGAGTAGATCCAAATTCTAAAGAATGTGTTCAAAACAAACTAAACCCTATATAACCCTGTATATTATTGTGCCCAATCGTGCATGAAATGCCTCATGGGGAAAACTTCTCAAAAACAGTGAAACGTGTTTCTGTCGTTCTGCTTTGACTCTTTGTAGCTATGTACAAATGTACCCCCTCCCTGTCCACCACATTTCACAGGCCCCAGACTGCGAGAGGCTGAAGGGGAACATTTTCTACAGAGACGTTGACTGACACTGTGCCCAGGCAGCACTCGGCCTATTTGTTAACTATATTCTGAGAGATGTGTGTATATTTCAGTTCTTTATCCTCTTGATCCAAGATACACGCCGCGTGAGGGCCTCATTTGAATGGCCATCGAGTGAAAGGTGTTTCAGCTCAGCTCAGACATTGGTAATAAAAGTTGATGTGAGAATCTTGGATTCGACTTCCTTTTTATATCACAACATCCTCATGAGCATAATCTATACTGGAATTATAAAGAAAATATTCTATAAGAATATATATTCTATAAAGAAAATGTCTTTATCCAAAGTCAAAATCATGCTCTAATCACCACAGGCCGGGGACCCGGCCCCCACAGCAGACTATCGCCAGACCACTCCCCGGAGGGTCCCGTGTTGGTGCCACCTGGGTCATTGGTCGACCTACCTACATGCCCCAGGTGGTGGGCTGCCACCGGGACTGGCGAGCAGAGATCGATGACGGGGGACTGGGCCGGTCAACAGGCTGAACTCCCAGAGGGCGGCAGGATGGGCAGCCAGAGCGATGGTGGGATCAGTCCAGGCGGCGGGGACCCGCTGGAGCTGCCTCCGCCTGGACGTGGAGGAGAAGGAGGGGTGCTCCAGTCTCCGGAATAGCGGAACCCGAGACTGAAAGATGTTGAGGAACAGTTATGCCTCCAGAAGTCATGTTACGCGGGATCAGATGGACGTGTCTGTACAGACTCGTGATTTTTATCGTGTTTACAGTAGGGTTACGGATATGATAGTTGTAAAAGCGGTCTGCTATCCCTGTACAGCATATCAGTTACATGTTATTAATTTTAACGATGTGAAACGAGGATTCTCTTTTCTCCGGAGCGGAAGGGTGTTGGTCGGGAGGGGAGAGTGTGGCGAGCCTTCTGGAAGGACGCCTCCAGACGCCTTGGAGGGTCCGGAGGGTTTGGAGGGGCTCCACAATGTTACCTTGGTGACTGTGAATATGGAGGGTGGTTTTCCTTCATTCCCTTCCTTTGACTATGAGACTGACAAAGCCAGTGCAGGCCCCAGATGGAAAAAGTGGTTGGCTAGACTAGAGAACCTTTTTGTGGCTATGGACATTGTGGGGGATGAAAAAGATAACTGCCACCATGCTCTTCCACTGCACTACACAGGGGAGAGAGTGTATGACATATACGATGCGGATAAGGTAGATGCCCCCAGAAACAAGCAAAATTCTCTCTCTTAGGCTTTGAGCCAAAAACAAACATTCAAATGGAGATCTTTACCTTTAGAAGTTGCAAAAACCAGGGCAGTCCCTGGATGACTTTGTAACACAACTTCGCTCACTTGCACGGAACTGTAAATTCATGAATGTTGACCATGAGCTCCTGTGTCGGCTCACACAGCATTGTCATTCAAACAGGCTTAGGCGATGTGCACTGCGTGAGCCTGACAGGTCTCTGGCTGATATTTTGGAATACCCCCCCCCCCGCCTTCAAAGAAAAGCCTGTGGATGGCTTTTATAATCTATAGAATCCAAATGTCTTCAGGGGCTTTGTTCCCTGGACACCCAAAGGGGGTTTTGCAGCCAGACCCCTGGTAATAATTCTAGATAGCCTAAGATATGTAACCCCTGTCCCTAGAAAAAAATCCTGGGTGCAGGTTGTATAATCCATGAAATTCAGGTTCCTCTGGCGGCTTTGCCCCCTGGACCCCCAGGAGCAGCTGGATCCCTGGCCATATTCCCCATGGAACAGAATCCTGGATACACCTTATATATTCTATAAATCTAAGTGCGTCCGAGGCTTTGCCCCAGTACTCCATATGAGGATCTTCTTAGCCGGAACGGGGTTGGGACAACTGACCGAAATCTCAACTGACACAAGACAAGTGACAAACGCGAAAACTGTGTGTCAGTTGTCTCACCCTTGTGTCGGACGTTTGCTATAGCAAAATCTAAAGGTGCCTCATGAAGGAAACAAGCATAATAAACTATGAAACTTTGTGAATATATGCATGTCATACATATAGAATGTTCATCCTCAAGTATCTTTTAATTTGGTTATGTTTTTCCATATGAATAATCCAATTTTGTGATCAAAAGTTATCAAAGTTTGAATGAGACATGGGCGGCCGGTTCGGCCGTGTATACATCGGGCATATCTCAGGTCATAACTCTGTGAATATATAGCATAGAAACACCAGATGAAGACTAATAAATAGCTGGATATATGTGCCAAACTCTCATTAAGTTTATATTTTGATTTTCAAAAGGCAACATGTAAATTTCCCGTTTTACGTTACGAGGTTTGCCGCGACCGCGACATTGTGTCAGATGTCTCAGTCGGTGTGTCAGTTGTCCGACATAGGAGTGTGTCAGTTGAGATTTTGGTCAGTTGTCTGACATTCGCTGGAACCTTGTCAATCTTCATAGGTGTGCGCCCCCCCCCCCCCCCCCCCCCCCTGCCATGCCCTCTAGCGGATGAGCGGGGAATCGTGGATTTACCCGTGAAGTCGGTCAAGCTTAGTCGAGACACTGATAATAGTGATATCGTGCAAGATACACGGTGCTAAGCCTTGTTTCTATCCAGTGTATGGAGGTCCGTTGTCCGTGTAACCTCATCTTTAAACTGTAGGCACCGTATCTGTGCTCAAACACCTCGAACTATTGCATCGCAGAATTGCTGTCCGAGTCCCTCTGGCGGATAACCGTAGAACCAGCAAGCGGATCAAAGTCTTCATTATCGTCCCTGTTCTCAAAACAAACACGCTATTGATATTCAAAAGTAGTGTCATATCGTGGAAATTGACATAGGGTTAGAATAGGACACACAAAGTCCCTTTGTATTAAAATGGTAGGGTAAAGTCTCGAATGCAGTTAATTGTGGAATGTTGTGATTTGGAGTAAAGCGTACCGTACTTCGTAAAGTCGCGGGCTGCATCGACGCATGCCCCGAAGAACCAAACACGACAAACATGTAATGACAGAAACAACTCAGTCGTCGGCGCTCCCAAGTGCTGACACCGTCTCTGCTAGACATCAGTAACTTTGGTCTCTATCAAACGGTAATGTCTAAGGATTTGTTTACCGAGGGGTGTATTTCGTGGTACGAAAATCTAAGATTTTAAGTCGGTATTAGCATCACCGTAATGAGCGATAAATGGGAGTTTGGTACTCTTGGCGACGGACTAGACACTGTTTGGATCATACTATTTTGAATATTCTCTCACCCCTAATCTCCCCAGTGAAGAACAGGGTTGTTATACTGGATATTTGTATTTGGATCACTAACAATTGTATGTGTTCTATCCAGTAATTTGTATGTTCGCTACACAGGCAGAGTTTCTCAGACTATAGCCAGTATTGGTATTCTAGTATAGCCAGTATACCCGGCCCTGTCCCCAAACAGGAGATCAGGGGTGAATACTTTACCTAATTCTAGTACAGAGTGTATAAACTATAATTATGCACCAATACATAGCGTAATATACGCTGGTTCCCCGGTCATCCGCTAGGGGGCTCGGCGGAATTAGACCAAAAGTCGTAGACACAGGCGGGTAGCCTACCAGCCAAAGCGTAATAGTACAAGACCGTGCTTAATTTAATATAAATTTATTACTAGTGCACTCGAATACAAGTCACCATCGCCCACCCCACATTCACCCGGTCACGATCTCTGGTCGGCGCGACACCGACCTCTGTTATCTTTGCGGCTGTGGCCGTACGACCGCCACGGAGGCGGCCGTCGGCGGCCGTCGGCGGCCGTCGGCGGCAGCGGTGCTAGCGCGACTTTACCCCAATCATTTTACTCAGGTACACTATCTAATTCAGAGTTCAGGGATATTCGGGAAATCAGGGATCTTTGAAAGACACACTTATTTTCCTCGGCTTTTATGAGCCTCATTAGAACCTGTGTATGTTAACAGTTAGGCCCATAATGTTTCTGGAACCCCATTTCTGCTCCTTTAATATAGGGAGCCAAAGTGAACCCGCTGCAACCACAGATAGCCGTTCACAAAATACCATTTCCGGATATAGGCGCTCAGTTCTTTGACTATGTAGGTTTGAGATTATGTCTCATTCTCCAAGCTTTTAGATCCATATTTTTGATAAACTTAACAACTGTCATCGTAGCTTTGAGACAGAGTTATTCAGAGATGATAGTAAGGGAGTGTTCAATAATTATGGCCCGGGGGGGGGGGGGGGGGGGGGGCACAGTTTTTAGGGGGACCTAATTTTTTTTTTTGTATTCTAAGGGGGGGGGGGGAGGGGGCAACTTTTTATTTGGCATTCCAAGGGGGGGGGGGGGCCAAAACTCGTGGCTGAGTGATTGTGGGGCGGGCGATAGTGACGCGTACCCGTGCACTCGGGGCGATAGTGACGCGTACCCGTGCACTCGGGACGATAGTGACGCATACCCGTGCACTCGGGGCGATAGTGACGCATACCCGTGCACTCGGCCCTACAGTCGACTCTGCGTCAGCGAGTGAACAACATCCTAGTTCAATACTGGTAAGGGCTGGTTCCACCAACACGATGGCTTTAGGTCCGATTCCACCAACACACACGATGTAGCTAGATTCGGCCTGATTTGGTTGTCGGGCTAGGATTGAATCATCGCGTGCCTATTTGTCGCGAGGTGTCTTGAGGTGTCGCGGTGGTAGAGCACCAAAATATACACCCGACACCACTCGCCTATGTTTTGAGACAAGTGAGGTACGACACAGTAAGACACTACAAGACATACCACGGCAAATCCATCCTGTTGGTGGAATTGGCCCTTTTGCCATGGTATATCTTGGTATATCTTACAGTGTTGCGATATGTCATACCTCCTTTGTCGCGATACATGTTTCGCGATATGTGTACTTTTCACGATGTCATGTGTATACTTTGGTGCTCCACCACCACGACACCTCAAGTTCTATTGCGGCCACAGCAGGACATACTGCAATCTATCGCGATGAAACGCAGCACAGGTGCTTCACCAGACCGATGCATCACGGCAAATATGCACACAATTATTTAAAAGCTAGCAAGATTTAGCAAGACAACCAGATCACGACTAATCTCGTTATATCTTGTGTGTTGGTGGAATCAGCACTTTACAGTAGTCGATATATAAATGGCACCCCTCCCCAGCCCCCCCCCCCCCCCAAACTTTCACCCCTTTTTTTTATTTCTGTAAGTGAGTGAGTTTTCATTTTTAATCTATCTACACTTCTGGTATGATACACATATATCTTGTTACATCTTACAGTGTCAGGATATATATGTCTTAGCTCCGTTGTCGCAAAACGTAGCTGTGCAGTGTCGGGTGTATGTTTTGGTGCTCCACGACCACGACACCTCAAGACACATCGTGATAAATAGGCACACGATTATTCAAACCTAGCAAGACACCCAAATCGTGGCTAATCTCGCTAGATCTTGTGTGTTGGTGGAATCACCACTTACGTTAACTTAGGCGCTGTCAAGTGGATATATAGAACCCGGTAGGGTGGCGGAGGCCATTGACCGTTGATCTCTGGGTTCGTACACTATAAGGTTCCACTGTAAGCATGTTCGGCTGACACCTGATGGCATTGAAAGTGCAGTCAGCGCAGTGGAACAGGCCCTTAAATTAGAGCTCAGTGATTTTCTCTCGTGATATTTAAGACTTCATACCCAGTTTATCCTTGTGGCACATGATGAATTCAGTTTTGAGAAATACTATCATTGAACTGACGTTTTGTATGTTTCTAGGTGGCGCCCTAGGCTGGGCCTCCCGGCGTTCTGCCGCGACATGGACGCGAGCGGCCGCTCCACTGACGACACGCGGACTGGGCCCCGTGAAGGGGACCCCGCGACCTGCCAGCAGCCCCGTGTCTTCCCCGAGCAGGGCGGGCGACTCCTGCCTATCTCCTCCCCCACACCGAAAACCGAGACCAAGAACAGCACAGAAGACAAACTAGAACTATGCACGGACTGTGGGAAGGGATTCCGCACCATCGGGGGGTTGAAGTCTCACCGCCGGATCCACCGGACGGACCGGCCGTACGGGTGCACGGTGTGCGGCAAGAGCTACAACCGCCCAGAGGGACTCCACAGACACAGGATGGTGCACACGGGAGAAAAGCCGCACGTGTGTCCCGACTGCGGGAAGGGCTTCAATCAGTCGAGCAGCCTGGCGGCCCATGTGAGGATCCACACTGGAGAGAGGCCCTTTGTCTGCGTGTACTGCGGAAAGGGCTTCAGTCAGCTGTGTATTCTACAGACCCACCTGAGGATCCACACGGGTGAGCGGCCCCACGTGTGTCCGGAGTGCGGGCGGGGGTTCAGCGAGCTGGGCACGTTGAACTCGCACGTCAGGACCCACACCGGCGAGAAGCCCTACGTGTGTTCAGACTGCGGCAAGGGGTTCGCCGTGTTGGGACACCTGAAGAGGCACCGGCGAATCCACACCGGAGACAAACCTTACAAGTGTGAGGAGTGTCTGAAGGTGTTCAGCCAGCTGGACCACCTGAAGAGACACGCGCGGACCCACACGGGCGAGAAGCCTCACGTGTGCCCGGACTGCGGCAAGGGCTTCGGCGTCTCGTGTCACCTCAAAACTCACATGTTGACCCACACCGGGGAGAGGCCCTTTGTCTGTTCTCACTGTGGGAAGGGATTTCGGCAATCAGGAAACCTCAAGAACCACATAAAAACTAACAAGTGTGATGCTCTTGGTAAAACACAAATGCCGGAGACAATACCGGACAAGTTACCGGAGGTCAAACCACAAGAGGAGCCTCTCAGCCTGTGTCCTGTTTGAAGTTTACTCATGGATGCAATCATTTGGATACACTACAAAATACTGATCTGGTTTGGTCACAATAGTCCATGCATGTCAAAGGTTGATAGATTTTTAATCTATTTGACGTTTAGAGATTCTTTTTGGATTTTTTAACGTATGAAATACAAACAGTTCTAAGACGAGGTTAAATCTTCCACTATATGATGTTGAGATGGTCATCTAAATGGAAAAATCTACGGTCCAGTCATCCACTTTGTAATATTATATATCTGTATTTGTTTATTATATGCAGCAGTTTTGAATAATTCAGTTTTTTTTAAATTTACGCTGGAGTCAATTTTAGCCTTATATATAACAAATAATTCATCATGTGAAGTTTAAATTTGTTTTTTGGATGCAGTCTTCCTCTATTTGATTTCCATATTGGATGACTGATATGATCTCAGATGAGGATATCGTGTCAGGTATCGCCGTATGGCCTGTGAGGGTAATACAGATCATGGTATTCTATAGAAGGAGAGGTGAGCGGACGATCCAGCCATAGAAGACCAGTTGAGAGAAAGACCTTCCGCCGTCCGTGTGTTTTAACAGATGGACGAATCACCTTAACTGATAACAGTCTGGTTCTCTGCCTATTGTCCCTGTTTCCTTGTGTCTAATTTGTGTCTTTAACATATTGTCAACCTAATACATGTAAAAGTGTCCACAGAAAGCACGTAGGGAGTGTATATCTACATACCTGGCGCATACAGATATGTTGTATGCGCCAATAAAGCGCCAATAAAGCGCGCATAGGGAAAAAGAGTACGTACTGAAAAATAGTGCGTACCTGAAAGGAACTAATATTGGCAGGTTACCTATCTGGGAAAGGTGGACCTTAAATACATAATAGACTCGAGAGTTGACATTTCTCAATATTCTTGCATGCGCTCGAATATTACTATGCGTCAAACTTTTGAGACATACTGCTGGTTATATCTGAAACCAGTCAATATTGTGCATTTATTACTATCGTAAAACTGGATGAAGTTTAATCTTGGCCACCGTATTCCACGACTAGAGTTTGGCAAAGTGACTTCATGAGGCGAAGCCGAGTGAAGTCCGGAGCCAAAACTGCAGGAGTGGAATGCGGTGGCCAAGATTAAAACGAATCAGGTTTTGATTTTATCCTACCCTATCTTTTCGATTTTGGAATATTACGTGATAACAATGCTGTATGCCACTAGAGGCATATAAAAATCCGTATGCCAATCAGCGTGGCATACGGAAACCCAATGTTAGGCCTATGGGATTTTATATTAGGGGTAGGATAAATACCTATAACCATATCTCCTACGAAAAGAGTAAAATGTTTTAAGGTGAGATTATTGATCGGATGTATCCCACCTCCTCCGACATTGGCACAGACATGTAATCAATAATTGGACTGCGCATTTTTGACGTACAAAGAGAGTAAGTCAGTTCCCATATGTTATTTGTTTACGAACAGCATCCCTGATTTTGTGTTCAAAGTTAGGAATGGTATCATTTATTGAGTAAACGTTTTTTAGATTATAAATGTTTAACTAGTACTGTTTCTGAATCTAAATAGTTCTTTATCGGAGATATTACCATGGTAAATGGTGAATTTATTTTCTAACGAAACTAGGGCGTTATATGAGAGGTCAAGGAAAGTGCTATGATAAATATTCCAACTGGACTTTAGATGTACAACTAGAGGTACCCTTTTGTATAGGATTCCCCTTCAGTACATTACTAAGGCTAGGACTTCAGGTAATTCTATAGTTTTATTATAACCTGTGCGCATCGTTCTTTACTGAAGTACGCCCCTCCCACCTGACGGTGTCGGGCGAGTATTTGCCGGTCCGTGAGTACGTCACGACTCACAGACTAACCGCCCAGTCAGTTTCCCTGGACTCTGTGATCTTTAACAAAGACAATGGTATTAAGTTAGTTGTAGACATTACTCTGATATATATCTGTATATTGTAAATCCCGTAGAATGGGCTTGCTGTGATTGTGAAGGGCTTGTTAAGTTGAACACTTTTTCGATGTTTTCCATTACCATTTTTTCTATGAAGATGCAACCTGTTATGTATACACCTACACTCCTTATTTGAGTGTACAAAAGAAAGAATTTACGCTCATTATTTGGACACATTTATTTATTTTACAGTCAGATGTGAACCAATTCTCAGTTTTAGTCTCTCTATTAGTAGAAAGAACTATGAAACTACTTTACAAATGTCAATGTTATAAAATATTCCCTCCCCAAACTTGAGTAACATCTCGCATGCGTTTAAATTGCAGGAGAATTCCTTAGGGCATTACCAGCCTACAACAGGACAATACTGTAAAATATTTGTATCAGTGGTTTTGAATAAATGGTTCAATCAATAGTTTCTTAGTAAATACTCGATGGATTTTGATAATCATTTGTGGTTTTCCGTTATATTATATGGCTAAAATAGATACTTTTAACTGGAATGTCGACCTAGTTACGTTGATATTTGGCTGTAAATCCCTTGTATAATGTCAATGCCCGTGAGGGTGCCTGCCGTAGTGTACGCGTGTTGTGTAGGGTGCGGCCGTAGTGTACGCGTGTTGTGCGGGGTGCGGCCGTAGTGTACGCGTGTTGTGCGGGGTGCGGCCGTAGTGTACGCGTGTTGTGCGGGGTGCGGCCGTAGTGTACGCGTGTTGTGTGGGGTGCGGCCGTAGTGTACACGTGTTGTGTGGGGTGCGGCCGTAGTGTACGCGTGTTGTGCGGGGTGCGGCCGTAGTGTGCGCGTGTTGTGTGGGGTGCGGCCGTAGTGTACGCGTGTTGTGTGGGGTGCGGCCGTAGTGTACGCGTGTTGTGCGGGGTGCGGCCGCAGTGTATGCGTGTTGTGCGGGGCGCGGCCGTAGTGTATGTGTGTTGTGCGAGGTGCGGCCGTAGTGTACGCGTGTTGTGCGGGGTGCGGCCGCAGTGTATGTGTGTTGTGCGGGGCGCGGCCGTAGTGTATGTGTGTTGTGCGGGGTGCGGCTGTAGTGTACGCGTGTTGTGCAGGGTGCGGCCGCAGTGTATGTGTGTTGTGCGGGGTGCGGCTGTAGTGTACGCGTGTTGTGCGGGGTGCGGCCGTAGTGTACGCGTGTTGTGCGGGGTGCGGCCGGACACCTTCCTCTCTGTGAGGGTGAGCGGCTGCTGAAGGGCTCATCAGTCAAGACATCAACTAGACTGGCCGCCGCCTGTCTCCACTCCTACCAGACTGAGAGGTTGGACGGTTCAATCATATCCATGATTGTATTTTGATAATGATAATGTATTTTTCAAGAATAAACACAAAGGGAAATAAGAAACTAGAAAATTGGCTTCGAGGTTATGAAATAATACTCTCCAAGCAGTACCAAAGATCTGGTAGGAGAGTGGCAAACCGTTCCCGCTACGGGTTTTCTCCCTGAATCCAGTACTTGTCAATATATAACACATCACCAGGGTGCGCTACTGTGGACTGTAGTGTGTGCCTTTAAGCAAGCTCCCCGACGTGCCGTCTTCACTGATGGTCCCACCATCAGGTGTTACATTCTGTCGTATCAGTGATCAGGTGTTTGTTATTCAGGGACATCAGGGGGAAATGAGGATCTTTATAAGTGTTACATTCTGTCGTATCAGTGATCAGGTGTTTGTTATTCAGGGACATCAGGGGGAAATGAGGATCTTTATAAGTGTTACATTCTGTCGTATCAGTGATCAGGTGTTTGTTATTCAGGGACATCAGGGGGAAATGAGGATCTTTATAAGTGTTACATTCTGTCGTATCAGTGATCAGGTATTTGTTATTCAGGGACATCAGGGGGAAATGAGGATCTTTATAAGTGTTACATTCTGTCGTATCAGTGATCAGGTGTTTGTTATTCAGGGACATCAGGGGGAAATGAGGATCTTTATAAGTGTTACATTCTGTCGTATCAGTGATCAGGTGTTTGTTATTCAGGGACATCAGGGGGAAATGAGGATCTTTATAAGTGTTACATTCTGTCGTATCAGTGATCAGGTGTTTGTTATTCAGGGACATCAGGGGGAAATGAGGATCTTTATAAGTGTTACATTCTGTCGTATCAGTGATCAGGTGTTTGTTATTCAGGGACATCAGGGGGAAATGAGGATCTTTATAAGTGTTACATTCTGTCGTATCAGTGATCATGTATTTGTTATTCAGGGACATCAGGGGGAAATGAGGATCTTTATAAGTGTTACATTCTGTCGTATCAGTGATCAGGTGTTTGTTATTCAGGGACATCAGGGGGAAATGAGGATCTTTATAAGTGTTACATTCTGTCGTATCAGTGATCAGGTGTTTGTTATTCAGGGACATCAGGGGGAAATGAGGATCTTTATAAAACACAGAAATAGTGTCCTCACTATTTAAAATCCTCAATAGAACCTGTGCAGGTGAACCCCATTTTGTTTCCGGAACCCTAGATGTGACCCGGTTTGTATAAACGTCCTCCATGGCCTTTATTCTGCACAAAGTACCTGTGTAGGACTTCTTAAAATGCTACTTTAACACTGTTAGGAATTAACTTTGGGTTCGGAACTGGGAATTCCATGAAAATATTATAAATGAAAAGAATCTGTCAGAAACTCAATTTCGGTAAAACATTTTTTACCATTCAGACCCCATTTCTTCAGCTTGCACCAGTGCGACTAAGGGTCTACTATGACAAACTGGGTCACATATTCCAAATTTCACTATAAATGTGAGCATCGTTACTTCCATGATTTTCAGGGTTTCCCCTGACAAGCTCCCCATAACGAAAATCTGCAAAACCCCTGCACTGCGACCATACAAAGTACTTTGAATGCATAGATAGTACCAGGAACCAACTTCATACCACAATATTCCAAGCACATATTTGGTTTAACATCAACAGGACATGGAAGGTAGGGCTCTGCTTGGAGACCACGTACTGTAGTACCAGTCCTACTCACCAGGAACGTTTTTGAGTTCCCAGTAAGGTTGTGCATTGTAGTCGGGGGGGGGGGGGGGGGGGGGGGGGGGGGGTGGGGGGGGGGGGGGGGTGGGTGTCCCAGTAAATAACTTGAGGGATTTTCTTCAAGGGCTCACATCGCTGGTTATTGTCATTTTAGTTGAATCGATGCAACGTGTACTTCAGAACTGATGCATAACAACAGATACAACAGATATTTTTATTGGGGCTCAATGTGTTACATCAATCATTTCAGAGTTTGTCAGTCGACAAGAAGAATATCAAATCGTAATCCGAGAGGGTTCCCTGAATGATAATGTACAAAAGTTATAAAACCAGTCTCTATTGTTATGTACAGTACTCGGGAAATCCGAGTTGTTCCTCAAACCAAACTCTCCAAGATTTGGAAAGTGTTAATCTCAGAAGTGGAGAAGCTGGTCTCGGTGCCGGGATCCAGGCGGGGAACGCGTCCAGTGGTGTCCGGGAACACGTCGACTTAGAGAGCTGGCAGTATGTTACACGCCTCCCAGAATGACACCTTGAAATGTTCATATTTATAAATGCATTGGTTTCCACGTGATAAACTAAAGCTTCTCACTATTGGACAATGAATAACCATTGATAGGGTTAGAACCATCTTGCTTTAGCCAATCAGAAGAGAGCATTTTAGTACTGACCAATCAGAAGAGCTGCTTCCTATGAATGATAATGAGGCAGAGCCAGTATGAATAGCAGGTCCTTGAAGATATGACGAGGTGTCACAAATACCAAATGTGTGTTGTCTAATTGTTACCTCCGTGAAGTTGCCGGCGTGTGGCCGACAAAGTCCTCCTTTAAAAACGAGTCTGACACCTCAATAATGCCAGAGTACAGCCACGGAGTCTCATGACAAACAGCCATGAACGAAACAACAGGAGTAATGTGACGTCACAACTTAAGCGATGACGTCATGATACGAGAGCTCGTGACGTCAGGGTTTCCTGTGTTGATCTATGACGTCACGGTTAAATGTGTGGTGACAGTCTAACGCTGACGTCACGGTTACGTGTGTGGTGACAGTTTAACGCTGACGTCAGGGTTTGCTGTGTTGATCTATGACGTCACGGTTACGTGTGTGGTGACCATTTGACACTGATTCAGCGTCTCTGTCTCGCGTGTTCTCGCGGTGCTTGACGGGTGAACGTGCCGGGAACTCAGGGACATTTTTTCTCCACACATCCTTTGCCCGCCTCATCATACTCTTGTTTGGAGATCCACATTTGTTGGAAAGAACCCTGGAAAAGTAAAGAACCATCAGTAAAATTGTGGGATTACAACTGTACACTAATGCAGATTAGTATAACTTTTTTTCCCTTTTGGTTTGGGTAGTCAAACATCCAATATGTTCTGTTAGACTGACTTTGGTTGGGTGGTGATCGAATCTATGAGATGAATTGAGGTAGAAATCTCACCCCTACACATTTACCAAAGTGAAAGTTCAAACCCACAAAGTTGCACAACATTGAGGTTACAAGTGCAGTGCCTTAACCACTGAGATATCTCCCCATACCTGATTAGGAGAAGGTCGTGCATTATAAATGCACTTACCGTTACTGTTAATCAAATAGGCCTTAAACTGTCCAGTCATTATTATACACCCAAAATATTAATTTACCATAAATAGGTGTAGAAAATTAAGTGCACGGGTGTATAATAAAAACTGAAAATGAACTATGATTTGTTTGGATAGTTATACATCCAATTTGTTCAATTAAAATTTATCAACTATGAATCCCATACTTCCCACACCACAAAGACATGGTAGGAGAAGGACTGGCCTTTGATATAGCAGTAAATCTACCACTGCTGGGGATGAAGGAGAAAGGTGGCTGTACACCACACCACATAGACACGGTTGGAGAAGGACTGGCCTTTGATATAGCAGTAAATCTACCACTGCTGGGGATGAAGGAGAAAGGTGGCTGCAGTGGGACTCGAACCCACAAAGTCTGACAACCTTGTCCAAGTCCAATGCTCTTAACCACTGAGCTAACTCCCCACCCCCCAAAAACTAGTGGTGATTTCATTCCGAGCTGGACGTTTTGTGATGAGGAGGTTGATAAAGATACTGACCAGAGACGCGAGGATGGATCCACCGATCCACGAACTGAACCGCCGCTCCGAACTCATGTTGGAGGAGATCAACTTCAGCCGCATACTCTAAAAACAGTAAAAAGGACCATTATATCTATATGAAAAATAAAAACAAGTTAAAACAGAAAACATGGACCACAGTGTACTTGTCAAAAGAAAATACTAAATAAATGATAGATATTGAGCATGCACATGCATTTATCTACTCTTAAAAACTAAAGAAATAGTAAACTTGGAACATATATCTAGGCAGAAAAATGAAGAGGAAAATACTCATTCTCAATGGGGACTTTGTATATGGTGGATAGTAAACAATGGGTGGTAGTTTACTGAGTCGCTGTACATTCACAATGGGGACTTTGTATATGGTGGATAGTAAACAATGGGTGGTAGTTTACTGAGTCGCCGTACATTCTCAATGGGGACTTTGTATATGGTGGATAGTAAACAATGGGTCGTGGTTTACTGAGTCGCTGTACATTCTCAATGGGGACTTTGTATATGGTGGATAGTAAACAATGGATCGTGGTTTACTGAGTCGCCGTACATTCTCAATAAGGACTTTGTATACGTTGGATAGTAAACAATGGGTGGTAGTTTACTGAGTCGCTGTACATTCTCAATGGGGACTTTGTATATGGTGGATAGTAAACAATGGGTCGTGGTTTACTGAGTCGCCGTACATTCTCAATGGGGACTTTGTATACGGTGGATAGTAAACAATGGATCGTGGTTTACTGAGTCGCCATACATTCTCAATGGGGACTTTGTATATGGTGGATAGTAAACAATGGGTCGTGGTTTACTGAGTCGCTGTACATTCTCAATGGGGACTTTGTATATGGTGGATAGTAAACAATGGGTGGTAGTTTACTGAGTCGCCGTACATTCTCAATGGGGACTTTGTATATGGTGGATAGTAAACAATGGGTGGTAGTTTACTGAGTCGCCGTACATTCTCAATGGGGACTTTGTATATGGTGGATAGTAAACAATGGGTGGTAGTTTACTGAGTCGCCGTACATTCTCAATGGGGACTTTGTATATGGTGGATTGTTAACAATGAGTCGTAGTTTACTGAGTCCCCGTACATTCTCAATGGGACTTTGTATACGGTGGATAGTAAATGACCGTAGTTTCTTACCGGCGGCGTCTTTGAGCTGAGGTCACGGTTGAGTCTGTCGGTGAAGCCGTTGAGCAGCGAGTTCCCGCCAACCACGATCACACTGCTGTACAGACTCTGCAGGGGCACCGAATACACGTCAGAGACAGGGGTATACACAGCCACTCATATTGTAGCAAATGTCGGTACATTTTGTGTGCTTCATGTCACATTAATCAGCCTGATGGTTCTCAATAAGATGAAACCACTGTTTACTGAGTAAAAATACACACTATTTATCTAAATAGGGGTCTAAGCATTAGATTTTATCAATTTCAACATTGTTTTTCTAAATTTAGATTTTATATTTCTCCTACAGAATATGTATGAATGACACAGTAACAAAACACTTACTATATAATATATTCATATAAATATATATACCATATGGTTACAGTAGCTAAATCCGTACTGGTTGAATAGCATCTTTTCACTTAATCTAGATTTAATAACATATTAATTTTTTAGATTTTGTATTAATTATTTGAACTGGAACGAAGTTGTCATTAACACGGTATTATCGGCTTTACCCAGAGGTTTCTACTGCCGCGTCTTTAATACCTCGTGGTACATTAAGGTCAGCCTCTGGCTGCGTGACGTGACAGTGGTCGTTCACTTACCGGACGCATGTCGATGTCACACATGGCCACACTTGTCGTCACTACGTGCCCCACTCCGAGCATCGTCTGACCTCCCGACACATCCTGTAGGAACCAGTCGTGATATATCATAGTAGAACTTTGGGAGACTTACATGATTAGTTGAAGCAAAATTGAGACTTTACCGAGGACAACACGTACATTAAGAAAAAAACCACATTAGAGTTGTACAAAGTTTAAAAAAACTCATTGAAAGAGGGAGATACTGCTAAGGTAATTTGTTAGGTTTGTTGAAATTACGAGAGTGCTAGCTAACAAAGTATAGCACCTCGCCTAGACCAGATACCGTTTTAAACATGACAGTTTTATGTATAGCTTGATGCATATGATCATGCATGGCAAGACAAAGACTTATAAAAATTCTGGCCCATAATCATGCTTTACATCTATTTGATTGGAGGGAGATTTGAGGCAAATTTCACTCAGTTAAAGTGTCAGTCAGACATCAATCATTATAAGATGTACTTACCTTGATGGTGGAAGGGTCAAAGAGACCTTCCGTGAGATAAAACCGCTCAACAGCGAAGTCTTGGTTGAAGCCGTTGGGCATCTCGTAGTGCACTGTGGGCATGCTGTCCACCTGCTCCTCTTCGTACGGAGAGTCACTCACCTACCGCAACACAAACCAAATATAGAGCTTCTTAGAATTTACCTACCGCAACACGATAAACTGAGTATAAGACCTCTCAACATTCAACTACCGCAACCCAATAAACTGAGTATAAAACCTGTCAACATTTACCTACCGCAACACGATAAACTGAGTATAAAACCTGTCAACATTCAACTACCGCAACACGATAAACTGAGTATAAAACCTGTCAACATTCAACTACCGCAACACGATAAACTGAGTATAAAACCTCTCAACATTCAACTACCGCAACACGATAAACTGAGTATAAAACCTCTTAACATTCAACTACCGCAACCCAATAAACTGAGTATAAAACCTGTCAACATTAACTAACCGCAACACGATAAACTGAGTATAAAGCCTGTCAACATTTACCTACCGCAACACGATAAACTGAGTATAAAACCTGTCAACATTCAACTACCGCAACACGATAAACTGAGTACAAAACCTGTCAACATTCAACTACCGCAACACGATAAACTGAGTATAAAACCTGTCAACATTAACTAACCGCAACACGATAAACTGAGTATAAAGCCTGTCAACATTTACCTACCGCAACACGATAAACTGAGTATAAAACCTGTCAACATTCAACTACCGCAACACGATAAACTGAGTATAAAACCTGTCAATATTCAACTACCGCAACACGCTAAACTGAGTATAAAACCTGTCAACATTTACCTACCGCAACACGATAAACTGAGTATAAAACCTGTCAACATTCACTAACCGCAACACGATAAACTGAGTATAAAACCTGTCAACATTTACCTACCGCAACATGATAAACTGAGTATAAAACCTGTCAACATTCACTAACCGCAACACGATAAACTGAGTATAAAACCTGTCAACATTTACCTACCGCAACACGATAAACTGAGTATAAAACCTCTCAACATTCAACTACCGCAACACGATAAACTGAGTATAAAACCTCTTAACATTCAACTACCGCAACCCAATAAACTGAGTATAAAACCTCTCAACATTCAACTACCGCAACACGATAAACTGAGTATAAAACCTGTCAACATTCAACTACCGCAACCCAATAAACTGAGTATAAAACCTGTCAACATTTACCTACCGCAACATGATAAACTGAGTATAAAACCTCTCAACATTTACCTACCGCAACACGATAAACTGAGTATAAAACCTGTCAACATTCACTTACCGCAACACGATAAACTGAGTATAAAACCTGTCAACATTCAACTACCGCAACACGATAAACTGAGTATAAAACCTGTTAAAATTCACTTACCGCAACACGATAAACTGAGTATAAAGCCTGTCAACATTTACCTACCGCAACCCAATAAACTGAGTATAAAACCTGTCAACATTCAACTACCGCAACCCAATAAACTGAGTATAAAACCTGTCAACATTTACCTACCGCAACATGATAAACTGAGTATAATACCTGTCAACATTTACCTACCGCAACACGATAAACTGAGTATAAAACCTCTCAACATTCAACTACCCCAACACGATAAACTGAGTATAAAACCTGTCAACATTTCACAATTTACTCTGTATATTTCAGCCTGGTAAACCCGCTCTGCAACAGGCAACACTTGAGTCTAGAACACATGGTGATACTCAAATGCGTGATTTAGTCTCATACTCACTTGTAATACAGAAGCGGCGAAGTCTTGTAGCACGTCTTTGGTCATGTAGTTGTGGAATGACTTTGTGACTTCTGGTAGTTTCTCTTTCTTTGTCCACTTGGGAGAATCTTTCTCTCCTACCGCCTCCTGTGATGGAATGGTGTTGAAAGGTTCATGTTCTGAGCCCGACAATGGTCTATCTACTGTCCAGAAGAACAGCATCTCATTTCAACCTACAACTACTTCACTAGTATTATATACCTGTGGCCATATCAGCCACGTGTACGGCCCGCTCCTACTGACGTCATATTAATGGCCGTAGGTCGCACTGTGACACACACAGTGCGACCGTCCGATAAACATCAATAGTGTCAGGTTTCTCCATTTTATAGTATTCATATAGAACGACCACATGTACAGAATACAAAACTCAATGATAATTTACGGTTCGTACTGAACTTGGCGTTTAAATTATCATCGCGTTTTGTAGCTTGTACAAGCATGGTAGGTCATTATATATTTATTATATACACGAAATTGATGAATTATTACCGTGATTTGTCATAATTTATTCAAACTAACAAAGTCGTCCGTACAGCGAGATACATGATTAGTATAGTCGGTCGCTTAGCCAATCAGATTGCGTTATTTGTTCACAGTACGCTGAAGTGTTCCGTACCGTGACATACGGAACACTGTTCTGTACGACTCACTTTCGGTATACAGCGAAACGGTGTGTATTTACAGTAAATACGTCATGGGTATATAATAAATGATAATAAGATAATATGACAGTATATAATAAATGATAAAATGATAACATGATAATGTGAAAACAGGCAGACTGCAGCTGTACATCAAAAATACATTGTAGAATTGTCAACTAGATTACCCTCTGCCTGCTGCACTGGGATCATCTGATTGACAATCTCCCTCTCTATTCTTTATGTCCGCCTACAGTACCCATGTTGGCGTGTAGCACTAGTTATAGTGCTAGTTGTAGTACTAGTTATAGTACTAGTTGTAGTGCTAGTTGTAGTGCTAGTTGTAGTGCTAGTTGTAGTGCTAGTTGTAGTACTAGTTGCAGTACTAGTTGCAGTACTAGTTGCAGTACTAGTTACAGTACTAGTTACAGTACTAGTTGCAGTGCTAGTTGTAGTGCTAGTTGTAGTGCTAGTTGTAGTGCTAGTTGTAGTGCTAGTCGTAGTGCTAGCTATGGTACTAGTCATAGTGCTAGTTATGGTACTAGTCGTAGTGCTAGTTATAGTACTAGTTTAGTACTAGTTGTAGCAGTAGTTGTAGCACTAGTTGTAGTGCTAGTTGCAGCACTAGCTGTAGTGCTAGTTGCAGTGCTAGTTGTAGTGCTAGTTATAGTACTAATTATAGTGCTAGTTGTAGTGCTAGTTGTAGTACTAGTTGTAGCACTAGTTATAGCACTAGTTGTAGCACTAGTTGTAGTACTAGTTGCAGCACTAGTTCTAGTTGTAGTACTAGTTGTAGTGCTAGTTGTAATACTAGTTGTAGTGGTAGTTGTAGTGGTAGTTGTAGTGGTAGTTGTAGTGCTAGTTATAGTGCTAGTTGTAGCACTAGTTGTAGTGCTAGTTGTAGCGCTAGTTGTAGCGCTAGTTATAGTACTAGTTATAGTACTAGTTGTAGTGCTAGTTATAGTACTAGTTGTAGTGCTAGTTGTAGTGCTAGTTGTAGTACTTGTTGTAGTGCTAGTTGTAGCGCTAGTTGTAGTGCTAGTTATAGTATTAGTTGTAGTGCTAGTTGTAGTGCTAGTTGTAATGCTAGTTGTAATACTAGTTGTAGTGCTAGTTGTAGTGCTAGTTGTAGTACTGGTTGTAGTACTGGTTGTAGTGCTAGTTGTAGTACTAGTTGTAGTACTAGTTGTAGCGCTAGTTATAGCACTAGTTGTAGTGCTAGTTGTAGTGCTAGTTGTAGTGCTAGTTGTAGTGCTAGTTGTAGTACTTGTTGTAGTGCTAGTTGTAGCGCTAGTTGTAGTGCTAGTTGTAGTGCTAGTTATAGTATTAGTTGTAGTGCTAGTTATAGTGCTAGTTGTAGTACTAGTTGTAGTGCTAGTTGTAGTACTAGTTGTAGTACTAGTTGTAGCGCTAGTTATAGCACTAGTTGTAGTACTAGTTGTAGTGCTAGTTATAGTGCTAGTTGTAGTGCTAGTTGTAGTGCTAGTTGTAGTACTTGTTGTAGTGCTAGTTGTAGCGCTAGTTGTAGTGCTAGTTATAGTATTAGTTGTAGTACTAGTTGTAGTGCTAGTTGTAGTACTAGTTACAGTACTAGTTGTAGTGCTAGTTATAGTATTAGTTGTAGTGCTAGTTGTAGTGCTAGTTGTAGTACTAGTTATAGTACTAGTTGTAGTACTAGTTGTAGTACTTGTTGTAGTGCTAGTTGTAGCGCTAGTTGTAGTGCTAGTTATAGTATTAGTTGTAGTGCTAGTTGTAGCGCTAGTTGTAGTGCTAGTTGTAGTACTAGTTGTAGTACTAGTTGTAGTACTTGTTATAGTACTAGTTATAGTACTAGTTGTAGTGCTAGTTATAGTATTAGTTGTAGTACTAGTTATAGTGCTAGTTGTAGTGCTAGTTGTAGTGCTAGTTGTAGTACTAGTTGTAGTACTAGTTATAATACTAGTTGTAGTACTAGTTATAATACTAGTTGTAGTACTAGTTATAATACTAGTTGTAGTGCTAGTTATAGTACTAGTTGTAGTACTAGTTAAAGTGCTAGTTGTAGTGCTAGTTGTAGTGCTAGTTGTAGTACTAGTTGTAGTACTAGTTGTAGTACTAGTTATAGTAATAGATGTGGCGGTGCTGACCTTGCTTCCGATGAGGTAGGGCGGCACCACGTCGATGCCGTGCTCCTCCATCAGCTTGCGGCACTCCATGGAGATGAAGTCCCCGGCGAGCGGCGACTTGACGATGGCCTGCTGCAGCACGTAGCCGTCATACACGGGCACGGCCGTCGTGTGCGTCGCCCCGCTGTCCACCACCAGCCCCGTCGACCGCCCGTTAGCGAACCTCACTCCCGTCAAGGCTCCACTCTCACACAACCAACCACCACATGCCGCCATACAACGTCACTAAAGGCTCCTGGTCTCAGGGCTCATGCATCTTCAGCTACTGAGTGAATCTCACGTCTATTTACAAAATGATTTCATTCCTGCCCTGACGAAGACCATGAAAGTATTGATACTTTGGCCGAAAGGAATAAGGGTTGTTTTTAAAAAGATATCCAGATGGGGGTTGGACTCAATCACTACAGAATAATTGTTGCGGTTTACATTCTTCAATTTTACTCTACTAAAGTATCACAATTGTTACAAAATATAAGAATATAATTGTTACTAAATATAATATATGTGTGCAGCGAAATAGAATCTTGGAGCAGCTTCATTCATACCCACTTTTAGCTACCAGTGCTCATGGGTACGGCAAGAAACACCGTAAATACTCAGTGCCCGATAGGAGAGGATAGCTGGGTGTTAGATACAAATACTAAGTTAAATATATAGTGATTAAACCAAGACTATCTCAAGGTTCAGCTTTTTCAGACATTTAGCGAGGTAAGAGTTCTTCCCCACACTACATACACATGAACAGCTGCAGATGACATTCGGCCGACCCGCCTACAGCCGACCCGCCTACAGCCGACCCGCCTACAGCCGACCCGCCTACAGCCGACCCGCCTACAGCCGACCCGCCTACAGCCGACCCGCCTACAGCCGACCCGCCTACAGCCGACCCGCCTACAGCCCACGCGCCTACAGCCCACGCGCCTACAGCCCACGCGCCTACAGCCCACGCGCCTACAGCCCACGCGCCTACAGCCCACGCGCCTACAGCCCACGCGCCTACAGCCCACGCGCCTACAGCCCACGCGCCTACAGCCCACGCGCCTACAGCCCACGCGCCTACAGCCCACGCGCCTACAGCCCACGTGCCTACAGCCGACCCGCCTACAGCCGACCCGCCTACAGCCCACGCGCCTACAGCCCACCCGCCTACAGCCCACGCGCCTACAGCCCACGCGCCTACAGCCCACGCGCCTACAGCCCACGCGCCTACAGCCGACCCGCCTACAGCCGACCCGCCTACAGCCCACCCGCCTACAGCCCACCCGCCTACAGCCCACGCGCCTACAGCCCACGCGCCTACAGCCCACGCGCCTACAGCCCACGCGCCTACAGCCCACGTGCCTACAGCCCACCCGCCTACAGCCCACCCGCCTACAGCCCACCCGCCTACAGCCCACGCGCCTACAGCCCACGCGCCTACAGCCCACGCGCCTACAGCCCACGTGCCTACAGTCCACGCGCTGACTGACTCGTGAAAGGATACGCTGAGAGAACGGCGTTCTTACACAGGAAGAAGGCGGGAATGTTGTACTTCTCAAACATGATTTCCGTCAACTTCTCGCGCTTTGCTCGTGAATTCCACTGTAAAAAACAAACAAGATGAAAGACCATTCACGTAAAATCAAACACGGATTTATAATGAAATGCAGCAATATTCATATAAGAACAAACACGGAAATATAACTAAGCACTATTGTACCTATTACATACTTAACCTGTTTCCTCATCTGTTCCTTAATAATGAATATCAATGTTCTTATTTCCTAGTTGCCCTCATCCCTCAGGTCTCACTGAGACTAGGTCCTTGTGGGGAGAGAGCAGGTTCGGGAGTGATACAAGAGCTGCTACTCGATACAATAAAAGTTTCGAGACAACTATCATGAGGTATAACCAGACAACGTCATTGCAGTTCAGGAGGTTTTCAAGTCAGTTAGACGCAAGATTTCAATTTCATAAACCATTGATGGTTTATAATTTAGAATTACTTATATTTTAATTTCAGTTTCATTGGAATAACAGTCCATAGTTCACGTTCCTAGTTCCTTTGAATATAATCTGAACTGCCTCAATGGTTACACGTCCCGCTGATTCTAGTCCCTGAACACAAGTAATCCGTTGATAAGTCGGTAAGTCTGTTTGATCATCGTTCAGTATGATTGGTAAAGATCCAGTAGCTGTAGCTACTCAATTAATATAACAGCACCCATGGCGTGATCCGGCTCGCACCACTCGGGGAGTCACGGACATGAGCACAGGGTTCTGACATGAGCACAGGGTGCATGTGGGACTCAGACTAGAGATAAACTCAGTATTTGACTCACCGCGGGTTCTGACATGAGCACAGGGTGCATGTGGAACTCAGACTAGAGATAAACTCAGTATTTGACTCACCGCAGGTTCTGACATGAGCACAGGGTGCATGTGGGACTCAGACTAGAGATAAACCAAGTATTTGACTCACCGCGGGTTCTGACATGAGCACAGGGTGCATGTGGGACTCGGACTAGAGATAAACCAAGTATTTGACTCACCGCGGGTTCTGACATGAGCACAGGGTGCATGTGGGACTCGGACTAGAGATAAACCAAGTATTTGACTCACCGCGGGTTCTGACATGAGCACGGGGTGCATGTGGGACTCGGACTAGAGATAAACCAAGTATTTCACTCACCGCGGATTCTGACATGAGCACAGGGTGCATGTGGGACTCGGACTAGAGATAAACTCAGTATTTGACTCACCGCGGGTTCTGACATGAGCACAGGGTGCATGTGGGACTCGGACTAGAGATAAACTCAGTATTTGACTCACCGCGGGTTCTGACATGAGCACAGGGTGCATGTGGGACTCGGACTTGATGTGTTTGGAGTATGTGTGGTCGAGAACCTTCTCAAATGTATCCCAGTCGTCCACTACAAAAACAGAACACGATTATCTGTAAAAGCTGATATATCACAGCGATACCAGTTTGATATCATGACGATAATTTACATTTTCCTGGGTTTTCTTCATATTTTGAATTGATTTTCGACAGATTCTCATGTAGTACTGTGACCTGAATGAACCTAATTTGAGTTAATGAAAATTACATCTGCATCTCGGTTTGGTGGCGATTCTACTCAGTGTTCTGCTCATACTGAGAAGTTACCACCTGAGTCTCCATGAATAAAGTCTATTAGAGAGAAACTGGTTTAGGTGAAAGGATCCTGACGTTACGAGGACAGGATGCTTCACAGGGCGACGAGCTAAAGTCATACTGCACTCTGTGACGACAGAATGGCGTCTTTGTAAGGATTTCCAGCAGCGTTGTGTAACTACAGGGGGTCTGGACAGGTGAGTTGTAGACGGCACGTGTACTTTATAATGAGAGAAGACCCGGGACTCAGGTCGAGCAGGCACGTCTCGAGTCAGACGGGGATACTCACCCATGCCGTCGTTGAGAAACGAGGTGATGTCCATGCCCTTTCTCGGTACTTTTAAGTTGACGGTGTCGATGAAGTATTTTTTGTGGGCGGCTTTGGAGTCGGAGCCGTCGATGTCCATTCCCTCCATCTCCTCGATCACGCCGACGGCCGCCGGGAACTCGGCCTGCAACGACGGGCACCCGAATAAACGAAAGTCTCTCTCATGTTGTCAGCTGGCAAACTCACAGATTGTTTACGTGAAATCTAGTCCCCTGAAGTTGTTTACCGCGTTATTATATATTCTTATAACGGTCATTTCAAGTAGAATACAGACTGAGGATTCTCAAAGATGAAACCAACATAAAAATTGAGCCCCTTTATATATTCAGTTTATGGGTCTTATCGTTTAATCAGGGCTCCAAACCCAGTTTGTTGACACTGTTTCCAACACAAATTATAAGCACTAACAACCGAAAATATACAGATGTCACCCAAAATGACCTCTGTGCTCCGATTGGCTGCGGGGGTCACATGGTACAAAACTACTACATGGTTTCAAACTGCTGCCCCCATCGCGGTTACTGATCACACAGATCTACCCACGTATCATTGGCGGACATTGAATCCAAATAGTGTTGGAGGCAATATCTGAAAAGTAGAAGGCGAGACTGAGAAAACATGGAAAACACATCAGTGTTGGGCTGAGGGTCTGCGGGGAGGTTTAAACGACTAGTTATTGTGTGAACAACGCCCAGTTTATGATTTGCTTTACATGCATAAACTAGTTCTAAATCAGAGCAGAGATTTCTATGGAAACTGCCATCTCTGTAATGAGTGCTGTTCATTTGACGATAGGGTCGTAATTTGGTTTACTGGACTCACCTTTGGCATGTCTTCGCCGGCATACCCGGTCCGGATGGAGTAGGACCCGATGTCAAACACCAGCGCCCCCACCTCATCTGACGGCAGAAAATAACAACACTATGATGAATGTACACAGAAGTCAGAAAAACAGGTCTGAGAAATAGGTGGACAAATTACTCGTGTGGAATTCACAGCCTCAAATGGACAGAAAACCAGGGAAAGCATGTCAGTGTAGACCGTGATGTGGGGCTGCGGGCGTGTGGGGAGGTTCAAGGGGAAAGGGGTTTTATTCGAGTGGAGTTTTCTGCCTTAGAGAGACTGCGAAAACATGGAAAACGCATCACTCTAAGCCACGGCATGCTGTCGAGTCTTGGCATGAATGGTGATCAATTTATATCTTATCTTTATTTAACAAAAGAAAAGGAACTTTATTTTCTGAAAACGAAAAAGTGGAATTCCATCGAAAAGTGGAAAGCTGCCATCTTTGCAAAACTGGAGGAGCACAGTGAGGTTCCAGGTCTTCTCACTTCTCATCAACTTCTCATCTCTACTACAAACATTGATGACCGTCCAGCCACACCCACGGGGCACCTTAGTCCCAGGAACTTCTGCCTGTCTGTCCAACAGTCAGAGAGCACATGTGCTTTAATTCCATAGGGCAAAATAACACCTTCTTGTTTCTAGGTAATCCTGTTGATGACGATGAATGTTCATGTGCCCTTACCGTCAAAGCCATCTAGGGAAATGAGTGCCTTATCGTACAACTCATTTCACCATTTCAAACTCGGCCATATTGTATACACAAATGCCTGATGCCTCCTGTGTGGAATAGAGCAACTAGAAATCAAACTATCAGATCACTACTCTAACCTATACCTCCAGGCTCCGCGCTGGACAAGTAGTCATCGGCTAGTGCGTGCTGCTCACAGCTACACCGAGATCACCCACAACGCCCCTGCACTTCCTTAATCTACCATAACAGAACGCCTCCCGCCTGTTTAGGGCCCTCATATGGATTTTACAAACACTGACTGTTCTATTATTAATCTCTCATAAAAACTCTCCGTTAAGATCTGTTCCTTCAGCTGGTACCCAGCTGATTACCAGCGAGAGATAATCCAATAGGGCTGGACTTGAGTCTAAGGGGGACGAATACTTGCAATATACATCTAAATACACAAGCGAGAAGATGATGTGAGAGGGAATCATAAAAATAACTCAGTATACATTTATTAAAGTACAAAGTTGTTTTGTCCATGTAGAGGGCTGTCTTTTGGCTGTCCTTGGTAGTCAATAAACCGTCGCTGGTATAGTATACAACAACCGGTCCCAGCCCTCCCTGAACCCCCTTCCTCAATATAGGTGTTTCTAATAGGGTTTGAAGATCAAAATATTGGTTTTTAAAGGTCTTTCAAAGCCAGTTTTTTTTCAGTTCTTGATTTCTAAAAAAAATGTACCTAATACTAAATTGCAGGACATCAGGATGTCTGGCTCATCAGGTTATTTATCTCACCCCAGATATTTTTTCTCCATAAACTTAACATTGGAAACTCGTATCTAACACCCATTAGATATTTAGGAAAAATATTCAATGGGGGATAATGTCAGAAATGTTAGCCCATTAGTCAATATTAAGGGTGAGATAAATTCAGAAACCCATTCAAGTTTAGGGTCAGAGCTTGATCCCATCTCATTTGAATCACATAGCAATTCACGCGGCTTCGCCTTGTGAATTACTATGTGATTCAAACTCAATGGGATACGAGCTCAGACCCTAAACTTTCATGGGTTTCCTCTATAATATCCAGCAAGCTCATGAGCATGCTGAGTTTCCAACAGGCAAGCCAGACTGGCAAGAAGTTAAACAAACTGTTGATTCTTAAACCCTTTTTTAGATCCCTTAAACACACTGTAATGTAGATTTCTTGTCAGTTGTCTTGACAATCTGACTTTGTGTTAAGTTAATTTTTCTGTACACATCAATCTGTATGGCAGTGAAAAAAATATAGGTCTTTACGGGTTATAGAGCCTCCAGAGGTTACTAAACTCCCGATTATCGCCCCGGGTAAAGCAAAGTTCCGCTCCCGATAGACTTGGCACACTACGACAACATGAACCACAGTTTTCTTATTTATAATTGGAGAAACTGAATATAATTTCGGATTTCGATGTAGATCAGAATTTCAATTTGAAAATCTCTGAAAACCGCTAAACTGCATTAATTCTGGGTTACGGGTAAGGGTCTATGACCATACCACGTCGGTAATCAGCGAAAATCGGAACTTGTGAATAGACTGAATTATGGGATACCTCAATAGGGTCTATAGAGGTTGATTAAAAAAAAATATATATAAAAAGGCTCAAGAATAGAAATATAGGTATTTATATGTCTTAAAGGTTTAACTGTGAGGCGTGCATCCCCGTTACGGCAGGGCTGGTTACACTAACGAGTTGGGTCACCTCAGTCTATTCTGAGAGGCTCGGACTGAGTGGTGCCCAGTCAGAGATTCTCCGACTCTCAAACCCCTCATTCCAGCAACGACATTGATTTTAGTCTAAATTTACTGGGACGTTCCACTCTCACAGATAAATGTAAACAAAGCGAACGATAGCATGAGTGGTACTGACATATATGCTATACCAATGTCCACATTAAAGAATGGAAGGTAAACACCAGGCGGAACAGTCACAGGAGGCCTCTGTTCAGGTCTGTTGTGTTGAGTGCGGCTTCACCGTTCATGTGGGTCGGAGCGGTGTTGTTTACTGCACGAAGATCATTGCATTTACATCTCATAGATGAGTTTGAAAGCTAAAACACATCGTTTTAACAAGAATAAGACACGTTTGACGTACCTCCGCCGTATACTCCTCCGCTCATCCTTGTAAGCGGCTGTTAACACCAGAAATGTAATATTACGAGTCGAACACACCGGCTTCGGAAGCAATGGCGGCCTCCTTTGTGAGCTGACTTCCGGTTGACGCTTGGTGATGTCGTAAATATTTTAAAAGGAAGTTCAACAGACATTAAAGTGAATATGTATAATCATTTATTTCAGTGTGACCATAATTGAATTTGGAGTTTTGAACTCTATCTATAATGTTTCAGGAAAAAAACGGAAGTGGTAAAGTTTTTACGACACAACATGGCGGACAAAGTAGCCGCTGGAAGCACTTCGTAGGTAAGCTCGTACGTCAACTTTAGCTTAATTAAGGACTAGAGCATAATTTTTCTCTTTTTTCCTATTCTTGAAACAATATGAGAGGAGGGAATAGAAAATAGCAATATTCGACGATTCATGGTAACATTTCTTTCTCTGGGAGCACCACCCTTGACGAACCGCAGCGGTCGTGTTTTGGTGTGAAAGCTGCAAGCGCGGCGTTAGGCGGTAGGCGTGTGGAGTGAAAGCGGGAGCATTAAGTACAGGTACTTTGCACACCTCGACGAAGCCGCCATGTCCAGCGCAGGTAAGATGGCGCGTGTGAAAGCTGGAGGTGGCCGGACCGTATATATGGCGAGGACTGCGCACCACCACAGCACACCTCACCAGTCACCACCACAAGCACAACACCTCACCACACGGCATTCATCAGCCACCAACAGCACTTCGTACATCACTGCACCTCACCCCGACTCTCTTCAGCCATCAAGCTTTCTGCACCACCAGGAAACATGAAGATGTTTGTTGTTGCTCTCCTTCTCGCCGCCCTCGTCGCCTACGTTCAGGCAGCCACCACAGCTGCCCCTGCAGCAGCCACCACAGCTGCCCCTGCAGCAGCCACCACCGCTGCCCCTGCCTCTGCAGCGGCCACCACCGCTGCCCCTGCCTCTGCAGCAGCCACCACAGCCTCAGGCGTCACATCCTCTGGCATCACAAATGCCGATGTCACAACAGTTGCTGACAGTACTACAGCTGATGCAAATGCCACAACTACAGCAGCACCAGGGGTACGTGTATTTATACCTTTTGATGTATTTACAATAATGACATGTTTCTGAAAGAATTATATTATTATACATGTGGCTGTATCAACTACACAAACTGCCTGCTACTACCCATGTTATATATATATATATATATATATATATAGGTATGTCATCACATGACAAGGTAAAATTTAGTCATTTTGAGGTATATTTATCCACAAGAAAATGGGCTGACTGTCTTCTTGCTTCAAAACACTTGGTAAACATGTTGATCAGATATATCCCTCTCCCTTCGACATCGTTATATAACTGGTCAATAATATTACCACTCATTTTTGACATACATAGACAGTATTTACAGCCATTTATCATATAAAACGTCAGAGTATCGAATCGATCATGCAATCTGGTGTTAGTAGCACGAGTCATAACAAGTAGACAATCTGAGGGAAGTAAGGCCAGATTCCTACATGACTACCTGACCTGCATTGATGTACAATCTTTTCCATAATCTCTATTTATCATTCACTGAACAGAAATGAAAAATTGAAATAATTTTTTTGTTATTTCTTCATACATTTCAAAAGTTGACATAAAAGGCTTATTGCTATGAGACATTGATTCGAGCTGACAGTATGTCACTTATGTATTTGTTTCTGTAATAATTTATCTAATGTTCTCCTCATTTGTTTGCAGTCTGATGCCTCTACAGTCACAGCTTCCATCTTAGTGCTTCTCTTGGCAGCTGTCGCTCACTTCCAGTGTTCCTAAACTTCTGGCTGCCTCTATCATGGTACAACACAAGTATTCACCGGCCAGCCACCTCCCGAGACTGCTGTTGCCAAACACAGGAGGAATAGTATTGACACTGAAATTATCAAAAGGAAATTCATCAGACCTCAATGACAAAATGTGGTACCACCATCTAAAGGGAATTTAGCGATGTGTTCTGGATGCAGCCGTCTTGTCCTATGTGAAGACTCCTCAGCTGATTGGGTACTTGGTACAGCGGGTGTTCCGTTGTTGCACATACAGTTTGCATTATTATTCACATAAAGTACACTAGTGTCCATATCCAGCTCATAGCTGATGCCAGGTAATCACTGCATGACATTGTTTGGGAAACACAGACCATTTTACGGCGGCTCCACCATCTAAATGTATTGCTTCCTTACAGTACCTACTCATGATAAGATAAACTGTGATATATTGACTGTGATAGATAGACTTCTCAGAAGGCAACATGATTCATGACACATTTCAGGTGATAAAATACTTTAGCTCATTCTGTTACATACTTCTGTCTATTTAAAATTCAGTTAGAACATGTGTGTGCCTCATGATTATTTATGATGATATGTATATAATGTTTATTCGTCATTAAAACAGTTAAGATTTATTGAGAAAAAAAACCTGCCTTGTTTATTAATTAAACCAGCGAAAATGTTTCTATCATGGACTGAAAACGAAAAAAATAGCAATGTTAAAGGGAGAATTTCTGCAAATCTGCATAGATTCATTCATAATTGTAAATAGGAAATATAGTTAAGACCAGTATATGGCGCCACCTGCAGTGATTAGGCATCCTCGTACGGAGTCTCCCCCAGCCCTACACTGGCCACCAGAGCGAACACGTGCTGCGCACTATACTCTGGTGGAGTCTGATCACCTTGACTGACATTCTCCCAGCTGATGTTCATGCTACCATATTTAGAATCTTTGCTGGACGAGTAAATGATGAATATCAATCTCCCTGCAGAACTTTTGTCATGCCTAGAGAGTGCATAGAGCTGTCAGTGTGCAGTATTATCGAAGTATCATGTTCTCCTTTTCTTTTCTGTGTATTTTGAAAAAAAGGCCATGAAGTTAAGCGCATACTAAGGAAGAAACCGACAAGGTTTGGGCTGAGTCGCCGTTCTCCACAAGTTCAAACGCGCAGCGTTTGAACGAGTGGAGAAAGGCAACGAAACGTAAACCGTGTAGCTTTCTGTATTTATCTCACCCCTCCACAATTAAATGAAACTTTGCACAGTATCACATATCAATGATAGTCAACTCCCTGTGAATGACAATTGACGCTCTATCCAGCCGGGACTATATTACACTTACTGGTGTGGGACAAGTCTGCTTCGCGACTAGCGAGTAAGTGACCGATTTGAGCGCGGATTTCGGCGAATTTCGCGTGGAAATTTCCCTGTGAGTTACAGAACTTGACCATGGTTGGTTGTGTGCGGTCAGGTGACCTAGATCCTGTGTTTTCTTTGGCTGATCTAGCAGACAAAGACACTTGAATCTGTGTGTTAACCAATCCTTGCAGCTGTTGTTCCTGGCTTTGTTTACTCTACCTGTGGCGCCACCACTCTGTGTCTGAGTGGTGGTGGCCTCTGGTGTGAGTAGCTGGAACTAACTTAGTGCTACCACTCCTGCCCTCTATTGAGGCTTGGGGGAGTGTGTTCTGTGTATACATATGTGGTGGGGAGTGACCATTTGTACTCCCACCGTACTTACTCGTTAGTTTCGACAGAATATGTCTCTTCAGGCGTTTGTATAGCAGTTTTTTTGGGGTCTGTGACTGGGGGGGGGGTTCGATATGACGGCTCCCTTTCCTGTCTTTGTTTAGGGAATCTTATTGGATTCCTTTTTCAATGAATGTTTTCGCAGGTTTTGCTCAAATGGTCACTGGAAGTCGACTATGGATGTACATGAGAACCGAGTCAGGAAAATTAATGTGGTTAAATCTTTTTTTTTTCTTGACGGATTGAATTCCTCTCCATAACACCAACGTTTGGTTGACGGAGGAAAACCCAACCCGACAGAGAAGATTTAACCACTATATTACACTTACTACTGCGCACTGATTGGTTAGCGAATTTGACGTCATAGCGTGGCGAATAATCTGCAATTCTCGTAGGGGCGTGGAGAACGAGTTCCCAATGTTAAGCCTATGGACATTTATTCCAGGGGTGAGATAAAGTATTTGCAGTGTGCACCTTGTACCAGGTATTTTTTTGTATGTAGGTTCTGAAAGTAAAAATACTTGAAATAAGTATTAATCATAACTAAACAAATTGATAATGAAGTCAAGCTTTTTGGATGTTTATTGAAGAAAATAAGAAAGTGCAAAAAGTAGGTTGAAGAGTATGGAATGACATATTTTCCAAGCAGTACAGAAAATCTGGTTTGAGAGTAACGGACATGTACAGCTTTCAGTTCAAAGGGGCTGCGGATTTATCCCCACCCGATCTAACATAGTGGAGCTTGGTGTCCAGTGTGCTGTGTTGCTAGGCCTCATGTAGATTGGCCGCCATCTCTGTCTCCACTCTCTTCCAACTAAGAGGTTGGTATGGTTCAGTCCAGGCCTTGTCCATGAGTTCTCAGTCTATGGCCAAGCAATTTTGTTTTATAACATTTTTTTCTTTTGATACATGAAAGCATATTTCATTCAGCAGGTCGATGGTTCTGTCTGGTGGCCGCATTATCATGTTACACTTTTTACCCGTTCATTCGGGAGGGGCTCCACGTACAGTGTACAGCAAGACTAGTGACATCCTGCTAGCCTCTTTGTCAAAATGAATAGATTAATATAGCAGCATTTATTGGTATGTCTTCATGTTACCAAGGCTATGGACAGAGACAGAGAAGTATGTCACAATGCCCTGTTCCTAGAAATACCACATAGAGGTCATACATGAGTAGTTGTTAGAGTTGCTCACAGATGGCAGCAGCTTACAGTAGGTGTGTCATATTATCAGCAGGGATGCAAGTTTGCCGACAATTGACGGAAATCAGAAATTTCTGCATCTTGAAATATGATCATTAACAGAGTATGAAAATCATAAAATGAAACTAAATTCCAAGAAATTCTGGCAGCAGCCTTTCACCGACGGTGTATAAACCTCCAGTCAGTACTTTGGCGGCAGTTAAACGCGCCAAGGGCCGTTGACACTGCCGTCAGAGTTCCGTCAAGTGCCGAAATTTTGTTTGACGGCACGGAGCGGGGGGCGCCCCCCCCCCCCCCGAATACGCCCCATTTAAAAAAAAATAAAAAATTCTGTTTCCGACTTTTTCATCAGTCCCGACTTTCATCCCTGTATCAGTAACACGTGGCCCTTTTCCTACAGTATCAGGCTGTATTAATGGGATGAACGGAATCAGTAACTATGTTTCCCCATAATATTATAATATTGCCATGATTACTGAGATAAGTGTCTTTTTCAGGTCATAGAATCAAGACACGTTTAGATGTCTCCACATGACGATCATGGCTTCGCGCGTCATCAAGCAGAGCGCTACGTCCGTAACCAAATACCTCAAGCAGAGCGTCAGGCCCGTAACAACGTTCAGCAGATGGCGCCACGCTCTTCTCACGGCGTCTCGCGGGTCGTCACTGTCGTCTGCTTTTTGTCGACGTGTTAACAGAGATGGCGCCACACCGCTGGTGCCCTCTGTGGGCAGACCGGGGACCCTCAGGCGGTGCTCGCAGTGTGTTGACGAGGAGGAGGACGGCACGCAGGGTAGGTCCATCAAGGCCGGGCTCGTTTTTGTGGGTCTGTGCACACTACCCTATTTCTCTCAAGTTGTATTTATAATATGCATTTTATTTTGCTATTTATAACTTCAGAAAAGAGTCAATTTGAGCCTTTGGCAAATATTGGTCATCCAGAATGACTTTTGTATAAATTCCAGGTATACCCACACACTATTGAAGCCTGTTATGTATTCAAAGCTATAACCAAACCCACATGAATAATTACATTTTCGACAGAAATCATCATTTCTAACTAAAAGAGCATTTTAAAAGTACATTTCTATTTAGATAGCTCATAGTTTGCCACCTCCCGTTCTGTGCAGACACTCCTACTGCCGACTTTACAATTGTAGGTTGTGCTTTCAGTTGGTGACGTAGATGCGGCCTGGCTGGAGGATCCTGAGTTCCAGGAGATGTTTGAGGAGAATTACCTGCTGCCTTCCACTGGTCACCGGGTCGCTGTAATACAGCCAGGTGAGTGACGTCAGTGAGCGGGTCTTCCACCGGGCCGACTGCGTGACCACGAAGAGCATCGCACGGCAGCCGTTTGGCAGGCAGGCTCAGATGGTGGTGCAGTGGAGCAGGCCACATGCTCAACTCTCACAGCACGGGAATTGGACGCCTTGAGCCTTTTACCGTTTGAGCCTCCTGTCAGTGCGAAAACGTGGACGCCTTGAGTCCAAAGCCTCCAAAAGGGGTAGGCTCAAGGCGTCCACAGAAAGGCTCAAGGCGTCCAGGGCTCAAATCGTCCTGGGCTCAAGGCGTCCATAAACCTGACAGCTACATGGCAGTGGACGGGTGACGGTCCATAAAGCCTGATAAGTCAGCCTTTGTCAGAGTCAGATGCCTGCTAACGTGGCCTCGCGGCCGCCATGACGACGGAACAGACTCGTGGGTCTGTTCGCTGTAAACAATGTCCCTGCCCTCAGATTCATGGTCCACTGGTCACTGGGTTGCTGTAATATAGCTAAGTGAGTGACGCCGGGAAACAGCGTTCAGGCCTCCTACGTTGTATTAGAGGTGTCAGTTATTCTTGTTGCCACGGATATCCATTTTTTATTTTTTAAATATGAAATTCTTTTCCCATAAGAAAATGAACATAACAACTGCTGCATTAGTCAGAACGTGGCAACAGGCTTTGATTCCCTAATTCCCCACTTACGGGACCTTGCCCACATCCCTCAGACCTTCCCCGTCACAGACACCGAGACGATTTCCGGGTAAGCCACCAAAGATCCAAGGAAAGGTTGAAGCTCATGAATCCCATTGATCAATAAATAGGCCTACCAGACATGTGTAGGTTGTGGGTTTGAGTCCCACTGCAGCCACTTTTCTCCTTCACCCCCAGCAGTGGTAGATTTACTGCTATATAAAAGGCCAATACCATGTCTATGTGGTGTGGGAAGTGAAAGAACTCTCACCTCAGTAAATGTGTAGGGGTGAGATTTCTACCTAAATTCATTACATAAATTTGACCACCACCTTTGTGGTGTAAAAGAACCTTGAGAAAGTCTGGTGAGAACCTGTAATGGATAACTGGACGTTAAATCAAACCAACCAACCAACCGATCAGTCAGTCAAATGTGTCCATGGGAAGAGTGCGTACTTAATCTGAAGAATATTGATATATCAGTGACTGTTACAATATTTGTTCCAGTTTGTAGAAGTGTTAAAGTGGAGAAGAAGAGAAAGTCTGAGTTCTTTTTACGCGTTTATCTGAGATAGCAGAGTTACTATTTTACAAGGAATCCTTGTTTTCATTTATCATGAAACTCTTTTCTTCTCTCTCATGTAAAAAAGTTGGGCCGCATTCACACCAATAAGCAGTGGTTCAAACCTCCCCCCACACCCCAGCTCCCTTCCATGTTTTATCAGCCTCTCTCTGTCAGTAAATTCGACCTGTAGAATATTCCTCTATTTCTCATGACCCCAACTGACCTCCCTGGTATATTGTCGATGGTCTCACAGCTGTGGACTGACTGGCTCTTCATGTTACTGTTGTGAGGGAGGGTGATCCGGCTGTTACGCTGTTAGGGTCTCCCTCCCGCTGCAGGATCAGTGCGGAGCGAGACACTCCGTTAGACGGGGGAGTCTGCACACTCGTGTCCCTGTAGAGGCCACTCAGTTAGACGGGGGAGTCTGCACACTCGTGTCCCTGTAGAGGCCACTCAGTTAGACGGGGGAGTCTGCACACTCGTGTCCCTGTAGAGAAATTAGAGTGAGACATGACATGAGAAACCTACCACATATAAAACGTTAGAATTTTGTGATATCCGCTTGAAGTTGCTCCCGTTCATAGAGACATAGTGAACCTGACCTGGGCCTGGAGATTGAAGGGCCACAAAAGTGAGATTCTCGTGCAGTTCTAAACTGTAAGCAGCTACTCTTTTTTGTATTTCTATATGCAGACATACGTTTTCTCTTATGATTCATTTTGAGCCATGCCGAAATCAAAGTTTAGTACTGTAGTTTTCTGATCTACTTTTCTCGTAAGAACCAAATGAGATCTCAACTTTCGCTGGTAGTCCTTTCAAAACTATGCTGATTCCCTCCACCCACCAACAGCCTAAGTATTTGGCCCAAACATAGCATCTGTATTTGTGGAGCAGTCAGAAGAGCCTTCGGCTGGGGATGTGAACGTCGGGAGTTCGAACCCCGCTATCGGCAGTCTGATATTTCATTTTTCTATATTTTTCAGACTCAACGAAGTCGCTAGTTGTATTTACTAACCTCTTTGTTTATCGGTAGATTACAAGATACTGGAGAGGAAGAACCGGCTGACGTCGCCTGAGCTCCAGCTCGACGAGGCTGCGACGCTCGTAGAAACTCTGCCCCACTGGAAGGTCATCGACAAAGTGAGTGCCACGCGTCATGGCCATTCTCGGCTAAATGTTACACAAACGTTTGTCACTTTAAAACGAACCTCGTTAGAGAGAGGCTCTGTGCAACTTATACTTTCAGCTACATCTCAGTAAGTCCACTCTTCGCACTGAATACTTCAAGCCATATGATTGGCTAGAATGGGGAAAATCGAATTTAACTGGTACCACCCACTGACTAGCAGAAGACGTGGTAACCAGCGTAAGGTCTAGGCTAGTTTACCATTCATCCGTAAGGTGGCTCAGCAAGTGTTCAACCTTTTTGTGCTAGCCCTACTGTAAACCGTGCCTTGCTGATACGAACTACCAGTGTTGAGTCCTCAGTGCGTACCGTTATTTACTGAGGCTTCCCGCTGGTCGTACACTCGCCGTGTGGAGTGAGAAGTGACTGTGAACGTTTCCCTACAGGCGCTGTTCTCAGTCAAACACTACGACAAGACGCGCGTCTGGGGGAAGGGCAACTTGGAGACCATCAGTGAGCGCCTGCGCCACCTGCCGGGAGTGACCGCAGTGCTGGTCGGGGTCAACATGCTGACGGGGCTCCAGCTGGCCACGCTCCAACACGCCTGGCGCCTCCCCGTCTACGACAGGTGAGATGGTGATCTAAGGGACTGTGTGACTCAGTGAAGTAGGGGCACTAAGGGACTGTGTGACTCAGTGAGGTAGGGGCACTAAGGGACTGTGTGACTCAGTGAAGTAGGGGCACTAAGGGACTGTGTGACTCAGTGAGGTAGGGGCACTAAGGGACTGTGTGACTCAGTGAAGTAGGGGCACTAAGGGACTGTGTGACTCAGTGAGGTAGGGGCACTAAGGGACTGTGTGACTCAGTGAGGTAGGGGCACTAAGGGACTGTGTGACTCAGTGAAGTAGGGGCACTAAGGGACTGTGTGACTCAGTGAAGTAGGGGCACTAAGGGACTGTGTGACCCAGTGAAGTAGGGGCACTAAGGGACTGTGTGACCCAGTGAAGTAGGGGCTCTAAGGCACGATGATGGTCGATTATTATCATTATTTTTACTACCACTGGAAGAACTGGCACAAAGACCAGAAATAGATTGCTCAATAATAAAAAAATTATTATGGCAGCATTTATTGGTATGTCTTCATGGTACCAAGGCTTTAGACAGAGAGAGAGAGAAGTATGTCACAATGCCCTGTTCCGAGGAACACCACATAGAGGTCATACATGAGTAGTTGTTAGAGTTGCTCACAGATGGCAGCAGCTCACAGTGGTTGTTTCCTGTCAACAGTAAGACTGTGGAGGGGCGAAGCATCAGACACCAGATACAATATAACTACAGGGACCGTCCATAAAGTATTACAGAGAACCTTTGAACAATTTGACACCCCTCTCTCCAACCTGCACGCAATAGATCAAAGAGGAATGTACACAGATTTCCACAATATTGGACCTCTTTGTATGTAATTCATGGATGGCCCCATATTGTAGAATACACTGTGGTGCCACCTAGGTGATTTAAAGGTATCACCAACCCTCGAGTCTAACTGGTTCCCTGTGACTTATGCTGCACAATGACAATTAGTGTATTTTATAAAGTTCTCCTCACCCCAAACATCAGATATGGCAGTTTTCCACTTTTTTTTCGGGAAATCCACTTTTTTATTTTCAGTAAATGCAATTTTTCCCTTCTGTACAACAAAGGTAAAATTAATTGAATCTGACTCATGCCAATTAAACAGTGTTTTCCACCTCCCAACAGACACCAGCCTCATGCTGTGGCAGACAAATATCACATACTCCCCCTGATTTCTTCTGGTCCCAGCTGGCACCCTGAAAGATTAAATAGGCCTATTTATTCAACTCAGTAAACTTCAGGGAGGCAGACTTCTAGATGTCAGTGCTGAGAGTTGTAGGTATTTTACTCCCTCCTTGATGTGTTTACAGATACACGATTGTCCTGCAGATTTTCCAGACCAGAGCACGCACAAAAGAAGCGAGACTTCAAGTTGCTTTGGCAGAGATCCCATACCTCAGGTAACCTGCCTGCTCAGATTCATCGTTCAGCTTTGGTACCAGTATGTGTGTAAAAGGTCTCCCCAAATCAAAATACGCAGTAACATTACTGACCAGATACATCCCGAAGCCGAACGCAGACAGACGTACATGTATCTGATCAATAATCTTACCAAGTACAAAGACAGTAAGCCAGTTTTTGTATCATTATATACCTAAAAATGGTGGAGTTTTACCTCGTCACATGATCCTACACGCTGAGACGTATGGGTATGAATATGATGTGGGCGTTATACAGAGGAGATACGGCCATAGGTAGACGACAATAGTATTACATTGATTTCAATACGGAGCATTACAAAAAATACCATTATAATTTATCAATTTTCTGAGTAACCCTTGAAATATAGATTATTGAAATAGTAGCCGAAACTAGAAGGTAGCACAGCTGTTCTCACCAACACGAAAACTGAATGTATTGAAAGGTTTAGACAATTAAATATGCTGGTCGGTTTGTGGTTTCCCATCCCACATGAAATATTAAATGTATACAGTATTTCAGAAGCCAGTTGTGTAAACCCTGTTATAAACGTTCCCAGGTCACGCGTGAAGGGGATTCACCGAGGGCTGCTGCATCAGCAGAAAAGCGGTTTCATGTTAGCGGGCAGAGGTGGTCAGACGTCACTGGATGCCAAGAAGAAACTGCTGCAGGTACAGCCCTCACTTCTAACATGTAGCACTTATATTGACCATAGTTAAGTGCTGGTTCCACCAACACGATGCATTTGCCGTGTTATATCTTGGTATGTCTTGTTATATCCTACAGTGTCGCGATATGTTGTACCTCCTTTGTTGAGACACATCGCACACGATCATATGTGTACTTTTTTGCGATGTCGTGTGTATATTTTGGTGCTCCACCACCGCAATGCCTCAAGATCTATTGCCGACATATCGCGGTATACTGCAGCATAGCGTGAGAAGAATGCAGCAAAGGTACTTAACCCCGATGCAACGCGGCAAATATGCATGTGATTATTCAAAACCTAGCGAGATTTAGCAAGACAACCAAATCGTGACAAATTTCTTGTGTGTTGGTAGAACCAGCACTTTAATCAGTGGTCATCTACAGCACCATTACTCGCTGTGATTCATACCATTCAGGTGTGGGCAGGTGTCGAGTAACAGTGATGAATTATCATCGGTGATGATCTTTTAGATGAGCAGTAAATAATTATAGTCAGTAACAGTTCAGTAGATAAACTGTGAAGAATGTTAGTCATTAACAGAACTGTAGATGAACAGTAGTGAACTGTGCTGTCTCACCATTTTATTAGGTAGACCATGGAAGTTCTTCTGATTCATTTCGCAGTCTGACAAGTTCTCCTTCTTGTTGTTAGGATCGGGAGTCAAAGCTAAAGGCGGCCTTACAGAAAGTTCAGAACCAGCGAGATATTCTCAAAAAGGAGCGAAAACGTCGTCAGATTCCTACAGTAGCTGTTGTTGGCTACACCAATGCAGGTCAGCTGTTACCTGATACGACTCACAGTCCTGCGTTCGAGTTTTACAGGGAAATATTGGTGCAAATCCTTAAGATTATCATAAAGAAAAAGTGTTTCTAATCTGTATATATTAAAGTAAATTTTATATAGACAGGGTGGATGGGTGTGTCAAAACGAAATAAACTAACTTACCAGGAATACAAGAAATGGTATGAGCAAAAAAAGAAAGAGACACTAATAACACATAGTTATAAATACAGGGAAAACTAAAACTGGTCTAAGCAAAAAAAGATTTACCACACATTGACTGATGATGTGTTGACTCTGTGTTGATGACGTGTTGACTCTGTGTGTGTTGATGATGTGTTGACTGTGTGTGTTGATGACGTGTTTACTGTTGATGACGTGTTGACTGTGTTGATGACGTGTTGACTGTGTGTGTTGATGACGTGTTGACTGTGTGTGTTGACTGTGTGTGTGTTGATGACGTGTTGACTGTGTGTGTTGACTGTGTGTGTTGATGACGTGTTGACTCTGTGTGTGTTGACTGTGTGTGTTGATGACGTGTTGACTGTGTGTGTGTTGATGACGTGTTGATGACGTGTTGACTGTGTGTTGATGACGTGTTGACTGTGTGTGTTGATGACGTGTGTGTTGACTGTGTGTTGATGAAGTGTTGACTGTGTGTGTGTTGATGACGTGTTGACTCTGTGTGTGTGTTGACTGTGTGTGTTGATGACGTGTTGACTCTGTGTGTGTTGACTGTGTGTTGATGACGTGTTGACTGTGTGTGTTGATGACGTGTGTGTTGACTGTGTGTTGATGAAGTGTTGACTGTGTGTGTGTTGATGACGTGTTGACTCTGTGTGTGTGTTGACTGTGTGTGTTGATGACGTGTTGACTCTGTGTGTGTTGACTGTGTGTTGATGACGTGTTGACCGTGTGTGTGTTGATGACGTGTTGACTGTGTTGATGACGTGTTGACTGTGTGTGTTGGTGACATGTTGACTGTGTGGATGATGTGTTGACTGTGTGTGTGTTGATGACGTGTTGACTGTGTGTGTGTTGATGACGTGTTGATGATGTGTTGATGATGTGTTGACTGTGTGTGTTGATGACGTGTTGACTGTGTGTTGATGACGTGTTGACTCTGTGTTGACTTTGTTTGTTGATGACGTGTTGACTCTATGTGTGTTGATGACGTGTTGACTGTGTTGATGACGTGTTGACTCTGTGTATGTTGATGACGTGTTGACTGTGTTTGTGTTGATGACATGTTGACTCTGGCAGGGAAGACGAGTCTGATCCGGGCGCTGACGGGTGACGTCACCGTCCGACCACGTGACCAGCTGTTCGCCACGCTGGACGTGACGGTGCACGCGGGCGTGCTGCCGAGCCGCCTGGCCGTGCTCTACGTCGACACGGTGGGCTTCATCTCCGACATCCCCACTGACCTGATCGCCTCCTTCTCCGCCACGCTCAGAGACATGCTGCAAGCCGTGAGTCCACAACCCATGTTAAATACTAAATAGACAATGACGCCTAGTCATACACGAGCAATAGCCAGTATGGTTTACAGAGCCGCCTGTCACATAACCATCGTTTATTGTATTCATTATTCATCTTTCGAATGAATTAAACTCAGTGATTACCATATTAAAGAATGTAACATTAGGGACTATTGCTTTGCTCTATAGTACAAATGGACTATTTTCCCGTATACAACAGATGTGAGGGCGTATACCACAGATTTGAATACGTATACCACAATTATGGAGTTTTAGTAAAGTAATACAAAGTTAGTCTATTTGAACAAATTGAACGTTAAACTACCCAAACAAACAAACAAATTCCCAGCGTAACTCGGTTACCACAAAATAATTTTCATCTAAGTAAAGCGGTTGCTTTGCTAAACAGAATTAGAAATCTTAACAAATATTAATAGTTATGGATTTGAAACCCCTAGTATCATTTAGATTTTCCAAAACACTTCAGTCTTGTTGAATTCCTCAATGTTATAAAAGGATAGAAAGACCTCCTGGGGTATAATAAAGTAATTTCTCCAGTCCCGAGAGCTTTGTTATAACAAAGATTTCGCGTGTTTGGTTTTCGTGGTACTCATTTGGTTGTACACTCACCTGTGTATCGCAGGATCTGGGTTCAAGTCCGCTGTGTTTCCACTTGTCTGTCATCTCACAGATTCTGTCCTAAGGCCTGTTCCATCTCGCCGACAGCACGTTCGTGATCGTCGGCCTGGGCCTGGCAGAATCTTTTGCTGATTATTGGTGAAAACAGGCTGAAAAACCTCACCCTGGCAGTATCTGGTATCGTCCGTTTCATTCTGACACCCCGCCGATACTCCCAGAAAATGTCAGGGTTCTCTGACTTATACCGACTGCAACTCCAGACAAGTTACACAGTTCTGGTCCGGTAGACCGTAATATGACTTGATTACAGTTAGAATTCCATTGTTCCTCAAGATAACCACTGTGCACCTCAAAGACACGGCTGTACTAGAATTGGCGTGCTTCGGATACGTAACCATAATTGAACAGTGCCGCTGACGGCGGCCGACGGCGGCCGACGGCACCGATCTCACCAGGCTACTGTGTTCCATTACACTGATGGTACCCGAATAGTAAATGAGACTCTGCCAGAGTCATATTCTGGCTGAGAATTCGGCCCGATGGAACATCCCCTTCACCGGGATGTGGCCCTGGTTGTTGGTCCGACACTGAGCACCGTCAACCAGCGAGACGACCATCACGGAGCCCAGACTGCAGACCAGAGACGGCACCGTCAACCAGCGAGACGACCACCACAGAGCCCAGACTGCAGACCAGAGACGGCACCGTCAACCAGCGAGACGACATCACAACCCAGACTGCAGACCAGAGACGGCACCGTCAACCAGCGAGACGACCATCACAGCGCCCAGACTGCAGACCAGAGCCAGCACCGTCAACCAGCGAGACGACCATCACAGAGCCCAGACTGCAGACCAGAGACGGCACCGTCAACCAGCGAGACGACCACCACGGAGCCCAGACTGCAGACCAGAGACGGCACCGTCAACCAGCGAGATGACATCACGGAGCCCAGACTGCAGACCAGAGACGGCACCGTCAACCAGCGAGACGACCATCACAGCGCCCAGACTGCAGACCAGAGCCGGCACAGTCAACCAGCGAGACGACCATCACGGAGCCCAGACTGCAGACCAGAGACGGCACCGTCAACCAGCGAGACGACCATCACAGAGCCCAGACTGCAGACCAGAGACGGCACCGTCAACCAGCGAGACGACCACCACAGAGCCCAGACTGCAGACCAGAGACAGCACCGTCAACCAGCGAGACGACATCACAGAGCCCAGACTGGAGACCAGAGACGGCACAGTCAACCAGCGAGACGACCATCACAGCGCCCAGACTGCAGACCAGAGACGGCACCGTCAACCAGCGAGACGACATCACAGAGCCCAGACTGCAGACCAGAGACGGCACCGTCAACCAGCGAGACGACCATCACAGCGCCCAGACTGCAGACCAGAGCCGGCACCGTCAACCAGCGAGACGACCATCACAGAGCCCAGACTGCAGACCAGAGCCGGCACCGTCAACCAGCGAGACGACCATCACAGAGCCCAGACTGCAGACCAGAGCCGGCACAGTCAACCAGCGAGACGACCATCACGGAGCCCAGACTGCAGACCAGAGACGGCACCGTCAACCAGCGAGACGACCACCACAGAGCCCAGACTGCAGACCAGAGACGGCACCGTCAACCAGCGAGACGACATCACAACCCAGACTGCAGACCAGAGACGGCACCGTCAACCAGCGAGACGACCATCACAGCGCCCAGACTGCAGACCAGAGCCAGCACCGTCAACCAGCGAGACGACCATCACAGAGCCCAGACTGCAGACCAGAGACGGCACCGTCAACCAGCGAGACGACCACCACGGAGCCCAGACTGCAGACCAGAGACGGCACCGTCAACCAGCGAGACGACCATCACAGCGCCCAGACTGCAGACCAGAGCCGGCACAGTCAACCAGCGAGACGACCATCACGGAGCCCAGACTGCAGACCAGAGACGGCACCGTCAACCAGCGAGACGACCATCACAGAGCCCAGACTGCAGACCAGAGACGGCACCGTCAACCAGCGAGACGACCACCACAGAGCCCAGACTGCAGACCAGAGACGGCACCGTCAACCAGCGAGACGACATCACAGAGCCCAGACTGGAGACCAGAGACGGCACAGTCAACCAGCGAGACGACCATCACAGCGCCCAGACTGCAGACCAGAGACGGCACCGTCAACCAGCGAGACGACATCACAGAGCCCAGACTGCAGACCAGAGACGGCACCGTCAACCAGCGAGACGACCATCACAGCGCCCAGACTGCAGACCAGAGACCGCACCGTCAACCAGCGAGACAACATCAAGGAGCCCAGACTGCAGACCAGAGCCGGCACCGTCAACCAGCGAGACGACCATCACGGAGCCCAGACTGCAGACCAGAGACGGCACCGTCAACCAGCGAGACAACATCACGGAGCCCAGACTGCAGACCAGAGACGGCACCGTCAACCAGCGAGACGACCATCACAGCGCCCAGACTGCAGACCAGAGCCGGCACAGTCAACCAGCGAGACGACCATCACGGAGCCCAGACTGCAGACCAGAGACGGCACCGTCAACCAGCGAGACGACCATCACAGCGCCCAGACTGCAGACCAGAGACAGCACCGTCAACCAGCGAGACGACCATCACAGAGCCCAGACTGCAGACCAGAGACGGCACCGTCAACCAGCGAGACGACCATCACAGCGCCCAGACTGCAGACCAGAGACGGCACCGTCAACCAGCGAGACGACCATCACAGCGCCCAGACTGCAGACCAGAGCCGGCACCGTCAACCAGCGAGAAGACCATCACAGCGCCCAGACTGCAGACCAGAGACGGCACCGTCAACCAGCGAGAAGACCATCACAGAGCCCAGACTGCAGACCAGAGATGGCACCTTCAACCAGCGAGACGACCACCACAGAGCCTAGACTGCAGACCAGAGACGGCACCGTCAACCAGCGAGACGACCATCACAGAGCCCAGACTGCAGACCAGAGACGGCACCGTCAACCAGCGAGACGACCATCACAGAGCCCAGACTGCAGACCAGAGACGGCACCGTCAACCAGCGAGACGACCATCACAGCGCCCAGACTGCAGACCAGAGACGGCACCGTCAACCAGCGAGACGACATCACGGAGCCCAGACTGCAGACCAGAGCCGGCACCGTCAACCAGCGAGACGACCATCACAGCGCCCAGACTGCAGACCAGAGACGGCACCGTCAACCAGCGAGACGACATCACAGCGCCCAGACTGCAGACCAGAGACGGCACCGTCAACCAGCGAGACGACCATCACAGCGCCCAGACTGCAGACCAGAGACGGCACCGTCAACCAGCGAGAAGACCATCACAGCGCCCAGACTGCAGACCAGAGATGGCACCGTCAGCCAGCGAGACGACCATCACAGAGCCTAGACTGCAGACCAGAGACGGCACCGTCAACCAGCGAGACGACCATCACAGAGCCCAGACTGCAGACCAGAGCCGGCACCGTCAACCAGCGAGACGACCATCACAGCGCCCAGACTGCAGACCAGAGCCGGCACTCTCCCGCCATCCCACGGACATCCTTGTTCTCATTCCAGATATACAATTATTTTTCTTGTAAGTAAAAAGAAAGTATAAATTGAGCCTCATCTATGCCAATAAAACGGTGGTTTGAACCTCCGTACACACCCTTATCCCCTTCACTGATGTGTTTTCTCAGTCTCTGAGGCGGTAAATTTCCCTTCTTTCTGACCCCAACTGACATCCCTGTTAGTGTTGTGTTTATTAGACACAACTAGACGCAGTATTTTGTAAACTACGATCTGATGGTAACATGTTTTCTTCCAGGACGCGATTATCGTCGTGAATGACGTCAGCCATCCTGACGTCACGTGGCAACAACAAACAGTGCATGATACTCTGACGTCACTCCGACTGCCCGAGAAGTTAGCTCAGAACATCATTCACGTCAATAACAAAGTCGACCTTCTTCAAAGGTAACCATCTTATTTTATCCCCCTCCAGTCCCTGGCCTAGGACTAGTCCTAACCCCCCCTAGAGATGTTCTTTTGTCTCCGACAAAGTACAGGTCCATGTTCCGAAATCGGCCCCGACAGATTATCAAAATGTTGATAAATTTTGTCGCCGACTGCAGAGTTTTAGAAATACCACCCGTGATGCGTTCCGATATCGGCCCTAATTCAGAGCTTTCTGGTATTTCTTCCTGAGGTTTTCCAAATGGGGTTTGAAGGAAAGTATTCTGTCAAACACAAGCCCAAGGAATTTTACCTCCTCTTTAATTGTAAGTGCTTTCTCTGAAGGGTTAGTGCAGGTACATAGGTACTTCCTTGCACCCTTGCCTTCTGCAGAAGTGCACACATGTGGTTTGGGATTCTGAAAACTTGAATCCATTTTCAAGATTCCAGGTTTCCAGGCTGTTCAGTGTTTGTTGTAGTTTCCTCTCCACAGTGGCCATCAGGCTGGACTTGTAGCAGATAACATAGTCATCTACATGAAGACAGCATTCAACACCATTCTGGAGGGTTTCACTAATCTGGTTCGTTTTGATACCAAACGAGAGGACGCAGCCTTGGGGCACACCCATCTCCTGGTCAACTCCCATTGACTGCGTGGCACTCAAACGTAAATTAAAGGTTCAGTTAGTGAGAAATCCCTTCACAAAGAATGGTAATCTGCCATGAAATCCCCTTTTTGTGGATGTCTTGGAGGATGCCATATTTCCATGTTGTATCGTACTTTTTTCAAGGTCGGAGAAAACAGCTACAACATGCTCCTTTTTGGCAAATCCCTCTCGGATGTAGCTCTCTAATCGAACAAGGTGATCTGTGGTGATACATCCTTTGCAGAATCCTGAGGTATGAAGTCAGAATATCCATACATGGATGAATTATGTTGTCGCAATTTGTGAATTAGAATTTTTGTCATAATCATATCCAAGATTATACAGAAAGTGTCATTGGGTACAGCACATTAAATCCATGCCCTGTTTCCCCTGCATACCAACATGGTTGGGAGCGGGTGCTAATATATGATAATGAAGAGGTGGCTGGATCCCCTGCAAATTCTTTAAATTTTTTTTATCAAATGTATTAGGTACAATACATCATCCAGGCTCAGTCTGGGCCATTCTGCCGGCCTAGGCCGTTCTGCCTCCTGCTCCTCTGAAACTAGATATACAATGTTCATGATAAAGTTTTTTTTATTCAATATCCAAGTATACATTCACCTCCATGGACATTCTTCCATGCATAATAAGCAAATGATAACAATTAGTGCTTAGTTTTCAGCAGATCACAATTATAGCAAGCATACTGTTTGTCATTTGACATTCACAGGAAATGTTTACGTCTTAAGACAAGTCCTAAGAATTTGAGTCTTTCAAGTCTGTTCGATATATGTCAATTTTGCTGAAATAGGCTGTCCAGTCATTTGACACGGAGAGCCTTCATTATAGTCATCATACAACCAAGGACTATATAGGATTAGCCTACTAAGCTGTAATATTACACAGCATGAAAAGTGCAGTTTATTAATCTTTTCACCATGATGTAATTGCACATATAGGCTGTATATAACTATAATATAGTTAAACTTTGCAATTAAATCTTTTTTTCTAATTCTGGGCAATAAGCCCCAAAACTCTACTATTTTTAGGTGAAATATATCTTTTTCGATGAACAATGTACACACTGCTTTGTATGGAAAGCCAACATACAGGCTGGCTCGGAAGACATGCTGAGATGCCTAGATCCTGTCCTGAATAAAGATTTGAATGAAAAAATAATTCATCATATAGATTCAATCACCACCCTTGTGGTGTAAAAAACCTTGAGAATGTCTGTTAAGAACCAGTAATGGTTAAAGGTTAAATCAAACCAACCAACCAACCAACCTGACCTAGGTGCTCCACTAGCCATCTCAACTCTTTATCAGACAGGGGCTCGGCAAGTTATTGTCACTGGCAGAGAAACTTATACTAATTTGTTACTGTGTACACCTTGTATATATGCTGTTATATGTTGTTCAAACAGCCCGTCCGATGAGACGCCTGACATCAGTGCACCACTGGCCATCTCTACGGTCACAGGACAGGGACTGGGCAAGTTAAAGTCACTGGTGGAGCAGACTGTCATCACTTCCACAGACCGGCTCCGTAAACGACTGCGCATCCCCATGACCGGGGACCACCTCAGGTAAGTCCAAGGCACAGGACCGAGCTTTCCCTACTTTACACAGGTCTCGCAATATCTGAATTAATTTTAAGAAAGCCAGTGAAGTCATTGATTGAGATGTGGTTGGTTTACAAATAACAGAATATAAATGGAGTTGCCTTATTAGGAAGCTCTGTCACCAGACGAACCCTGAAACATATATTGAGTACTAGATGGACTTGGAATATTTTTTTTATATCTTTATTTGAATCTCTCGCAGCGAGCGAGTTATTCTGATACAAGTGTGCTCATCCATAGTACAAAAACAGGGTATGCATACATACTTATCAAATATGATTATAAAGACAAAATTAGAGTTAAAATTAAAGTAATCTAGAATATAGTGACAACCACTGAATTAATGCAATGATATGAGATGTTGTACCCAAAATACCCCAATGAAGGTTTACATTACAGAAACTTTGTGCCCTTATATCCCCATTGCCTTTTTTCGCAATTGAGAGGACATTTTCAGCCACATTACATTTCACAAGAATATATATGGAATAACTTACTCCCGGTTTTTTGCAGTTAATAGACATTTGCTTATTTTCTGCAAAGGTCATCCTCTTTTTCTTGTTTATCATAGCAGACTACACTGCAGCATGGACCAATTTGGTGTGAAGCGAGGCTGGTCTGCTTACCAGGGTTCGGTTATCACAATGCATTTGTTACATTCATAGCTGCCGGCCATGTATGGAATGTGAACTGATGATATGCGTGTCCCATGTTGACAGTTGGTTGCACCGCGAGGCGACTGTGGCGCGGACAACGGAGGGCGCAGCAGACAGCCTGCTCGTAGAAGTCATCATCACGCCGAGTGCCTTCGCCAGGTTCACCAGACAGTTCAGCAGGAAAAGACTAAAATAAACGAGTCTCAGTACAGAGTGCTCCCTCAAGGAATCCCTCTAAAGGGGGTCTTCCACCAGGCTGACTGCACCACCGCAATACAGCATCCTACTGCGCTTAACTGTGGAACGTGCGACAGCCCATAAAAACTAATAGATTAGCTTCTGTCAGATGCCTTTAAATGTGGCCCATATGGCTGCTAGGCAACTTCAGCCATGGAACGGGCTTGTGGGTGTTCTATGCTGTAAACATGTTTGGCAGATGCTCAATGGCTTTTGATTCATGGAGAGCCTTGTGGAAGACCCCCTTAATGGGACATTCTCCATTGGTGCATTATCCTCAAAGATACACTACCACTCAAACAGGTCTTTCAGTTTACTTCACTTATATAGCGAGGACAACTGATTATAATGGTATTATAAGTGCTCTGAAATATCCCGTCACGTTATTGTCTGGTGACCGGTACCTTGTAGATATGCTTGTTATGACATGTACGTCATAACATCATCTGCCCACTGGTTGGTCAGCTGTTAGGAGAGCGAAATGCTGTTTGTGCTCCAGATTTTGTATCATCTGAAACTATTCAGTTCTTTATATGTACATGTATATTATCATAACTGATATTTCTGAATAAATAATCATAAAAACACTAGAAATGCCTTAAGATAATGTTTATTTGTTACATCAATTTCAAGTGATCCTCATCATATGTGAGACACAGAATTTTATTTCAAGTGTTTGCCACATAAATGTAGGTCTATACACCAACGTAGATGGTATATCGATACATATTGATGATTAGATACCTACATATATAAAAAGGTGTGTTTTTGGCGGTATCTGCATGGAGGTTTACCCCAAAAGAGAACATAGTTAACCAGACCTGGGCTTGAAGATTGAGATACCATGAGACTGGGATTCTCATGTAGAGAAACAAATCTAATTTTGGTAGTGTACCTTTTCTTTTATGATTCCTACTTAGTTATGTCTACTTTTGTAGATGGTATGTTAGTTCATACAACATGAGATGGGTCTACACTGACTGATCACATCTCCTCAGTGTTTATTATGGCACCACTTGAATTAAAAATATGTAATATCTGTTAGTCAGCTAAGCTCAGCTGCCAGCTCAGTTTTCAGGGTTTTTTTTAACTTGAAAAAACCCCCAGACCCATTGATTTCAAATGATAAAAAAATAATAAGATTGAAGCAAAACTATCATAAATAGTAGTGACTTTGTGAGTGGTGCCATCAGTCTCAGTGAGTGGTGGGGAAAATGTTGCCATTGGTCCAAAGAGGTGCTATCAGTCCAGGTGCCATCGGTCCATGGTGCCAATTGCTGGCTCAGTAATACCACAGATATGATTAAGACAACACAGAAACAATGCATACAAGTGGTAGAAGTCCACTGGCAAATGCCTGACAATCATAAGCTTATCTAGATCTTTGGAAAAAAAGATACAAGATAGTTATCAACTCTATAAGATAACCTTTACTTGTTATTAAAAAACTGGTTTATTCTGGCCATCCTATCTTGCAAAAAATAATGCATACACCTACTATCAATACTCTTAACTGCTTTACACAAACTAATTTATTGGTTGCCATAAGCTGTAACAGGGGCTTCATACACAGGTGTTATAAGAAAGCAGATCGTACATGATTTAGGACGATCCAGCAAGATGCAGCCAGGTACCACGGGACATGGCCCAGCCTGGCCAGACAGGCTGGTGGAACCAATACTCTACATGTTCACATGTAATGCCCTTCACACCCAACCATGACTACCTTTCCTCTTCATCAATGCTGTATTTATCTATTAGTTTAGGTAATTGTAAGCATTTCGTTGTTAATCAAAACATGCATATATTAATCATTTGTTTCTTTTATAAAGGTATAATATACTACATAACCATTGAACATCTGAAGAATTCTTGTCAGGGTCCACCTACGATCAGCAGACATTATCCATTCAATCGAAGGTGTCCCATTACACAGGGTTCTATTGTGTTTGACAGAGTTCTTTTCATAATAATAATTGATAGCCACTTTGATGATCCAATCCAATGGTTGGCACAAGGCCTTGACAGAATAGATAGATGCTGATGTATCTTTTTGCACATATGTCTGAGAAAGGTGTCTTATAACTCATAGAACAGACTGACATAGACTCTCCTCTCACAATCTAGTGAAAAAACTTTGATTTTCAGATGTCATTTGCTACACCAATCTGGTTGAGGATCTCCGTCAGAATAGACATGTTCTAGAGATACAAATGAAGGTATAAAGTTAATATTTCAAAAGACATTCTGGCATCATGGATATGTATATTTTGTAAACCTGCTATTGAATCCTGGGGTGACAAAACTAGGAATAATTTTGAATTATGAAATTGTTCATCACATTGGTTTATCAAATATTCTGTTCATTATGCTGGCATAGCAAAGGCAACTTATGAAATGCAACTTAACAATCTCCACTGTTGGTGCCACTGTTGCGGTCTTCCCTTCCCTATGAACCCGAAACTAGTGAAATGCATTCCAAGACTCTTGATTCCCTTTATATAATCCAACAAAACTAGATAGTAACAATATATTGACTACATTCTTAGCCATACCTTTAAGCAAAGATTGCCTGATGACCTCTGCCTGATATATGAAGCCTTCAGTTCTAGGACAGTTGATGCTACTTTTTGGTACATCAAGAGGAAACTCAAGTCTCTCTCCAGCAACTGTCATGCTCAATGGACAGCAAAATTGGGGGACCTGAAATGCAAAAAAATATTTGGAAAATAGCACAAACATTCCATTACACTAGAAAACAAAGTTATTATTTTTGAACATTCATAATTATATATAACTGTATCAGAACACATATAAAAATACATAACTTAGAATTTGTTGAAGTCATCATATTAATTAGGAAATAAGACTGATTTAGTTTGTGACTGCATCTGAAGTAAATTAAGAAAAAATGACATGAGAACCAAGGATTCATGTGAGCCTCAAATCCCCCTGTGTTTATGATTGTCGGGGTTCGACTTAACTGGGCGGGGCTTCCGGCACAGGGCGTAACTCCACTTAATTCAACAGGCTAGGTGGTCGTAAGTCGGTGGGGTCCGGTCGCAGACTTTGCACAAAGGCCATCGACTTGAGTCCAGTCCCGACGAGAAGCCAGAAGACTAGGTAAGTTTCCTTCATGTCAACCTACGTTTGGTATATATAAGGCAGCATGGCAGAGTCTTCATTCCACTTTGAGCAGCTCAACATACCACTTCATACTCACCTCAAAGATGCCTCCACATACATGTATGTACACTGAAGGGCCTATACAGCTGTTGCAGACATGCCTGCTGACATTCCTGCTGACAAACCTGCCCAACAGAATGCAGCACCAGATGCTGCTCCACACACCCTGGAGAATGCTGCTGGTAATCAAGGAGCAGATACTGACCCTGAACCTGCCACTCCTGCTTGCAGCAGTCAACATGGCCTCTTTGACAGGGCCATGGCCAAATTCAGTGGAAGGAGGAAATATTCATAATCCTGAAGTAGCCAGGCGGTTCACTGCATTCCGGGACACCGACCACAAAGACCTACTGTGGGAACAGCAGGTGAAACAGATTGGCCGGCCTGCCGGTGAAATACGCACTTGGTACCTCAGTATGCAGATCAGAATTTACTGAATTCACCTGGTTCCAGGCATCTGGGGCAGCGGTGTTGACAAGTTTAAGCCTCAAGATAAATTGATCTGGAATCAGTTCCACTTCCTGTTGCCACAACTGGCTGACTGGCATGCACCAGGCCGTGGAAGAAGAGTGCTTACACCTGCTGCTTCCTGTACACCTGTTTTTTGTACACCTGCTGCTTCCTGTACACCTGCTGCTTCCTGTACACCAGCTGCTTTCTGTACACCTTCTGCTTTGTATACACCTGCTACTTTGTGTACACCTGCTACTTTGTGTACACCTGCTGCTTCATGTACATACCAGCTACTTCATTCTCCACCACCTGCACAACCACCTCTACTACCTGCACAAACACTTCTATAACCTGCACAAGCACCTCTGAGAGTGACATTTCTGACGAGGATCCAGTAGAATTAACTGATTCAGAGGTAGAGTGGTTGATGTCCTTTAAAGTGTGGACATAAGTATTGTGTTTTCCTACATGGACGTTTTCCTACATGGACATTGTATATTTCTATCCTTGTTATGTACATGGACCAACTATGCTATTGCTGACATATTGCAGATATTTTCTTGTGGAACTGATATGTGATGAGTCTCATTATTGTACATATTATCCAGGATGTTTATTGTTAAGAAATCGTTTAACTTAAGTTCACTCTCATCGTTTTTTTTCATAGATATTTGCATACCGATTGAACTGTAGTAATTTTCTTGCAATAACATTGAATTTACCACTTAATAGAACTTTGGATTTAACACTTAATTCTAGAGCCTGAAATAATGCAAGTGAAGATATAATAATGCAAGTAACACCTAGGCAAATAAAAGAGGAGAGACATTAAATACTTTAGCAAAATTTATTTGAAAACAGTAGTGCCCATATAGAGCAATTCAAAAGGAAGAACCCCAAGACAGCTTCAATAGAAAGCATGAATACAAGAGCACTCTACCAAAGAAGGCCGGATTAATATAAATGTAAGATAGTAACAGCACACAAAGAGGTAATGATTATAAATAAGTATTCCTCATAAGATGAGTTCACAGTGATTATATTTGATTGATTGTCACCGTGATCTGTACAAGTATCGGCTGCCACATAATACATAAAAGTTCATCAACAAGAGTAGAAGCACTGGAATCGGAGTAGCATCATAGGGCCCTTGACTTCCAGGAATCGTCACCAACAGAGAAAGGAGTACCACATGTCCGTGCCGCTTTCTTCGGGAAGGAGATGAGATGAGACATTGTGACATGTTTACTCTCCAGCCCTCTGTAGCATAGTCATTTCATGTATTGCCCAGCTAGTCCAACCAAGCTTTCACCAAGCTTGGCATCTCCTTCACTGGCACCTGGCTAGCCAAACAGCAGCTTCATTATCCAAGACTTGGTGATGCTTGCGACTGTTCTCCTTCTGCTTCTCAATAATCATTGTCGCAATTATGCAGAATAGCACAGCATGAACTTTGTTCACCATTATGAAAGCTGTTGTTGGTACTGTGTTCTATGTAGGAAGGTGCTGCTTCTTCAACGCACTGATATAGACTGAGGAAGGCTGCCGGAGCGCATTTTTATACATTGAGGAAGCTGTGGGGAAGGTGATGTGGAGGAACGGGGAGGAAAGGACCATATTCCTCTGTAACTTGGCTTAAGTCGACTTAACTTGACCTGTGTATTAAAAGTGAGAGTAAGTAGGTGAACGGGACCTGAATCATGAAAGTCTTAAGCAGCCTTAAGTTGACTTGAACAGGCCAGCGACCTGTCAGGTTTCAAATGTAAGTGGACATAAGGCAGAGCCACGGCGGCGAGCCGACCAGACCCTGATGGAACAATATTGAGATATGACAGTCTCAACTTGACACAGTGCAATTTAAGTTGCAGGGATATTTGGGGCCCAGCGGGGAAAAACCATAAAAATGCCATAAAAATACTAAGTCAAGTTATGATTTTGCCAAAATCCATTGCTGGAACTGCTGGGGTGATGGTGTAAATCTAGCATTATTTGATGTGATGACTCTCCTATCCATGTCATTGTCCTCCCATGAACATGTCAGTGTCCTAATGGTAACCACCATAATATCAATGATTTTGACTAGCCAACAGTCAGGTATCATCACATTCCCAAATGTGATACTGGACGTTTCCTGAATGAAGCACTCACTTGGCCTTAACCTATATCATAACATATCTATTTAATTGGAAGACTGTGTGGATGAAACATTTAAACAACTTGCCATTAGCTGTGGGCATGCCACTGGCCACAATCTTCTCTGGGTACTCCTTGAACACAAGCTGCGCAAACTGTATCCCGTAACTGCCTAACACCAAAGTAATGCTGTCTTTGCAGTCTTTTACATCAATGCGCTCAATCATACTCATGCCAAAGGTACCAGTGACTGCCTTGACCTCTCCAATGATGTCTGTTGTTAGTAGCTCCCTCAGCTTGTGGTAAGCAGGGAAGAAACGTGACCAGAAACCCTGCAGAGAAACTAGCACATATTGAGTAAAATGCAATAAGCCATGCCAACTTTTGACACATTTTGGCCTCTCGTAAATTTAGCAGTCACCACAGATTGATTTTTATAATTGTTGTCAAAAGTTGGCTAGTGGAATTTTTATATTTTTAAATGATGACAGATTAAGTTTTTGAATTTTGGCATTTTTTGCATCATTTCCCAACAAATTTGCCTCTGATGAATTTAACACAGGTTCATTTTATAGGGGATTGCAAGTTCTTCCTGAGGGAAATAAAGTTGGTGGTCAGTTAGAAACAGTCTATCGATAAACAAAATCACAGATCTTTTACCTAATTATTGGTGCTCATACCATCATGCCCATATTTGCATATTAGATTGTATAGCTGCTAAAAATCGTTGATCCACTTTATATATTAGAAATGACGATGTCGAACACGATGCACTGATCTGTGTGGATTATTCGGATTGTTGATATGAATCATAACGTCAAACTCCATACACCACGCACTCTGTGGAGAACTGTGGCCGCCTATTTCGTCCTGGCAGGAACAAGCCTGTCATTGTAGTGTGGCGGTTGTATCAGTGAATGTAATCGTCTTGGGAGCTGCCTCAGGTTCTCACCGTTCATGACCATATCTAGTATTCTAATGGCATCTAGCATGCATAAGTTAAAACAGGCTGGATTCAAATCATTATTCTGCTGAAAAGTCTTAGGCAGTGTGTCAGGTCGTATTAGTTTGACAGTTTCAACAAAGATGGCGCCACGGGCATGTTCTGTCTTTCACCGAGTATCAACAAGATGGCAAATAACGCGATTATAGCTCTATTTCCTTCTGTGTATACTTATTCTTAATATGAAGATGGCGTTTGGGGTGGGTCTGGTTTCATAAATCACTCATAATATTCTGTATCATGTTAGCAAGTATTTGAATGGACGTTTTGGGTCTTTTCTGACCCAATGTTAAGCATATGAGGTTTTCTATGAGGGGTAGGATAATAAATCTTTACACTCTGTTCTGTCTGTGAGTAGGGCACTCGCCGTCTTGCACTAGTCACGACCCACTTACGGATCTAAGAGATTTTATTTGTAGGGTAGCTCTTAAGTTTAGTATTCTGTACTATGATGTGTAGGACTTGATTATTGTTAATGTCTGTAGAATTGCATTATCTTCTGGTCATTTAGTCACTTCGTTATTTGTTCTCATTATTCATAAAGTAGCTTTTATTTGATACAAGAATGAAGCAGTCTGATAGAACGAGTGTATCATCACTCGCACAGCTTGTGGAGCACTAGCCGCCTGTCAGATTACAAGGCAGCCATGTTGGTTGGAACTCTTTAATACGGGAGGTAGTAATACACTATAAATCATGTGACCAATACATATCATGACATACCCTTTTATCTTTCTCTTTTTTTAGATCATCAGAATAAGCAATGAGAGTTACACACATGAAACAAAAAATAGCACTAAGACAAGCCAGGGTCACTAGTTCTTAGCTTGTCGGTCATACCCGTCTTTACCACAGATATCCCTACTCGATAATGTAGAATGTTCCGAGTATAATCATAAAGCATATTGTTCCATCTTTGGCCTTTGATGCATTTCTTGGAAACGTCTTTGTATTTTGTAAAATCAAATAGCACCAGGAACAGTAAGGGCCTCTATAGTAGCATAAATGATACAGTTTTTTTTTATGACTTAGAACATATGTCTCAGACTATATAAAATTTAGTAGTTAGTGTAATCTGTTAGTGTTTAAGATTGTCTAGTGTACTGTTTTTGTTTTTAGGATGTGTAGTCCTTAAGTCTTGCTGGTGTTTTTACTTGTCTACCAGAGCGAGTAGTACGCTGTGGAATCTCTGGACTATCACATGGCATGGATGGTTTTGATTTACTTGGTCTCTGGGTTGCGGTAGCTTCTGGTGACACTCTTTTTGTTGTTGCTGGTTTTGGGTCAATTGAAGGTGTTTTCTTCACTCTCAAATCAAACTCTTGAATTGTTTCTGGCTTGAAGTGCTCAGGACACTTACCAAGATTTGTCCTGTTTCGTCTTAATTTCCTTGCCCGTGTCAATTATGTACGACTGAGGAGTAGAGTGACTTGTCACAACTTTGGCTTGTTGCCACTGTTTAGTTTTTAGTGTTGTAGGTGTTTGGTATTACACAGTATTACCTGATTTCAGTTCATCATAGTGTTCCTTCCTCACATTTTTGTTATAGTTTTGCTTTACCTTAAGTTGAAGTTTCTCCAGTTTGTGCAGAATCAACTCGGTAGGATAGGTCTTTGGTCTGAGAGGGTCTCTGTTAATAATGAGGCTGATTTTTATTTTCCTTCCCATAAGTATTTGTGCCGGAGACAAGTCTATTCCAGTGAATGCTGTGGCATTGTACTCCATGACAGCCTTCTTTCTTCTTCACTTTCTGCTTTCTTCCAAAGGTGTTTTATCGTTCCTATCATTTCTTTGCAGAACTCTTTAAATTCAGAACTGGAATATTATGGACCGTTGTCAGTAGAAGCTTCTTGAAACCTGGTTTCATTTCAGTAATTTGGGTGTAGACATCACACTTTTACTTTTTCAGCCAACTACTTGTTTCCTGGAGATTCTCTAGAATGTTCTCTGCATTTCTGCTGCATCTGTTCTTTCGGATGGCTTTACTAGATATCAGATTTTGTCAGATTATCTAGCCATTTCTGACACCATGTCAGATTACAAGGCAGCCATGTTGGTTGGAACTCTTTAATATGGGAGGTAGTAATACACTATAGATCATGTGACCAATACATATCTAGGAGCTGCCGGAGTGAGGAGAAGCTGCAGCCGGCTCATTTCTGTACTACAAGAGAATAGTTATAGGTACACACACATGTATGTTACTGCCTAGAGCTCCTTCTGAGCAAGCGTGGGTCTCTCACCTCCATCCCAGTCAGAATAAAGGCATTCTGAAATCATCTGATCAGTGTCTGAAAATTGTAATCTATTACTACAATTGGTTTGAAATCAATTTGGTTTGACTTAGAAGAACACCATGCTTCAACCTTCTAATAAAACTAACCTAAAAACCAAAATACAAAAAACAACAACAATAACCTCACCTATGTGTGGATCATCTGCAAGATCCTTGTATGATCCATGAGCTTTGGGAATGTTGAACCTTTTTGCAAATGTTTCAGCGCTGGACAATGTGCGAGTTCCAACTCCTACCACCTTGTGTGAGAGTTCAGGTATTTAAAACACCTCTAGCAGCGTCAGAATGGACTCCATGGTCATTTTGCGAGATGAATCTGTTTTATTTATTTGGGTATTGTTCCGGATAAGTGGAAAATAGCGAAGGTTATTCCTTTACATTGCCTCACAAAAACTTATAATTAGAGACCAATTACCCTGACACCAATTCCCGCTTAACTGTGACAAGTGTAATCGAAAGTATTGTTGAAAAATCAATAGAATATCGTAAGAACGGTTCGGTAGCATGGATGCGACACTTCAGCACATCAGTGATCTATATGATGCCGGCAACTCGGGACTAATAACCTTATCTACATATGTCGACCTGAAAAATGAATGTCAAATATATGGACTTATTTCGGAACTTGGTGGAAATGATTTCGGTGTACCACAAGCATCCGTCTTTGGACCAGTTTTGTTAAATAGTGATGGTTTGAATTTTTTCGTTCACATGGTTATCCTATTCAGATTGTCCTGTGTTTTGTTAAATATCTTCGTTAGTGATGTCTGTTGTAATATCGACGGATGCCAGTTTATGCAATGTGCTGAACATCTTGTTTTGTGCACAGTACCATATTAAAAACTCATATCCATGACGATTTACAGTTGGCTATAACAAAGATTAACAGTTGGTTTATATCGAACGGAATGACCATTAATGTAAACAAGACTAAATTTTTCTTTTACCATTCGACAAGCAAATCTAAATACTTAAACTATCCAGTATTGTAATGTGTCAATGGAGCACTATTGTTAAGAAAAAAGATATTTGGGGTTAACTATGGACTCATCTTTAAGTTTGTCAAGTTATTTGAAGGAAATTAATTGGAATGCCAGTAGTAGGCATTTGAGTTGAATTAGATATGGGGCTCCATTATAAAGCAGCCAGATTGATGTATGTTGCGTGGTTGTGGGTCTATGAGCAGCTCAGAAGGGTAGACTTTGTAGAGTGACTGGTAGAACAACAACATGAAGTGAAACTAGTAGTGTGTCTGTTTATTCACTAGAGGGGGCTACTATATGTAGTATTGTCACGATACACAAGGTGGCGATAGTGTATGTAAGAACAAGTAGAGGACACGTAACATCTTCCCTCCTTTAGACAAAGAGTCTCTGAAACTGAAATGTATAAAGGATAAAATAAAACAACAAGTCATTATAGATAAAAGGTCTTTGATATTATTCAACTGATATGTAGTTGACTAAGAGGTAAAAAGATATATCAGAATGACTTTGTTTTATACTGGGTTATTTATCAGCCATTAAAAACAAAAGTGCATCTTGAAGTTGTCTCAGTCTTTGTATCTAGCTGGGACTTTGATATTTCTTCCCGACCGGGTGGTGTGATTCGGGCTCTGCTGGCAGGGCTCTGCCTGCAACTGGGTCTCAACAGCATCTGCAGTGGCAGTGCCTGGTGTGACTGATGGGGGGCACACAGGACCATCGTAGACTGTGGGTGGTTTCGCCTTGCGTGGTGAGAGGGGCGGTTTGGCAGGGGTTGCCCTGCAAGTTGGCTCAGCTGGGGTCTCAACTGAGCAGGAGTCATCAGTAGAACGGGGTTTAGAACGTAGGAGTCGTTGGTTCCTTCTGAGTGTGGACCCATCATCAGTGGCTACTTCATAGCTCTTGCCACCAAGATGACGGGTGACTGTGGCCTGCTTCCACATTACTTGTCCAGGCTGGGTCGGTTGTACCCGGACATTGTCACCAGGATGTAACATGCCGAGAGTCCTTCTGGCAAGATGACGTTCTGCTGCCTTAGCACGTTTGTTTTCCATGTCTGGTTTCTCATCCTTGGGCTGTTTGGGCCTAAGAGCATCAGTGGTAGTAGGCACAAGGGTCCTAATCCTCCTTCCCATGAGCCTCTGGCTTGGGCTGGATGAGAGCCCTTCTGTTGGGGTGTTTCGTAGGTTCAGGAGTCCCAGATATGGATCCTCTTTTGCCTTGGCACATTTACGCATCATTCGTTTGACAGTTTTCACTGCTGCCTCTGCCGCTCCATTCGACTGACTGTTTCCTGGGCTTGATGTCTGGTGGGTGAAATTCCACTTTGTAGCGAAGTCATGGAAACTCTCGGATGAGAATTGTGGGCCGTTGTCACTTATGACCGTATCGGGAATGCCATAGCGGGCAAAGTGTTGTTTCAGCTTTGAAATCACAGCTTCAGAGGTCGTTGAGGTCAGGTAGTCCACCTCAATGAAAGTGCTGTAGCAGTCCACTGTGACTAAGTATTCACGGCCTTGGATAGTAAAGAGGTCAGTTGCAACTGTTGCATAAGGACGGTCTGGTACTTTGTTCATGACCAGTGGCTCCGCGGATTGCCGGCACAGTACATGGCACAAGTGTCACAGTTCTCAATTGCTTGGCGTATTTCGGCTGACATACCTGGCCAAAACACCAGCTCACGTGCACGACGAAGGCAAGAGTTAATACCTAGGTGTCCGGCATGGAGCTTTTTCTTGATGTCAGGCCTGAGTGAGAGTGGGATAACTACACGTTCCCCACGTAGGATGATGCCATCTTGAACTGTTAGCTCATCACGGTAGTCGAAGTAGGGAGTTATTGAAGGCACTACACATCTCTTCATGTTTGGCCACCCGGCCATGATGACCTTTTTCAGGGTCATTAGGGTGTCGTCAGCTTGAGTTGCCATCTGGATTTGAGATAGCCTATCCATCTTGATTGGTGTGAAGAAAATATTGTTTACTAGTTCCCCTTTCTTCTTTCCAGGAAGTGGTGCACGGGAGAGAGCATCTGCTACAGGGATTGCCGTTCCTGCTCGGTAGGCAAGGGAATATGAGTATTCCTGTGTTCGCAGCAGTAAGTTTTGTAGTCTCCTCGGTGCCTTGGAGAGTGGTTTCTGAACAATAGAAACCAGAGGCTTGTGATCAGTGATCACATTGACATCTCTACCATAGGTGTAGTGGTGAAATTTGGTTAGCCCATAGCAGACCGCAAGCATCTCTTTCTCGATTTGGGCATACCGAGTTTCAGGATCGGTCAGAGTGCGGCTTGCGAAGGCAATAGGCTTCCCATCCTGGAAAAGTGCAGACCCTAGACCATATTCGCTAGCATCGTTTTCTATGGTGAGTTCCTTTGTGGGGTCATAGAATGCCAGCACTGGAGTTGTTGTAACTAACTCCTTTGCTTTGTCATAAGCACTTTGCTGGTTCTCAGACCAGTTCCATGCGACTTCTTTCCTGGTGAGTATCAGAAGAGGCTGTAAGATGTTAGACAGATGTGGCATGAATTTTGCGAGGTAGTTGATGCATCCTAAGAATTGTCGTAGCTGTTGTAGATTCTCCGGCTTTGGCATCTCGTTGATGGCCTTGACCTTCTCAGGGTCAGACTGTAGACCATCCTTAGTGATCTGGTGGCCCATAAAGGTCACTTCGTTCAATCGCAATTCAAATTTGTCACAGTTCAGCTTGATCCCTCTCTAGGCACATCATTGGAGGAAGATGTCCAGGTTCTGATCGTGTGTGGCTACATCTTTTCCGTGGATGATCACATCATCTGCAATGCATATGACACCAGGGAGTCCATCAAGGGCTTCAAGCAGTCTCCTCTGGAAAATCTCAGCAGAGACTGAGGTACCGAATGGGAGACGGCACCATCTGTACCTTCCATGGCAGGTCTGAAAGGTGGTGAGCAGACTTGAGTCATGGTCCAACTGGCATGCCAATATCCAGATGCGAGGTCGGCCTTGGAGAAGATGCGAGATTGGCCCAATTCATGCAGCTTGTCTTCCAGTATTGGCATGGTGTATCTCTCACGCACAAGTGCTTTGTTAAGTTCCCTTGGATCTATGCATATCCTAAGGTCTCCTGACTTCTTGTGGACTATGACCACTTGACTAATCCATGGAGTTGGCTTAGTGACTTTGGCGATGACCCCAAGTCCCTCAAGACGCTTGAGTTCACCTGCCAGTTTGTCTCTGATGGCCACTGGTGTCCTTCGGTTGGCCATGATGATAGGGACAGCATCATCCTTGATCTGGAGATGAGCTATGCCAGGGAGCTGCCCTAGCTCTCCATTGAAAACATCAGGATAGTGTTCAATTATGGTCTCTTTGTTGAGTGAAGCAGGAAGGCATTCTGGAGATGGCTGAGGCTGGATGGCCGCAATGCGTTCCAGATTTTTGTTCATGATGCGGAGCAGATCCATTTTCTCTGCTGTCTTCCACCCGAGTAAGGGGGTACGCTTGTTGTTTACAACAATAAATTCGACTGAGTACTTCTTCATATTCTTCGGGTTGCGTATGGAGAGACGGCAGACACCGACTGGTTTTGACGTTGATTCATTCCACATCTGGAGCGTCCTAGATGTGGGCTGGATGTTAGCAGCATATTTTTCTGGTAGAATGTTTACTGTAGCGCCCGTGTCAATCTGGAAGGTGACTTCTTTGTTATTGATCAGCATCTTGCCTTTAAGTTGAGTAGAGGCTTTTGAGTGGACAGCATCAATCTCATGAACAATGTTGATCCATTCCTCGTCAGAGGTCTCCTCTTCCTGATCTTCAATGTTGTGGACTTTCTTTTTGTCAGTTGGGCACTTGTAGTGGAAATGGTTTTCCTTGCCACAGGATGAGCATTTCTTGCCCCAGGCTGGGCATTTTTCCTTCTTCATGACATGGGTGTGACCACAGAACTTGCACTCTCGCTCATCTGGATCATGGCCTTTGTGACTGGCTCTCATCTTGTCTCTTGATGGTTTTGTTTTCTTTTGTCGGTAGCCATTTGTGGCAGCGACTTTGTGCACCGGGTCGGGACGGAGGGCACGGCCTTGACTCGAGGCATTCTCGGCAGATTTACATGTGTCGACTGCCCGCTGGAGAGTTAGGTTCCTTTCTTTCAGGAGTGATGTCTGAGTTTCAGAATCATGTATGCCAATAACGATCCGGTCCCGTAAAATAGAGTCAACACAATTGGCGCAATAGTTGCACGTTTTTATGAGAGACCTGATGGACAAGTAGAAACTCTCAAAAGTTTCACCCTCATTTTGGGCCCTTTTGTTGAAAATGAAACGCTCATACGTCTCGTTCACCTCTCCAACTGCAAACTGGTCGAATCGTTCAAGGATTTCATCGACGGTTCGTTGAGCCTCAGGCATCGTGAAATCAAACCCATTGTATACACGGAGGGCATCATCACCAAGCGTATGGAGGAGTAGAGCGACCTGATACACGGCTGGTTGTCTGTCAAGTTGGGCAATGACAGCATAGTTTTTCCATTTCTGTTTGAAGAGCTTCCAATTTTCAGTAATATTAGAGTCTAGGGTGAGTGGTTGTGGTGGCCTGATCCCATGGACTGGGGGAATGGGTTGTGCATCAACCATTATTAGCAGAAAATGGAGGAATTAGCACACACACAGAGTTCAGGCAACCCAGACCCTTTGCACTACCACAATTATTAAAACACAGAGTTCAGAAGAGTCATATGAAGTGCAGCAAACAGGCGGAAGTGCTAATGATGGTTCAGACCAGCACCAACAGCAGTTCCCAGAAGATCAGTCTAATAAGTACCACCACCACACTATGAAGCTCCAACACCAGTCACAGCAGGAAATCAGTTGTGGAACAACTTGCAATTATACTTGAGACACAGAGTAGTTGTCCGGCAAGTCAGAGAGTTCACTAGTGTAATGGTTTACACAGCTAGTGTTGAGCATATGGGAGATGTCCCCTATTATCACTCAGTTATGTGGTCTCACTTCAGAGGGGCCTATATTTGAGAAATATAGAGTTTGGGCATTCCCCACCTGTTTGTGTCATTCCATTAACAATAATCTTCAACCGCTGCCACCATGTTGCGTGGTTGTGGGTCTATGAGCAGCTCAGAAGGGTAGACTTTGTAGAACAACAACATGAAGTGAAACTAGTAGTGTGTCTGTTTATTCACTAGAGGGGGCTACTATATGTAGTATTGTCACGATACACAAGGTGGCGATAGTGTATGTAAGAACAAGTAGAGGACACGTAACAATGTATACAGTGGTTATTTAGCCAACACTAGAATGTTGTTCTTTTCTCATTGAAGGATCACAAAAAGTCCTGATAAATGGATTACAGGTTACCCACATCCGGGCATTCAGAAATACCCAGGAAAACGGGAATAACAACAGTTTTTAGTATCTGCACCGAAATTTAAATATTGATTGTTTTGATTCAGGCAGATGCATGCAGTTGGGCTGAATGTTAATAAGTCCACAGTGTGTGGCTCATTTAGTATGTGTTGTGATGTTGATAGCACACACCCTCACACTGGTGTATGTGTGTGTGATGTTAATACCACACACCCTCACACTGGTGTATGTGTGTGTGATGTTGATACCACACACCCTCACACTGGTGTATGTGTGTGTGATGTTGATAGCACACACCCTCACACTGGTGTATGTGTGTGTGATGTTAATACCACACACCCTCACACTGGTGTATGTTTTTGTGATGTTGATACCACACACCCTCACACTGGTGTATGTGTGTGTGATGTTGATAGCACACACCCTCACACTGGTGTATGTGTGTGTGATGTTAATACCACACACCCTCACACTGGTGTATGTGTGTGTGATGTTAATACCACACACCCTCACACTGGTGTATGTTTTTGTGATGTTGATACCACACACCCTCACACTGGTGTATGTGTGTGTGATGTTGATAGCACACACCCTCACACTGGTGTATGTGTGTGTGATGTTGATAGCACACACCCTCACACTGGTGTATGTGTGTGTGATGTTGATAGCACACACCCTCACACTGGTGTATGCGTGTGTGATGTTGATAGCACACACCCTCACACTGGTGTATGTGTGTGTGATGTTGATACCACACACCCTCACACTGGTGTATATGTGTGTGATGTTGATAGCACACACCCTCACACTGGTGTATATGTGTGTGATGTTGATAGCACACACCCTCACACTGGTGTATGTGTGTGTGGCGATGTGAAGTCCTTATCAATGTGTAGACTAACTACCCACTGGTGTATGTGGGGAAAAGGGAATTAATGCAGAAAACTGTTTAACAGAGAAAGACCCAAACTGCTAACTTGCAGGTATCGTCTTTTATTTCATCTTTCTTGAATCAGATAATGTTGGTTGAGCAATATCTAGGTTGCGTAATGAATTGAAGATGAAATCGCTGAGGAAGTGTTTGGTCTATTCTATGACACTTGTGTTAATATATTGCTTAGTAGAGGTTGACATAGTCTTTGCTCTCACATCCCAGTAAATACAGACATGTCTTCAGACATTGTACGATATTCCCATCTGCTCGAGGATCTCCGTCATGATACTCATGTTCTGTAGACTGTGGTCGTGGGTCATCAGCGGGCTCTCCTTCTCACCTACAACCAATCAGAGTGTCCGTTACAGAACCGCCTAGAGATGAACCATCGACATGAGGCACCAGGCACCTTCACGTAGATAACAGCTACGGTATGACATTATGGATGAATGTACATGTTTATATATTCATAGACTTTCAAGACCCATACGCAGTTTGTACAGAAACTTTACCAGACCTCAAATGCTTCAGGCATGAATATTTTCTGGGATTATCATTTAGAGGTACAAGATAACATTAGAGTCTCTCAACTCAGGGAACAGGACGCTGACAGTTTATTCAATAAATATAGTAAAATAAATCAATTATGATAAATCTAGCAAGGCATGTGTGTGGGAGACATTGAATTGTGTAATGAATCATAATCTATTAAAGGTCATGCGACAAAGGTGGCCTGCTATTTAACTCGTACTCAACGCCCATGGATTATTGTACAAGAAAATACTCTGCAACCAAAACTCATGGCATATTTTCAGTATCTATGAATCTTAATGCAGTTCCTTCTTTACTAATGCCAACATCGGTGAGTGGATCGACATGAGGATTAGCACCAGAGGTTTCTGTTGTGCGCTGTACCTTTAAGGAGCGCCTGTCTGACGCCTTCTGCCTCGTGTATGAAGCCTTCACTTCCCGGGTAATTCATCGGTTTCGCTGCCGTCACGCCCAGCGGGAACTCGTGTTGTTCTCCGGCAACTGTTACGGTCAAGGGACACCAAAAGTTGGGGATCTGAAATGTAAGTTGGCCTTCAAATAATAACAGGTTAAAGAATATAATATATGACTTTTGTGATAACTTGATATGAATAAATTCTTTGATTGTGAAATATACAGAGTAAGTGCTACTGTTTGAGAAAACTATGCTCACTGTTAATTATAAAGAGAATGTTAAACTCATACTAGCGACTTCGTCGAGTCCGAGTCCCAAAAATAGTTTAAAAGCGAGCTGCTGTACTGGGGTTCAAACCCCAAACACTCCCCTTCCTAGACGGACACTCTGCTGACTGCTCCACACAGAGAGATACTATAAGAAAGCCAAATATTTAGTGTGGTGGTGGTGGTGGGTGGGGAATCAGCGGAGTTTTGAAAGGGCTAAATTTGCCGGCAACCAGCGGAGTGGTCTCGTGCCTGCACGAGATTCTCACTCTCGTGGCTCCTCAGTCTCCAGCCCTAGGTCTGGTTAACTATGTCTCTATGTGCGGGAGCAACTTCAAGCGGATTCTACGAAATTCTACCGTTTTAGATATAGTAGGTAATCAGAATTCCTGAAATTGTAAAATTCTCCAGAATAAAATATCTTGAACTTGAATCTGATTGGGAATGTGAATTTAAGGGTATAAGCACATACTGTGTAAAAAGAGTCAGACCTGAACGCCCATCTCCACCAGAGCCCTTTGACCTGCTCCACAGAGGTTTGGTGCTCATAGTGTGTTCCCCTGGGCCCTGTTTTTCAGTCGAGACGATCTCAAGTTGAGACCGTTTGAAAGGCAAACTGTTTTTCAGTTGAGATGATCTCTATGGATCTCAGGCTGAGACTGAAATGCGACCGTTTTGGGGGCTCTGGGTGTTTCTCAGTTGTGATGATCTCAAGGGATCTCAGCTGAATTGATCTCCCAAACGGTCTCAACCTGAGACCAGTTGATACTTGTCATAACTTATATTTTCAGATGCTAAAACCTATTCAACTATGAAAATATTTGGGGCAAAATGTACTAATAATTCGACATTCCTATATCCCAAATTTCATAGTTTTCCTGTGGTTATTAAGACAGTGATAAACGTTTGTCTGGAAATCTGAAAAATGCGGGCACTGCACCTCTCAGGCAGCTTGTGTATACCTACTGTAATGCTCGATTTTATTTGAGCAGGTAGGGTCAAGGTCACTTCATATACATAAATAACAAAAATACCCATGCACAAAGTAAAATATGTCTTACTCCTAAAATATTTAATAGAAAGTTATGAAATCTTAGGATTCGATTGGATAGACATGGACAATTATTCGCTGTAAATATGGTATAATTTGAATAAGTTTAAGTGTCTCAAATCAGCAGAAATGATCTCTAGGGATCTCAGCTAAAACGATCACAACCTGAGATCACCCTGAGATCCGCTGTGGCTAGCTGAGACCATGTCTGAAAAACACCTGCAGCCATTGATCTCCCAAACGGTCTCAGGATCGCTCATGGATCTCAGCAGATCTCAGCTTGAGATCGTCTCGACTGAAAAACAGGGCCCTGGTTACTCGCACATCTGCCTTTCAGTGCAGATTCTACGGGATCTCGCTCATTATGGGATAGAGATTATTATGGGATGTTACAGGCTTCTTTCCTGAAGACTGAGATCGATGTAGAATTGATGTGCCACTCACAACCACAAGTGAAGGGGACCTGGTGGCGACTACTCAATATTGAACGTGTCTTTTCACAAGCTCCTCAGATTGTATGTGACCGGGTGTATCTGGGGTTGGTTTAATATCGGACGACCAACAATAGAAAAGCTCGTACGGGGGTCCTAGGGCAGGTCTCGTTTAATAAAGCTGGGAATCGTTCGTCCAAGGCCTCTGGATGGTACGAGAGCAGTGGCGTCAGAATGGGGGGGGGGGGGGGCAGGGGGGGGGGGCGGCCGCCCCCCCCCCCACTTTTTTGCCAGCCTAAAAAAAGTCAGCACCTTCAAATTTAGATCAATCAAGTGTAAAAACTGTCTTGATTTTTCAACCTCAAAAAATGTTTAAGTCTGACTTTTTAGCGTGCGATGACGGCTAAGCCCTGACTTTTCGCTGTGGAAAAGTGTCAAAGTCTGACCTTTTACCGTGCAATGATGGTTAAGCTCTGACTTTTCACTGTGGAAAAGTGTCAAAGGCTGACCATTTTTGCCGTGCAATGACAGCTAAGCTCTGACTTTTAACCGTAGAAAAGTGCCAAAGTCTGACTTTTTAACATGCAATGATGGCCAAACCCTGCCTTTTAACCATGGAAAAATATCAAAGTCTGACTTTTTAACATGCAATGACGGCTAAGCTCCGAAAGTCTGACCATTTTTGCTGTGCAATGACGGTTAAGCTCTGACTTTTCACCGTGGAAAAGTGTCAAAGGCTGACCTTTTTTGCCGTGCAATGACGGCTAAGCTCTGACTTTTCACTGTGGAAAAGTGTCAAAGGCTGACCTTTTTTGCCGTGCAATGACGGCTAAGCTCTGACTTTTCACTGTGGAAAAGTGTCAAAGGCTGACCTTTTTTGCCGTGCAATGACGGTTAAGCTCTGACTTTTCACCGTAGAAAAGTGTCAAAGTCTGACATTTTAGCATGCAATGATGGCTAAGCCCTGACTTTTTACCATGGAAAAATGTCAAAGTCTTTTTCACGTGTAATGAAGGCTGAGACCTGAATTTTCACAGATTTACAGTAAGTCCAGTGGAACAGGTCGATGTCTGACTTCATACCAGGAAAAAAGTCAGCAATCTTTCAGTTCGCCCCCCCCACTTTCAAAATGTTCTGACGCCCCTGGAGAGTAAGTGGAGCCCTAAGTTTCGTTTGATAAAAGCCAAGACACCTCGTTGGTAGGCTCGTAACACATTAAAAAGTGTCTCAGACGACACTCCTGGGGGTATCGTTTCCTAATTAATCAACAAACAAAAACATATGAACCCTTTTGGAATCACATCGAATTATGAAAATGACAGTGTTTGAAGTACCTAAACGATTTTCATGACTTCATTTTAACGATATATAATAAGCCTAGACGATAATTGAATTGTGGTATCTGTGGACATTATCTTTCTCTACCTTTCACTCTGACGAAGGATCTGTGTCAATTGTACGAGAATTTGAATGAACAATCTCATAGCCCCGCCCTCCACGACCAGCATTATCACACGAGATTGACCTTGAACAGTTCTCGAGGTCCCCCTCGCTTCACAGATCGTATCGTCCAGTCTGATTCACGTTCGTTCAATTCTAAACGCCCCCCTGGCCTGTGAGTGAGAGTAACTGGCTACAAATAATGCCTATTGTAGAGTAAAGGTTGTCCACTATTTTCCCTGATGGTAAACAATTAGAAATTTTTCATTCGCTCTTGCTCCAGTTTCAATATATGAGACTTTGGATCTCAGAATCTAGAAAACAATGGTAAACTAAAACGTATTATCAGTAGTTCTAAAAAAGCTTGCTTCTCTACATATCTATCTGTATCATGAAAATGACAATAGATCATTTTGTGAAGAGTTTGAGTACAACTAAAGAATCTTCATCAATGTGACAGTGGACTGGGGATCAGGGTCAGGATGCACAGTGAGGTGCATTGCAGAACAAAGAGAGGAAGGTGTTTACCTCAATGGAGCCCTTGGTTCCATGTACGTACGCCACGTTGGGAAGTCTAACACCAACGTGGTAGAAAAGCTGAGCGATGCGGTTATTACTGTAGTGAAGAGTCGCAGCGCAGCATTCATCCGCGCCTAAAACAGATAAAATCATGATGTTCAGTCGACTGCTGCTTCACATTAAGAATAATCCTGAACAAGGCGACTTTACCTCCCAAACGTTGCACTGCTTCATCACCAATAAAATCCAACCATGAAAACTCACTTGGGCAGCTGTTGAGTTGAACTTGATCTACACTTAGCACATTAAGACTAATTACCTTGGTTATACTTTTCTATCGTGTTGTGACTCTAAAATCTTTCATATACTATTATTTCCTCTTTCATCTCAAGTATTGAATTAACCCCATGAGTCTAAGTGACATCTGGCGGTATTCCCACAAAGATACTGAATGATGCCTTCCTGCACTTTCACAAGGATCGTATGATGCCTTGATTTCTAAGGTTTATAAAATCTTTGTTTTTAAGTAGTATGTAAGTCACATGTAAGATTCTACATAATGGCAAGTAACAGATTTACATGAACTACCAAAGGTATCTATGTGAAAATCATCCTGTATTTCTTATTTTGAAATCACTGCGTGTGACTTAGATGTAATTCAGAAACATAATATCATTGTATTTATATAATTACACACTGTATCTGTTTGATGAAAATTGAACATTTCTACCTCCATAAAGAACACGTTTTTCTCCCTGGCCAGTTGGAGGAGAGTTTTAGCCTGAGCGGTGGTTACTGTTATCGCCTTTTCACATAGAACGTTCTTGCCAGCCTCGATGAGAACTTTGCATACATCAAAGTGGGTCGCGGTAATGGTGCCCACATAGACCACATCTGAAATAAGTCACCTTTATAAAACTAACAGAGCCTGTGCGGGCAAAAAAAAGGAAAGACATTTGCACAAAGTAAATTTAGATTTTAATGTACTCCATCAAATTCATAGATTTGTGTGGAAGAAGATTGCTACTTCTATATCAGTTAATACTGTTCCCATATGTAAACAGCACGCTGTCAGCAACATGCTCCTATTTTGTTACTGGTGTGCACATCAGAATAGCATGTCTTAGACGTGTGATGTCGACAGCGGTACTGCTCTCCTGGGGTATTTGTGTTTTAGCAGTCACCTAAGTCCGGGTCTTGTGCCAGCTCCTTGTAGGAACCGTAGACCTTTGGGATGTTGAACTCCTCTGAAAACTTCTCAGCTTTGTCCAATCTGCGTGTTCCAATGGCTACCACCTGGTAGTACAAAGGTGAATGGATTCTTGAGTATCTGGCTATCTCAGTTATAAGCAAATCTTATGCATACAAATGGTACTAATTGAAAAAACAACAATCGGGCTTGTTAATACCTATCTATGGTCTACATTTATTTTCATTCTTATGGTAACATGTTGAAGTAAATTGTGAAGAGAAGCAAAGAATTGGTACTCCTATGTATACACGTTCTTATCGCTGCTAGTGTCAAGGCTTCCTGACTCAGAATACTTACTTGATGATCATCTTTAGGAAGTAAAGACAATGCGTTGACAAAGTCATGAGAAATTCTGCCTCCTCCAGCAATACCCCATCGAGTCGGTGCCATCTCCCTGTTCCTGTGGACGGTAAAACTCTGGTAGAAGTGGACCTGTTTAGTCTCAGATGATCACAAACAGGAGTTCTGGTCTGTATTCTCCTCCAGTAAGGCCCGTGTCATACACGGATGTCAGTGTGGTATGCCACCAAGCCGGAATACTATGACAGCTAGTGGCACCAGAGGCCGCTAACGGGAATGTTTTATAAACAGTCATACTTCATTATATCAAGGTCTTTTGGACCAAAATCATAATAATGTATTCATTATTCAACAATCTAAATATAAGTCACCAAAAGAAAGAGGAAGTAAACGCCGATCTTCTCACGTACTTATCTGCATGCTACGGCCTTTTTTCCTGTATTCTCCTAGGAGAATACGGCTTTCCGTATTCTACTCAGTGACGATCTGTAGGCTGCATAGATTTAATATTAGGTGGATAATGCAAAGAGGGTCTGGAAGATATTTGAGGATAGTGACAATACAAAATAAATGAATGTTAACCTTTCAAAAGATGTAAGATATATAAGGGGCCTGTATGAGAGGTTCAGGTGTGTTTTTCTAACCCTCCCTCACATTTGTCGCTTCTGACACATGTGTAAATCTCGTATCTGGCCTGCTGTTTGACGCACACATGACCAGGCAGACGGACGTACATGAGAGGACGTCCCACTTCACGCCACACCTACCTCGTGGTCAGGTCGCGGAGGGCGATGCGCGGGCCGGGGCTCACACTGACGGCCAAGACGGAACCGGAGGCTGTATGTAGGAGAGCCTCTGCTCACTGAGTGCTTATAGACTTTAACACGATCCTAATCACCTCCTATTGAAGCTCTGTCCATCGACCAACAAACATGAATACCTGATCGAGTTCAGAGTTCAGCAGACCACTTTGTGCAGATAGTAAAACCCGGTTACTGATAGATACGGCAGTCTGGTGGAACTCGAGAAGTTTGTGACACACGGTTCTTCTTTATAAGCGATAGCAAGGTACGATAAAATAGAAATCTAAAATCTAAAATCTATAAAAACAGAGTAGACGGGAATGTTGGGGTTGTAACGTATATAAGATCTTTCTTCTCTTTCAAAGGTTTTTGTTCATGTTGTTGTCCATGTACTTGTCTTTTTTCGTAATGTTCTTGTCCTGTACAATGAGGACATGAACTTTTTATCTGTAAAGTAAGATTACCAGGAAAGTACTTTTGTCCTGGACATATAAACTTAGCTTATAACCATTTAATCTTATGTCCCAGAAAAAGGGGAGAGATCTATGTAGCAATATCCAATGTAATAAAGGTAAGGTTGAATGTCAACTTATACCACAAAGGATGACAGGGAATCTAGATTTTTATCACACCCTCTCTTACTGATAATAATCTCTCCTTGAAACAAAAAAGAGACAAGAATTAAGGCATTAATAAACGGAATCATTTCAGAGAATGTAGGCATGATATCATTTTTTATTTTTTTTATTCAATAAACAACATTTTACGACATAATATGATCGCCGCAGTTGGCGTTCTTCCTCATATCAGTCACATATACAGACAGGACAATACAGGTAAGGTAAAGAGAAGAAAGAAAAAAGTCATTCACCCGATTCAACATTTTTCTGCAATAAGTCGATCTTATGATCGTTTCACTCTTATTCATGATCTTTTGATCAATAGAATTTGGCATACTTACACAATAACTTTAGATAATAACCCCTTCCAAAAGAAACTGCTGTTTTACATTTATTTTGAAAAGATCACCTCTAGGCAGCATTTGTACCTGTTTAGGTAGTTTATCCCACAGTAAATTTCCCTCATATAGCGGAGACTTTCGGTATTTCATACCTTTTGGTATTTTTATCTTTAACATTACCTTTTCTGATTGTCTGGTTTGTCTTAGATTTGCTTGGTTCGGATTTGACAGGTTTTCTTCATTTTCGCTATACCATTTTATTAGGCTCATTAAGTGACAAGATCTTCTATATTGCATATCTCTTATTCCACACCGTTCATGCAAATCACGGTTATGTATATCTCTAGCTCTTGTAACTACAATTGCTATTCGCAGTCCATTGTTCACCAAGGTTTGTAATTTATCCTGTTGTTGTTTTGTTAATACAAACTGAATAAAGTCGCAGTACTCCACAATTGGAATTATCATATGCTTTACCAACTTGATTGCTGCATCCTCCATGATGTAGTGTCTTATCTTTCTCAGCCTAAATAGTTTTCCGAAAACATCTTTTATGATTTTATTATAGTACTTATCAAACTTTAAACTATTGTCTATGTGCAGGCCAAGGTATTTGTAGTGCATCACAGCTTGTAACTCCGCATTTCCCATACTTACACCTAGCGATTTGTTAATATTTCGTTTATTACTGCACCACATAACCTTAGATTTTTTATAATTTACCATTAAGTTGTTATCTTTCACCCATTTGTCTACAGCTAGTAGGTCATTTTCCATAGTGGTTTTTAAAATCTGTTGATTATTTCCATGTGTTAAAAGTACTATATCATCAGCATACATAGCTATCGTTGAATTTTTAACTACCCTAGTCACATCGTTAATGAACATAATAAACAACAATGGTCCTAGGACCGATCCCTGTGGGACACCCAGTGAAGCTGCCGTAGTTTGTGAAATTTTTCCATTAATTTTAGTTTGCTGTGTTCGATTGTTTAAATAACTGATTATCAATTCTATTGTATTATCATCTAGTTTGTAATATTTCAGTTTTTTAATTAATATACTATGTGAAACGCTGTCGAAAGCTTTTCGAAGATCAATAAATGTTAATAAAATACTATCTTTGTTATCAAGGTGATATAAAGTTTCGTTAGTGATCCTGAACGTGGCTTGCGCAGTACTCCTACCGGGCAGAAATCCAAACTGATCTGAGGTAAGAAGATTGTTAGTTTGCAAGTGTTCAAGAACATTTTTATGAATCACTTTTTCCAGTAACTTGGAAATGGCTGGTAAGACAGTTATTGGCCTCCAATTACTTAACTCAGTTGAAGGTCCATTTTTCGGTATCGGAGTGATAATTCCGTTTTTTTGACTCATCGGGAACTTCTGTTTGTTGAGGACTTCTTGAACAATAACTACTAAAATATTTGGATTCAGTTTCAAAATACTTTAAAGAATTTTTGTTTTAACCTGCGGAATTCCTGAACTTTTATCGTTTTTTAGTTCTGATATTAACTTTAAGCTCTCATCTTTATTTATATAATAGTTCTCATAATTACTATTTTAAAGTTTTAGGTAATATTAAACGATGATACCAAGAATCAGGGGCCTGTTTGATATAGTGTACTCGAGGGGGATAATAGTCCTGGCGAACGAGACATCAAGGGACGACATTAGGGACCGTCCATTATTTAAGGCGGGGGGATGAGCTATTGGGAGGGGGTGTTCATTTGATGGTATTTGTGGGGGGGATCTTATTTAGAGGTATTTGCCTATTTGGCATTCTATTTTGGGTTATTTGCCTGGGGGCATTTCATTTTGCAGTATTTGCCTGGGCAGGCATTTCAATTTCAATTATTTACGTTTTTGAAATTCACCCACATAAGAGGTTCTAGAACTGTGTGTTTTGGTTAATCTATGCAATTTAAAGGCCAATAGTGTCTGATCTCTTCTAGCAGAATTAAGAAATTTACATATATACTAGTATGGCGCCTGTGGCAGAGAAGATGATGAGTGAGGCACTGTAACACCTGGCAGTGCCATGTCTGTGGACTGAGGGGCCGTCATACCAATACTTCTAGAGCTTTCCTGAGATAAGTTCAGTGCAATGTTTTTCAACAATCATCTTACTAAAGTTAGCAGGAAAATTGTTGGCCTATTGAGACATAGACTATCACTATTGCAGGTCCTTGTATTATGATCTATGTCCCGAGGAATCGGTAATGTCACCATAAAGGTACATATTTTCAACAAATAAACCCTGATAAAACAACAGCTGCCCAAGGAAAATATAAGGTAAATAACAATTGCTGTGATGAATGTGTATTTTGATGAAATTCACTCAGCATTCTCCCAAATCACCGCAGTAACATAACCCAAGAGATAATACCTTCAATTGCTTATTCATGACCCTTATTTTGCTAGCAGATATCTTAATCACCACAAATTCAACAAACAATTTGCTATGACAGTGTATTACTTAACTGTCAGGACATCCTCAGAAAACAACAAAACCTGCATTCTGCCCATGTAGTAACTGGTATCAGAACCAGTTGTAAAGTTCTGGTCTATACGTCCCTATCGTGGCCAAGTAATATTGGTTTCTATGAGAAGAAAGTACATTTTGGTTAGTAACCTCCTCCCTGATGTTTACAGTATGGCTGTCATGCTTTGAATGGCATATAATACCCCTATTATCACTCAGTTCTAGTTCCCAGTATGTTCACATGAGGGCAGGGCACTCTACCAATAACATCTTGAGTTGTTCAGTGGCATGAGTAGCCTCCTGATATGTGCAACAGACCGGAACGTGCGCTCAACCGGAACAGATTTAGTCATCCTCTATTGGTTGTTGGTACCACAGCCAATGAGAGCGCAGAGCTCAAAGATGCCAAGTCTGTCATGTCAACCCCCTGCTAAGTCTTGATTAGATTTTAACCTTCATCAATTCAGTTGACAGTATTGGTTTGAGTGTAAATGGTAACCATAGCGAGGTGAACATTCACCTAGCATCAAACAGCTGTTTCGTTGGTTTGGATGAAGCTCCATTCAAACTAACTTTCTTTTACACAAGAATTTTTTTTTATCAGCTAGAAATAAAGACGGATTTCCATGGAAAAGTGCTAAACTACCATCTCTGAATAAAATACGAAAATAGAGAAATGTATCATGTACTTTTATGATATAGTAATAAACCGATTGATAAGAGCCTTAGCATATGATCTGCCTGTATTAGCCTACATAGCCTAAAGTAGGTTTGGAGATACAGATATACATCTAAAACCCATTATCGATATCATGACAAAAGGTTTGTTACAATCTATCTAGGGACTGTGTGCAATTTCCATTACTTCTGGTTTTAAAATGTCTTTTGTCTTGTACATAAACATGTGACGTCATTATCCCCACCATACTGGTTCCGGGTATGGAATTCGCTGCCTCTGCCACCAGAGTAGGTGTGAAGCGCAGCGCCCCCTATCGTTTTGGCATGGACTCAAATGACAGCTGATGCAGATTCCTATGCGAAAGTATAGCAAAAATAGACTAAATATTAACAGCTACTACATACAAACTGTTAGAGCTCTATGAAAAATCTTTTCAGATATTGATAGAGTGGCATCTAATTTATTCCAAACCACAATAGAGCTCAATAGAGCTCCATGTTTTATGGTTGTTTTGTGTTGTGGAATACAGCCTTTTTTCTCACAAATTCCAATGTTCAACCTACCACAGGAAACCTTAGCCATAGCACAGGTATATGACATGTGTATCACTAAATAGGCCCATGTGTTAGGTCTCTAACAATGTTCTGTTTATCAAAATCAGCCTGTTATTCATGACACAAGAGCTATTTGCATTTTTCATGTTTTTGGTGGGGGTTCTTCTCAGAGCTCCTTCCCCCTTGCTGGCATGTTTGAGAGTGGCACCGTGAGGCAGCTGCGATTGTATATATGAACCAAGTCAGTATAGGGGGCGCTGCGCTTCACACCTCATCTGCTCTGCCACTAAACTCCAACAGACCCTGGTCAGGCTGTTTCGTGCGCCCCCAAGTGTCTGTGAGAGAAACTTGCACTTGTATGCTCTTATTATGTGGCTCCAAGTGTTTTTCTTGTGTGTGTTATGGAGTGTTAGGATGTTGAGGTTGTTTCTTGTCTGTTGGGCTTAATCATTTTTATAATCATATTGCTGCTGTATCTTTGGTGATACTGGCTTTTATATTGTGTTTTATTGACACCTCTCTTGTTATGGGGTTTGATATTTTAAATATGGGGTTTTCTTATTGGGAATGGAGTGCTTTGAAAGTCTGGTTTCTCGTTGTTTTTTCTGTTGGCCCAGAACCTTTCCTTGTTGGAGGTTGTTGGTATTTGCGACTATCTCTCTTTTTGATAGAAAACGTCTGTGGGTGTGGTTTCGACCTATTTCAGGTCTCATCAGGTGAAGTGTGATAGAGCTTGATATCAGCTCGTGGTCTTTCCTACCTTGAGGAATCTTTTAGTTCATCCCATGAAAAATGTTATTAATGGTATCAACCAAAGCCTTTTTGTTCATTTGTGTAATATGATAGAATTACCACCCCTCTCATAAGTTCTCACACTCTCTAAGTGTATTCTGTACTCTCACTATGCTCTATGGGAGAGGAATTCTTAAAAACTAGGCTTAGAACCTTGAGAATCCAGTGGCCTGCCTCACGTGCTAAAGATGGGTTACTCATGAAACGGTCCGAGCACTTCCAAGACCCCAGATACCAATACCGCATCGGAGGCCACGCTGCAAGACGGTAATGCCCAGGTAGACTCGGTGTCCGAGCGAGGGAGCATGGTTCGTACCTCCAGGATCGTCGCCCTCGAGTCCGGATTGGGAAACGTTAAGGACAACGTGGACCGCATGGACAAGGAAATGGACGGGGTACTGGAGGCAATCCTACGGATGTCTCGCCAACGGTCGCTGGACCGTAGTTCACGGGCACCGCAGGAGGATCCCCCCATGGTCAGGTCGGCCGCTTGCGACCGGATGAGGGATTGGGCCCAGGAGCAAGCACGTCTGCTCCAACCACCATGCCAGCTGCGAGAACGCTGCGTGACCAAGGACTACATACAGAGGGAAATGGACCGTGAGGCCATTCGACACGACCGCACAGCCGGTAAGCTTGCTTCAGACCTTAACATTACCTCACTTATAAGCAAGCCTTACATGTTCATTGACCGGGAGGGTGTATATACCCTCGCCCAAAAGCTCGAGGTCAGGAGCACAATGGGACCTCTGGAATATATCAGCACCTTTCTGGCAATGATGCAGGATCACCGTGCCGTGGCCCCCGAGGACAGGGACGACCTCTACCGTCACCTCCACCAGGTCTCGGTGGACGCCCAGAGCCAACCGTGGGACGGAGTGCAGAGGTGGTCTAACCACGTGTTTGACCAGGTGGAGGCCGGCCGTCTCTACTGGAGTGATCAAGGCCGTATCCAAGACAAATGGGTACGGCTCACCATGACCGCTACGTCCAGTGCGCAAGGAGGACAAGATGGCGGCAAGGGAAGCGGCGGTGCCTTGCAGCGCTTTTGCCGTGCTTTTAATTCGGACAGGGGATATCGGCTGCGTAACGGTCACCAGGAAGGGGGAGTCAAATGGCTCCATGTGTGCTCCTTTTGTGTTTCAGTCGGCAGGATTTGTACACACTCGTTGCACGCGTGCAACAGGAAACTGAGTTACGGCATGGGGTACGACAGCACTCAACCCACGCCGACCTCCGCACCCCGCAGGACACCCCAGGCCGGACACACGCTGCGGCCAACCGAGCTTCCGCAAACACAGGGTTAAAAAAACGGGCAGGACGCGCCCCGCGAGTAAGCGAGGCACGAGGATGCACCCTAACGGCCCGTACACATGCACCCAGTGACCCGGAGGCGTGTAGCGCATGTGACGACATTGACCACGTGACCACGCGGCCCAGCAAAACAACAACAAACTGGAGGTGGACACGTCCACCACACAGGCTAACAGGATCACACCCGGAGTGCGGGCCCGGAGTGTTAGTGTTACCGCGCCTCGACTTCTCTCCACTGTCCAGGTAGGAAATAACACTCCATGTTTTGCCTTGATAAAAGAAATTTGTGAGACCGGGAAAGCAAAGCACGATACCGCCAACCACCCCAGTGCCACGGCGTATCCTAATCAGATTGATAGTTTCATCACCAAAGAACAGTCGCACTCCAACCTTCTCGGGCCGTTCGACCACACCCCCTTCTCTCCGTGGTGCCACGTGTCGCCACTCATGTCACTTGAAAAGAGGGGGACAACTGACCATAGGGTTATCACAGATATGACCTTCCCACGTGAACAGAGCGTCAATTCTTATATAATTAAGAACTCTGTCTACGGTCAGGAGAGGGAGCACGGACTACCCACGGTCGATGGATTTGTCGGCCGCCTCGTGGCCTCGGGGCCGGGGAGCTACATGGCGAGCATGGATATCTCCGGAGCATACAAGGACTTTCGCTGCTGTGCTTCAAGTGGGGGGCCGGGTACTACTGTGATACGGCCATGCCGTTTGGTGCCCGTGCCTCCTCTTATCACATGCAGTGCATCGCCGAGACCATAGTGGAAATCCTCGGCAAGAAGGGGGTCGAGGCAGCAATGTATCTGGATGATCTCATCATCCTCTCCCCGGACCGCGAAAAAGCGGCCTCGGACTTCGTCACCGCCCGTGAGCTACTCAAAGAACTGGGCCTTCCCGAGGCCACCGAGAAAGCTCAGCCTCCCTCACAAGCTGTCACGTGGCTTGGTATTGAAATAGACGCCCCGAGGATGACTCTCAATACCCCTGGATAAGCTACGTGGCGTGCGGGAACACATGAGGGCCGTATCGCGGAAGCGGTCCCGCACAAAACGACAACTCCAGTCTGTCCTTGGCAAGGTCCTCCACGTCTCAAAGTGTGTACGGCCGGCACGACCGTTCATCAGCAAACTACTGGAGGCCTTGCGGGGATGACTTGTTTCTACGTCAATATCTCGTCCGAGATGCGGCAAGACCTCGACTGGTTCCTGTGCTTCGCCGAGGGCTGGAATGGAACGCCCTGACACCTCAGGGCCCCCTGACGAGATGCATCATCATGGACGCCTGCCTCACGGGCGTCGGCGGCACGGACAGGAGGCTTGCCTATGCCGGGCAGGTCTGCCTGGTGGGCGACCCCATCAATTGCATCGCCGAGCTCGAGGCCCTTAATACCATTTATGCCATGAACACTTTCTTGACCGACTGGGACCGAGGGACCCGGGTGGAGGTGTTCTGCGATAATATGGGCACCGTGCAGTCCCTCACCTCAGGTTGGGCCCAGAACTCGGTCCTCGCCGAGTGTGCCCGGCAGGCATGGATGATACAGGCGAAACTCCAGGTGGAATTTATCTACTCCCACGTCCCCGGGGTCCTCAACACAGTGGCCGATGCTCTCAGTCGGCACGGCCGCGAACCAGCGCAGCGCCGTCTCAAGTACCTGGCATTCTGCAGGAGAATGGAATCGGATCCACAGGCCCCTACGGTCAGCTTCATTACGGCGTACCTTGAGTACGTCGCGAGCCACGCCCCCTTCCAAGCGACAGTTGCCAACCACCTATCTCACGTGCAGTCGCACCTATGCCTCTCGGGTAGTGTCATGGCCCCGACCGAGGATTTCAGGGTAAAAAGAGCCATCGAGGGGATGAAACGGAACAAGACTTGCATCCCCAACGTCAAGCCTCCGGTCCCTATGGATGTCCTCAGGGCGGTCCTCGGGGTACTGTCGTCTTCACTGCTCCACCTGTCGATGAGGGTGGCCATCCTGATGATCTACTACGCAGCCCTGCAGCAAAGCGAGGTGGCCCCCCGTCGGCCCACGCCTACGACCCATCATGACACCTGTCACGTGGGGATGTGATGATCACATCGACTCACGTGAACGTGACCATCAGGGCGGCCAAAAACCTTCAGAGCGGTCACGTTACAGGCCGCCCCCGATATCAGATTCTGCCCAGTTCAAACTATAAAGGACATGGTCACCGCCGCCCCTACGGCCCGGCCCGAGGACCCGTTCCTCATGCTACCGGACCGGAGCCCGATAACCACGCGAATCTTGGTCAAAGAGTGGGATAACCTGATCCACGCCATAGGCCACCCACCGAGGACATACACCCTTCATAGCCTGAGGAAAGCTGCAGCCACTCAGGTGTTCCAGGCGGGTATGCCTGAACTATCCATACAAAGGTACGGGGGGTGGCACTCTAATGCACATCGTGCATATATCGCTGACAAAACTCACAGGCAATGAACCTGTCCCTTATAAACTCATTCAACCTACCATAATGGTGCCATACCACCATTATACATACTATTTTATACCACCCACCCACCCTTCACAATATGGGTCCTCGGCTGTTTTATACTTTATACAATGTATAGCCATATATACTCATACCATTGTATTACATAACTATATATACTTATCATAATTGACATCAATTCTGTTGTCAATTTACATTGTATTATTATTACTATACTAGATATCAATACTCTTATTATCAATATCTCGTCCAGTAAGGTCGAAATATAATTTCAATTCATATAAAATTCAATAAAATTTTATTCTCCCAGCCACTGCTTTCTCCTTTCATCCAGGGATGGGGTAATGGGTTACTCATGGCCTTTGGTCAGGGGTGGTCATTGCTCCCTCTGGTGTCCCCCTCTCTCGTGCACCGCGTGCACCCCTCCTGCCCCCTAGTGGCTATCACAACACCCACGCATTGACCTGCGTACCCGCGTACCACGCATCCTCCTCACTTCTGCTCGACCCTCTGTACACTACACACATACTCCTTTTTTGTCCCACCCACCCACAACCTATTTTTCCTCCTCGTCTTACTCTCGTAGGGCTATTTTATACTTTATACAACGTATAACCATAAATACTCATACCATTGTATTACATAACTATATATCCTTATCATAATTGACATCAATTCTATTGTCAATTTACATTGTATTATTATTACTATACTAGATACCAATACTCTTATTATCAATATCTCGTCCAGTAAGGTCGAAATATAATTTCAATTCATATAAAATTCAATAAAATTTTATTCTCCCAGCCACTGCTTTCTCCTTTCATCCAGGGATGGGGTAATGTACATCAATGCAACCCAAAGATTCCTATAATCTCAATGATGGATTCTCAAGGCTCTAGGCCTAGTGCGTTAAGAATGCATCTTCCATATGGCGTAGCTCTATTTACGTAGCTCTCTTCCAATAAATAATCTTTGTTTGATTATTATCTAAACCGCTCACCAGGATATTATGAGTTGATATAAGTATAAAAAAAGGTAACATATCTTGGTGAAAGGAATAATAGTGGTGGTAGTTGGAGTTGCTCTGGGCATGATGTCGAGCTTGTCGTCCTTGTTGGTCGTATGTATTATTCCAGTGGATCACGCCGTGGAGAGGCTGAGGGGAGGCTGTGCTGACCCGGTGACGACCCCAGTCACCACGTATCGTGAATAATTGACCCGCCACTCACCCGCCTCACCTCGCAGCGCGTGTCTGCCGCCGCCGCGCCGTCAGGGCTCTTCACAAAAGGGAATATTCTCATTATGTGAAACAGAACATATGTTATTTTACTATTCAGCTCATATACAAAGTGTTCTTAATAAACCTATGTGAACTCCTTATTGAAATACCCGGCGCATACGGATTTGTCGTATGTGCCGGGTTAGAATAAAACATGCACACGGAAAGTCATTGCCAGTAGGCGAATAACAAAGTAGATATTAAGATGAAAGGTCGATGATAAATACAATGTAGACTGGATTCGCTTCATATGAGTGTGCCTCATTGTCAGACTGCACTCAATATGTTGCACTGCACGAAACTAACCACTTTATATATGTATTCGCCCGGCGTATATATAAGTATGGTTTTGCGTATACAAGGTCGTCCTATTTCCCGTGTGTATATGCCTCATCTGTAGGCGTATATAGGCGTCCATGTTGCGGTCATATATACGTCATATATGCCTGACTCTTTGTATTTACGCCACTATCGAATAGTTCCGATCTCTGCCACTTGGGGACACCACTGCATTATATCTCATTTGGCATTTACCATCCAAGTCTGTATTATATGAAAAATGCAATCTTATATTATCATTTTATTTCATAAAATCTGATAATAAACCTTACATATAATCTCTCCAGAAGTCAGGTTCTAGCTGGTCTTTTACACACCTGAGGTGGATTGCCGGTGCCGGTCTGTCTGGAACATAATTGCTCCAAAGCAATCAACAGGTTGTCAAGTGATTCAACCCAATCAAGGTGCAAGGTGAAGGTCACTTAGTCCAGTGGTCAGGTCACTCTCCCAGCATTCTTGTTATAATACTCTCCAAGCATAGTAACTATTACACAGTACACACAAATACCTTCAGATCTTTAGTACAGTGAAGGTAAAGGAATATTATACAGACCACCATTAATCTATTAAATATATTACTGAGAATAAAGCTGCACTAATATGTGCTATAAAATCATAAGTTTTTGAAAAATTCAATTTCTCAGACCATATGACCAGGTTTATCCCTATGAATACAATTTATACACATATTTTCGGATTTGTAACAAGGGGAATTTAATAAAAGATGAAATATTTTGGAAAATCATTATGAAATTCTGGGGTTTAGATCCATGAGTATTGCTACCTGCCCATATCTATAACTTTATTGAGCAAAAGATCTCAGTAAAATTTACTTTATCATAACCGAGTTTTGCTAGAAATATTCTGTCCTAAGCGAGGTTTTGCCTCATAGAAATGAGCAGGAAATAAACGGGACTGGGCAACAAGGGAGGTTGAGCGTACATGTGTGCCTGGAGCCGCGTGTCCGTGTGTGGTAGTGGTGATGCCCTGTGCAATATGAGACCTGGGGTACTCGGTGCATCTTGTAGATCAACCATGAGACTACGTTGACCGTTATTGGATATTTAGAAAGCACATGAGAAATTCGATGCTCTCCCGCATATTTATCATACTGCATCAATCTGTAAATCTGGTGTCGGAGAAATCATTATAAGGGAAAAGATTTCCAATGGTCGTATCTCCCATATGCATTCCCATTTGTGATCTTTTGCTTATTTGGGGAGTTTTTCTGCGCAATTAGTCATTCGCCAATGTACAATGCAATCTCCAATGTCAGTAACTAGAGGCAGCATACAGAAACTAGGATGCTCCTCAAGGCAATACACTTAGGGTGAATGACCACGCGTATTCACATCTGATATATATATATACACACATGTATATATATATATATATATATATATATATATATATATATATATATATATATATATATATATATACAACCTGTATCTCTATATAAAGACCACCACGAGTAGCGGTAGGTCGCGGAACTAATTGTCCATTAGTGGCGCCACCACCGGACAGGTAAAGCAACCAATGCGTTATCCGGTCCCATTTGGCTCTACAATTTTTCCGGAGCAGACGTACAATGCAAGGCTAGACTTTTTTCCTGCTGTTTGAAGTCGTATGCCAGTTATGTACGTTCAAGTACGATGGGCGTACTACTAAGGAATGCCCGAAATGCCGAACAACTCCAAGTTATTACTACATGTATATATATATATATATATATGCTTATCTGGTTCAACATCAACATCATTATCTTTCTCTTTGATTTAAGCAGCCCTGGTCTATCGGCAGGCACGTTGTCAGTCCCGCAGTTACCCCACAAATGAACAAGACGGACTCTCCATACCGCCTGCCGTCCATACCGCCTGCCGTCCATACCGCCTGCCGTCCATACCGCCTGCCGTCCATACCGCCTGCCGTCCATACCGCCTGCCGTCCATACCGCCTGCCGTCCATACCGCCTGCCGTCCATACCGCCGTATGGCAGTATGCCAGTGAAAGGACAGGGAAAGAAGAAATAAAGTATCAGGAACCCTTTATACTATCTGTTAATCCATTTTTTGTTGCGCTCAGTGGCACAATAGCGGGTTTTTACCTGCCACATGTAAACAATAGAATTCTGTCAGATCTGCTTGAAGTTTATCCTGCACATAGGATATAGTGAACTAACTCCAGACTTTAGTAGGATCCCTTCTCACGTCATGGCGTCTTGGCAAGGTCGGTGTCTCACGCAATTGGGATCCAGAGTGAACTCACTGAAACAGCAGATATCTGTTCCCAAGGCACCATTTTCAGTGGCAATAAGAACGAGGCTTAGTGCTAAAACTATGGTCGAAGAAATCGGGGACCGATTAGGGAAATCGGCGCCCCGATTTCCTCGAAGAAGTTCTCAATACTTAGTGCTAAAGCTAATGGGATTTTCGAAGCTAGAATTTTAGTCCAGTTGGAATAGAAGGGCTTTATATAAGTTTGAAATATAATGACATCTGAAATACCTGTGAGGAGGTCGGGATGGTCCTCTTTAAAGGTAGATTTTACTTTCTGTGGTTTTCATCCTAGCCCTGTATATATAGCACAAGCTGTCATTAGATGTCACTCCTTACACCAGCCCAGCCGCTGCCCGGGCCGCTGGTGTGGCGGCACAGTTTACGCCACGCTTACGTAGTAAGCTAACATAAGTTGTTTGTATGTTCTTAAAATACTTACTGATTATATAAACTAAATGATATAAGTATAAGTACAGAGTGATCCAACCACGATCGTCTTGTCAGACTCTCTTCTAAAAGGAGGACACAACAAAGACCACGATGAGGTCATTTTTTAAATCATTCTATCTTTTAAAAACTGCTCCCATATGGCAGACCCTTGTCAATTCTGATTTTCAATAACAACCCGATTGATACTTGAATGTAAAAGCCAGGGGTCTGTTGAATAATTGTGAAGAAGGACACTGTATTGTCCTACGATGTCTCTTACGACAGTCTCGTCTCATAAACCTTATCGTCCTGCAGGACTCTCCTAGAACAAGATGAACACTCTCTCGTCCAGAGGCGTTGAATACAATGTGGTTGGGTTGATACTCATTGTCCGTATTCTTGTTGGTGCTCAGAAGAGGGTCCTCATGGACGACACCCTCTGGGGTATCTTAGATCAATCAAATTAACACCAGCGGCTTTACTCATCAATGGAACTAGATGACATATCTTCTTATCATGGACTTGAATACAAAATGATAGTGTCAATGGGAGAATATATTAAATACGTTTTAGATTCTTTTTGTTTTATTGTGCCACAAGTCAGTGAAGTGTAGTATTGTTTTTACTCAGGTTCTCACATTTCAGCACTCTGTATCTATTAGGGACAGAGATTCACAGCAATGAATGAAAGGGAGAACTGTAACTGGGTGAGGATGACCTTTTCTTCAAGGTCAAGGGTCAAATGAAAAACCAGTAAGAAGCTAATATCGACCTTAATGAGACTTCAAATCAGAGAACTCTATATTGATGAGGGACAGAGATACGCAGACGCCTGTGGAGTAGTCGTCCTCCTCCCACAACATCTCTCCAACTATCGGCCACATTGTTTGTGGTGTCCATTGGAGTAGTTGGAGGAATTGAATAAGCAGCCATTTTGTCCCTATTGGTTTAGTGTTGTTCTGCATATTCATGTACTGTGAAGTTGTAGCCAGTGCAGATTCCCCATTTCCATATACTACTTACATGGAGATGCAGATTCCCCACTCTCCATATACTACTTACATGGAGATGCAGATTCCCACTCTCCATATACTACTTACATGGAGATGCAGATTCCCACTCTCCATATATTACTTACATGGAGATGCAGATTCCCACTCTCCATATACTACTTACATGGAGATTCGAGCAGTGGCTCGTTTAGCACCGTCTTTTAGCTTGTACAATTTTACAGGTTTACACACGAAACCAGTTCAAATGTCAATGTTCAGCTGATGGCCATACGATACAGGGTGTAACTCGGTGTATTTGTGTCAGTCTATTGTAGCGGTCTGTGCTCGCAGCAGTGTAGATGACAGCGCGGGTAATACCACACGCAGGCCACCAGGGATTTCATCCCGTCATCAGGTTGCACATCCTGACGCCATCTGGCTACATTACTGAAGCCAGATCAAAATTAATTACCGTCTCATATTTCGTTATTCATGGGAGTGAAATGGTTTTATAAAGTATTAAGAGAAAACGTGGTGGCTGAGCCCGTAGGAATGAATGTTCGAGGTCTTTTGTATTACGTAAAATACACGCCGACGCCGAAGATGTAGGGACTTATCTATGTCACCAAAGTCCGAGAATGCCATACCTACACCTCAGTCACTACGATTTCCTGTCATCATATATCTAAAACCGATGAGAAAACTCTATTTTATTCATTTACTAAGTCATCGATTCATAGCTCATCCACTATGTCACAGTGAGCCTGAACATTATTCATACTACACCCCTAGTAGCGTATCGTATTTCGTCGACGTTCAGCCATAGTCATATAATAATAATGATAATGATAATAATAGTAATAATGATAATAGTAATAATGATAATGATAATAATAATAATAATAATAATAATAATAATAATAATGATGATAATAATAATAATGATAATTTTTATTTGGCTTGAAAACTAAAACCCAAGTCAATTTCATTAAGAATTTGATTTGATAATCTCCAAGTGTTCTGGAACACATATCTAACTTAAACATCGTGGTTCACCGTGCTAGTTTCTGATGTATAGATCAATATCATGATGATTTTAAATAAGAATATATAGAAATTCTAAAAAGTATTTTTTCCTCAAACTTTCACAGGATATAGTACATATATAGTACTACTTATATAGGTTTTAAAAATCATATGTCACCGTCCTTGTTTTTTTAAAAATTGAAGAAAACCATATTTTTCAGTGCATTTCCTATGTGAATCAAGCAAATGTAAAATGGCCTATTTTACCTATTAAGATTGGATAAACTGCACAAAATATTACATTTACTCATGTTGAATTAGAATGAATCCCAAGGAACAGTTTAGACTAATAATTAACATTATTTCAAAATCACCAGGTAGCGCCACTGTGAATTGTAGGAAATGCTTCACGTCAGGTTCAGGGGAGTTTTCAAAGGCTATAAGACATTTCAATTGGTTTCCAAATTTAGCGCTAGCTTCTTGAGAATCTCCTACAATTTCAGATCTCTCACCAGACGAGGGTAAGAAGATACAGGCAGTAAAATGCGTAGGACTGAAACCGTTAGACCGAGGATGTTTGAAACAGACGGGTCTGATAAGAGAGGAGCAGGTCAACATGAATCGTTCTGGAATAAGCTGAGAGAGTGCAGGCAGAAAAGGGGCCTCCAGAAGAAGGATTATCTGAGAGCTGTCACTTGTATACCCCGTGTTTACCGACCTCTAATTGATCATTGTGCGCCATTAATAGGAGAACGGATAGTAAAGAGGCCGTAGCTTTTTTTATTATTTTTTTTTTATTGTACCAATAGGAGCACATACAAAGTCGGGCCTCTGCATTGCAGTTATTACGGCCGTCCCGAAGAACATTTGTAGGGATCGCAGTACTGAACAGTTTTCAATCTTAAATAAATACAGGATTTGTACATTGTTGTGCAAATGATGGTAATGATGATGATAACTTTTACAGTTGGGATAACCTCGTTCTATACAAAAAACTTTCCTTTCACATACCTTTTGTACTCATGAGCCGAGCTTATCTGAACTTCTTTGGGAAGATCATTCCATAAATGCATTGATGTGTAAATTGGACTCTTTTTGTAGAAAGCGCTTTTTGGCCTTTTAAGCCTAATAATTAGTTTTTCTTGATTTGGTGTTCTGGGATCGGCGGTCTGAACTATCGTATGTGAAAATTTCTTAATGTTTAACAATCCTAAGTATTTTCTTCTAACTTCTAAGGTTTGTACACCACAAATCTTGTGCAGGTTTACAGTCGACAACTCACCCACCAAGGTTCTCGTACATAATCGGAGTCCCCGATTCTGCGGTTTTTGCAACTTACTCGTTAATTTATTATTAGCACCTGAGACAAAGATACCCGAGTAATCAAACAGCGGTGCTATCATCGATTTATAAATCTGGATGCTAGTTTCTCTATTAATACTGTTTCGAATCTTGGCTAGTTTAAAGAGTCTATGGTTTACTTTCCTAATTGTATCATTAATACAATTTTCCCAACTGAGCGTATCATCCAGATGTATACCCAAGTAAGTAAATGATCTACAGTACGGCAGCGCTTTGGTACCTACATATATTTGCAGATTGTCGTCCGTAAAATTTATCTGATTTAGTTTGGGTTTCGGTCCAAAAATGCATATTTTGGTTTTCTTCTCACTTATCAACATATGGTTTGTCTGACACCAGTCCACAATGATTGAGATATCGTGTTGTAGTCGAACAATAGCAGCTATTAAGTTTTGGTCGGAGGTATAGAGAACGAGATCATCTGCATAATATAGGTGGTTTGTGGCCAAGGGCAGATCTGTAATTTCATTTATGAAACAGTTAAACAAAAGGGGGCCTAGAATACTGCCTTGTGGGACCCCATTAAGAACGGACAAATATGTTGACAAGGAATCGCCAACACGTACACGTTGTCGTCTATTAGAAAGGTAACTTCTTATCCAACTAACTAATACAGATGAAATTCCCATTTTGTCAAGTTTTTCAAGTAGTAGGTCGTGACTCACTCGGTCAAACGCCTTGCTATAGTCAATAAATATACATGCTACCAACTTACCATTATCTCTCTCCGTATATAAAAATTGGACTAACTTAACAACGGCATCAATGGTGCCTCGACCTTCTCTAAAACCAAACTGGTCGTCATTATATATCTGAGTACTTTCTAGGTATTCGTTAATAATTTTGTGCATTATTTTCTCGATTAGTTTCCCGGGTGTAGGCAATAGTGAAATAGGACGCCAGTCGTTCACAGACAAAGAATTGCAGTTTTTGGGTATTGGCACCACATCTGCTTTGGCCCATTCAGCGGGGAACTCGTAACTATTAAAGGATGTTTGGAATAGATGTCGCAGTTGATTTATTAACGACAATGAAGCGTCTTTGAAGACATTAGCATTTATTCCTGAAATACCACTCGATTTATTTATGTTGATTGAGTTTACTAATTTATAGACAGTGTCCAAAGTTACCTCGGGAACGTTGTTTTTATCGTGACACAGAGCGGGGTCAATGGGTGTAATTGGCTCATTTCTGTTTTGTTCGTTATGTTCTGTGTAGTTATTTATAGAAACAAAGTATTCGTTTACAAAGTCTGGTAATTGGTCTCCGTTGATTATCTCTCCAGTGTCGTTTTTTAGTTGAGTCAGCTTTACTACATTCAGCGGGTCATATAGCGATTTTATAGTCTGCCAGAATTTCCTTGGTGACTCACGATATTTATTTATTTCAGAGGACTAATATTTTTGTTTTGATATCTTGATTTCCGTGCTTATCTTATTTTTGATGGTTTTTATTTGTTTAAGTAAAAATTGAGTACCATAGGTTCTATGCAGCCTTACCAAGTTTTTTCTTTCTTTGATTAGAGTTAATATTTTATCATTTAACCAATATGTTTTTTGGTGCTTAAAAGTCATTTGCTTATAGGGACAGTACATATCCAGGTATGTGGTTATTTGTTGTTGGATAAAAGACCATTGAGCATTGGGATCTACCATTTTATAAAAAGGGATCCAGTCGATTTTGGTTAGAAAAGTTTGTAGGCCTTTTAACGTATATTTTCTGTAACTTCGGCCTTTAAAATGGGAGTGCGATGGGGGCTGTTTAGTTCTTTTCCTTAATGCATGAACTGCATGATGGTCACTTATAAGATGGTGATCAGTTTCCGAACTATATACGTGTATAGAGTCAGTCATTATGTGGTCTATGCAAGTACCACTTGCGGGACGAGTTATGTCGTTTATTAGATTTTTCAAGTTATTGTCTTTTAATAGATCGTATAAGTGTTTACTGTCTTTGCTGTTACGATGGCGCAGATTGACGTTATCGTCACCTAACAACCATTTTTCATGGTGCCTATATTTGACCTGCGATAAGATATCTTGTAACTTTTCTAGGAAGACCGTTAGGTTGCCTTTCGGCGGTTTATAGTAAGCAACTACCAATATTTTGCGTTGGTTGGGTAATGATAACGACAGTACCAATACGTCATAGTTGACACATGAGGATGAAAGATCCAGGTCCATTTCACAATAGGGACTCAAGGAGTTTGAGATCTGGCAGCAAACACCGCCACCAACACCATGGCTCCGGTCTATTCTGTATGTAGTTTTCCCTTCCATTCCTATCATACCATCTGTGTAATTAGTCGAGAGCCATGTCTCTCCGTAGCACATGATATCAATGTCTTTATAGAGCAGTGATGTTTCAGCACGGTTCCTATGTAGACTCCGTACATTCAAGTATGCAAAAGAAAGACCCTTTGGTGTTTTACTATCCATTGTCAACGTTTAGAAGATGATACAGAACAAGTGGATATTTACTCACAGTTTCCATGATCAGAATGATATAAGGATGCGATGAGATGAAATCAGATGAGGGGGTGCCGTCAATATGAGCGAGCGTTAAAATAGCTGGCTCATATTGCGAAGCCATTCTGGACTGGAGCTATCCAGATATGGGTGAGTTGTGGTGTTGATGCAAGTGGGTGTAGGGCTTCAAGACCAATTGTATGCATGTAATTATAAGGCCAAGTTTACACCTGCCAGCGGAAAACGGACCGTTGTCAAATCGCCTGTTGGTGATGCACCCCGAACAAATATCGGGACCGATAATCTGGGAAACTGCAAGTCGCTGAGGCGTTTATGCTAAGTTTACACCATCAACCCGGCAATCCCGGCAACCGCTAATTGCCACAAATGTATCTCGACTTGTACTATAGATTTGGTCCTAACTCGTCCGCAAAGTGAGTTCTAACTCGACCGGACTGCCAGGGCATTGCCGGGACGAACAATCAAAACTGTCAAAAAATCTTCCATGGCAGTCCCAGCAACCACCTGTGGTTTATGACCGTTGGGGTTGGCCGTAACTGGACCGGACTGTCGGGACAGGGTGTAACTCGTTTGAAGTGGACAAGCTCCATGGTCATAACTCGGCAGGGTCCGGTTGCGGACTTCGCACAGAGGCCGTCAAGTTGAGTCCAGTACCGACGCAAAGCCCAACGAGTTAGGCCCTGCTAGGTTCGTCACTGGCAATGGGTGTGGCAGGGGGTTATGGAGCCGGATGACTTACGACGACTTACGACGACTTTCGGCAGATGATCACATCCACCTAAGAACCAATATGTCCAGCTAAGCCCCAATATGTTGATTTACTAACGGGTACGATCCATTCCAGTCGACTTGCGTCCACATTTGGTATTTATAAGATAGCATGGCAGAGAGGTTTTCATTCCTCTTCAAGCAGCCATCAACTACACATCTCACCACTCTCTACCTCATCCAAGAAGATGCCACCAAAGAAACAGAAGTGAAGAAGGGGTGCTACTACTAATAGCAGAACTACTGCTACTGCTGAAACGCAGGATTCGCCTGCTGATGCATCAGATGTTCCAGATGGGCGACCAGATACACCATTGACTGATGCTGCTTTGGAGTCCACTGTGTCCCTGCATGATTGTGAATCAGAAGAATGGGCATGGGTACTGCCTTCAGAGGAAGAGTCATTGGAGGCAGATGAGGAAGACGAGGCATTCACCAAACCAAGTGCACATTGCTGCCGAGCAACAAAGGGTAATTCAAACTTTGATGATGATGAAAAAGAAGCTATCATCAAGTATCTACAGCAGCATCCTGAACTATATTCCAAACATTTGGTTGGCTACCGTGACGCCTCCCTTAACCCATTCAAGCCGGGTGATGCCTTTAAGCATCAGCCAGGGCTGGCCAGGTTATGCCTCAAGGCATCAACCGGTGCTGGCCGGTGCTGTCATGTCATGTGTTCCAAAAAACAAATTTTCACCATAGGCCTATGTACCCGGCCTCTAGCAGCATACATTGGCACTAGTACCCAGCTCCATGACTGTAGCCCTGCCGCGTGTACCTAGCGCGATAGGGTTAAAAACTGCCTGTGGACGGAGAAGGCACAGGTTATGGGCTGCACACCACAAGAACTGTAGACCTGGTATGATAGTATGCGGACAAAGCTTGGCAAACTCCGTAAAATGATGACCAAGTCAGGCCAGGGTATGGATACCCTCACAGTAACTGAGACCTGGATATGGGGGAGATATTGCAATTCCTGGTTCCACACATCACCGCGCTTAGAAGTTGCACTGTAGCACCTTTCAAGCAAACTGACAGTTTCGGTAGTACTCAACCATCTGGTGCCAGTGCTCCAGCTCCCTTGCCCTCTGCACCTTCAGATGACAACTTTCAGACAATGACTTCTCCAGTTGGGCAGTTACAGCACATGCTGATTAGGCTAATGATGACAAACTTAGTAGGTGCTAAAGGAAGTTATGAAGCCCAAGCCAGTGGCTTGACAGTGTACATAAAAAATGTACTGAAGAAACTACAAGAACACCACAGGTTTGAGGTGGAGAGGCATATTATCACAGTTCTCCAAGAATGTCAGGCCAACAACAACCATGAGTTGGCAGCAGCGAGGCTTCACAGATTGGGAGATGATGTGGCCCCACCCACAGCAGGGCAGTTTGTTGGGGGAGTGTAGCAGCAGTCAACACATCAGTGGCAGCCAACTCCATCACAGTGGCCTTCTAGCGTAACCTCCCTGCCCAGGGTGTGGCAATCCCAATATAGGCATTGGGTGCAGCAGCAATTCCCGACTATGAACATTGCCTGCCCACCGCCATCAACTCCTCCCCCATCCTGCCTTCCCTTCACACCAATATCCACATGGCAACAGTCCGCCAACAATGACCGGCAACCTTCCACATTAACACAGAGGCGATCGTCAGCAGAAGATATATCATTCTCCCGGCTGGTTGGATCACAACAGTCTATTGCATCACTGTTTGACTACAGTGGTAACCCAAATCCCACACCCCCAAATGAAAATGGGGAGTAACATCAATGAATGGACTGCATAATAATAATGTGTCTGCACTACTGACTGCTATCACATGGTGATACACATTTTGCTATTATTTATTTATATTTATAATTGGTTATTTGTATTGCTGATGCCTATGATCAAATGTTTTGCTAATAAATACATTTCTGAACTGAATATTGAATCTGATCATTAGTCTTCAGAGAAATAGTGAAGCTACTCATACTACTAGAATAAAACACCTACTAAGTTAGAAATGCAAAGAATAATACCAGAATCTCTGATAAGTTGGAGGTAAAAATGAATGAACTTGAATATAATAAATGATAATCACATTCATTTTATTAAGAAATCACACAATTTTTTTAGACCGTTTTTTTACACATGTTGGTGAACGAGGCATATCTTCTGCTGCGTCTCAAACCCACCGCTGTTGCGACCACTAATGGAGAGAACTGGGTGTCGGCGCGGTGTCAATTCCCGCGCTCTGTCTGTCTGTCTACCCTTGTTTTCATTGTCGCTATATACCAAGGAACTGCACTGTGGAATGATCTCCCAGTTGTCATACAGACCAGTACTGTTTACCAGTATAAGAAATATGTGAAGCTGAAAATAAAATCAACGGCTAACGAAATCTAATCTTGTATATTATATTGCCATATATATGATTGTGAAGTCATTTCCATTATTCATCTCATCTCATATCATGTGAATCGCACCTATGTATTTTCCTTGTAATATATACAGCAACGCTGTTATGACCAACTTGTTCGCTGACTTATAAATGTAACTGATCGTAGAAGACAAACAAAACCTTCTATGCTGCAGAATGTCTTATTTATACATTTTTCATGAAATAAAAAAAATAAATAATAAGAAGCCTCAGAGTGTGGATGGAGCGCTGGGCTCCCGCCAGACGGCGCTCAAACTGCGTGCGGTGAGCAGGTCTCAGCTGACACGCGTCCGCCACTCGGGTTCCTGGTACGCGTTATGTAGACACCTGATGACGATACTCACATCCTTACCGAGTGTCTCGTTCAGACCGAGTTCTCAGAACGAGTTCGCGCCGCTTACATACAGGTACGCCGCCCTCTGTGGGCGCATCTTACACAGTTACCTAGAGAGTTAATAACTCGCCCAAACTGACCTGATTTGTCGCAGATGACGCCGTCAATTAACGCGGCGCAACAGGCACAGCACAAGATTAACCGCCAACTCAAATACACTCGCCTAGCTGAGGTTAGGTTCGCTGAAGCTGACCACCATTAACAGAGACTACGAATTGGAGAGTGTAGAGGCGCTAGAACAAACTGTATTTTGTTGAATAACTGGAAACCAGCTTCAGTTACTCACTTTCCAATCGTATCTTCTGTTTGGGGCATGCTCACTGAATAGCGGCCAAACATCGGCTAGGCGAGTGGAGAGATAATTAAAATAATGTCACATCTGGCATGTTTGACTTCCGGGTTAGTCTTGCACCATTTCTCGAGTTCAGAGACGTTGTACAAGCTCCCCATAACTACTAGAACTCTGTAATGACTATCTAACCTTGTGCACTGGCATGACAAGATGACCCCCGAGACCCGCAGTTAGCGACACACAGACAGACTGTCAGACTATTACAAGCGATTTATGCAACCAACTCCATCTCAAACACCATTATGATATGAAGAATAGACACACACTCAAGGAAATCCAGTTGTAATCTCGTGCCTTGTCGTTTTGACAAGTCCAGCAACTCATGTTTGTGGCTGTGTAACACGGACACTCGTTGAATCGTACAATCTGTTTAATCTTCACAATACACGCCGTCTATATACAGTTACACGTCATTTCTCCACGTACTAGCTTTTGAAATTTTTTTTTTTTTAGGTTTTTATTGGAAATGATTCGCGTGTATTGTTACAATGCGGTCTACCATCATCACCATTGTGGTTTGGAAATGAGAAAGAAAAACATCGCCTTAACACTAAGCAATATTATTACATTAATATATATTTATATATGTATTTACATTCATACATACGTATCTCTTATGACATACGACATACAGACGCGTATGTATATAGTTCACTTCGCTTCCATCTGTGTTATCTTTAGCATTATCTGCCGTTTATTCTAATTCGTTTTTTCTTCAGTTTTCAAGTCAATTTCAAACGCTTGGTTGAACTAGACTGATGTCTCTATTGTCTGTCCATATCTTAGGTTTGTACCTTGTTTGTGATGTACGGTGGCGGGCAGCCAGGATTAACGATAGGGTGACAGACCGGACTGATATTTCTATCGTCCAGGTCTTAATGAGTGATCTCTTTGGGGTCTAGCTGGGCTGATATGTCTATCGCCCTTTGCTTGGTACTGTGTTTATGCATGCCAAAGTTCTTTATGATTTATGATTTTGGTGTAAGCTCATATAGGTCTGCGATATCTTTTAAACTCCTTTTGAAGGATAGCTTACTTGGTGACAGTTTCAGGTTCTCGGGTAGGTAGTTCCATAGTTTGTATCCCCTATATAGTGGGCTTTTTTTCAGAAATTCAGTCTTTGGTCTGGGCAATGTGAATCTAGTTTTAGCGTCTGATCTGGTTATTCTTAACAATTGTGTTTGCGTTTGTGTGTGTGTTTTGGATGCAGTCCCTTCCCGGTTTGGGCGTTCATCTGTGGTGGTTATCTTTAGTAATCCTTGATTTATTGCTATCTTATGCATATAGGTTGTTAGGAGTTCGTCTCGTCTACGTTTCAATGTTGGTATCCCAGTTTTGTTGTGTAGGTCTGATATGCTATACTGGTCGATTCTCGAATGTAAACATATTCTTAGTCCACGGTTTTGGATTCTCTGTAGTTTGTCTAACTCAGTTTTGTTGCTACAATCATGTATGAGTGAGGCATAATCTGTTACTGGCATAATAGTTTGTTTGTATATCTGTATGGCCATATTTCTATTTAGGCTTCTACGTATACTTGATAGTTGGAAGATTTTGTGGTTCAGTTTTTTCTTTACTAGCCTTATATTTTTATCGAAGGTTAAGCACGAATCTATTATGACTCCTAAGTAGTTGTAGTCAGGGACACACGTTAGTTCTTGTATACCGATGAATAATTTCGGTGGGGTCTGCTTTTTTAATTTAGATTTAGAGCTATACCAAACTGCCTTTGTCTTGCCAGTGTTAATGGTAAGTAATTTAGAGCAGGTCCAGGTCTCTAGGTCGTCTAGTCCTCTTTGCAGTTTTTTTGCTACTATGGTAGGGTCTGAATGCGATGTATATATCACTACGTCGTCTGCATATAATTTTATCTTCAAACCTATTGGTCTCATCCTTGCCCCTAGATCGTTAATGTACCATATAAACATGAGGGGCCCTAACACCGATCCCTGCGGGACGCCATACGGGACTTCCTCTATGTCAGATAAGTTGTTATTGAATCTTGTAAGCTGTTTACGATTTTTTAGGTACGATCTTAGCCATGCTAAGATGTTACTTGCTATTCCTAGTTTTTCAAATTTTTCCAGTAATTTGCCATGATGGACACTATCGAAGGCTTTTCGATAGTCCACATAGATCACTCCTGTTACCTCTCCTTTATCTCTAGCTATGTATAGATCATTTATGAGGCTATAGATGGCATCTATAGTACCCTTTCCTGGTAAATAACCATACTGTTCAGAATCTAGTGATTCGGACGCTGTCATTATTCTTAATAAATATTGGTGTATAATTTTTTCTAGAACTTTAGTTTGAGTTTGAAGCAATGAAATTGGTCTCCAGTTGCTGGGGTTCGTTAGGTCTCCTGTTTTTGGTATTGGGGTCACGCAGGCTGTTCTCCAACTCTCAGGAAACGTGCCTTTGTCTATCGAGTTTTGGAAAAGTTTAGTTATCTGTGGTGTAATTAGCAAAAGTAGATCTTTTATGACCTTTGTCCTAACGTTTAGGTGTCCCCCTGCTTTATGTATATTCAACTCCATTATGAGTTTTAAAACGGTATCTTGCTCGACAAATATGCCGGTTTCATCTACCTTTGTGTTGTTTCTTGTTACAGGATTCTTGTATTGTCTAATACTAGGGTCTATTTTTAGTGCTAATTCCTCACCAATTTTTGCGAAAAATTTGTTTAGGTAATTTGGAGAGTCTGTAGGGTGTATTTCTATTTCTGATTCTGGGTCTATCAGGGTTGGTGCATTAATGATCGTTTTGGGGTTTGTTATCTTTTTGAGTTCCCTCCAAAATTTCTTGGGGTCGTTGTTAGATTCATTGAGAGTTTCGTATATCTCATTTGCTTTTGCCTTTTTTATCAATCTGCCTATAATGTTACGTAGTTTCTTTGCTTTATTTAACTTACTAGGGTCTTTGGTCTTTTTATGCTCTTTTATGAGATGTTCTCGCTCCAGGATGTAGTTGATAGGCTAGTGATATCTAATCACCTGTCAATCGTAATCCCGCTCCGCCTCGACACCACCAGACCAGGGCAGTCCCGTGGTGTCACTCCCTCTGATTGGTCATCATTCAGTCTCTTAACCATGGTGCACTACAGCTGCTGCATTGCTACGTACGGCCATAGGTCGTCAACAATTCATAGACCGCCTTAATGTGACCTCATGTTCGGAGAGTGTCACAGACAGTAACTTTGAGGAACGAAGCTGGCTATTTACGTTTTCTTAACTGGATTTTGCATATTTCCTAATACATTAGTCATTTGTAATATATAAATCCAATGGCAAGGCGTGGGTATCGTCAGCAAAATAAGCCGGACACGGACACTGCCAGCTTCAGTCTTCAGTGCTTCATGAGGCTCATCTTTGACATCATAATTACTCGTGGCTTGGCAACAAGTTTTTGACTCATTTAGAAACAGCAAAATAGAGGTTGTACATCTGAATTCATGTCTGTAACAGTCCTTTACACATCAATACTGAACTAATTATACTATTTCCATACTTTGAAACATTAAGATCTAAATAACTGCAGTGAATCCATCTCGATGTATATTCTTGTCCCATCGTGCATGTATCGACCACGCGGGGGTAACAGTGACACAGCTACACTCGACCTACTCGCACGTCAGCTAGGGGGAACTATGAATGTATTACTATGTTTTATTATGTATTATTAGTCATTTTAGACATTGATAATACATTTTTAACTGGATATCGGTTAGCGTTTACATATTTCTTACTATTCTAAAATCGTGAAGATGGGATATATACAGAACCGAACTCAAGTTAGCCGGTCAGGTTTTAAAACCAGTCCGTTAACCCTTTAACGGCCGCACGCCTCACACGGGCGGGAAAGCAGAGGCAGCGCCACCATCGACGTTCGCCTATACTAGAGGCAGGAAGATGTCACATAGTGAACGTGTGAATGGCAGGCGTGTTTTGCCATGATTTTCGCCATTTTCTCCACAAATTGATGATTTATTCAATTTATTTCTCCATATTTCTTAATAATATTTGATAACCTGAAGGAATTTTATGATTTCATCTTATATATTTTGAATAAATTACAGTGGTAATGCCTTAAGGCATCTTCCTGTTGTACAGTGGTAATGCCTTAAGGCATCTTCCTGGCGTATAGCGGTAATGCCTTAAGGCATCCTCCTGCCGTACAGCGGTAATGCCTTAAGGCATCCTCCTGCTGTGAAAGGGTTAAGGTCTGCTGCTCACTACTCTCGGCTATCGCCTCACGTAGAAATACACGACCTGCCTGTCGTGAAATAAACACTTTACCGGCTAATTCTCGTTCGGCTCTATTTAGTGATACTATCCTCTGTAGCACGAGACTAGTTGTCATTAATGGAGCGAAGCAATATGGCGGACAGTTCCTCGTTCAAGGGCTCGTTCAGGTACATTTATAATAGTGAGACGTGCTGGGTGTGTCGGAATTACATCTGTTCCTTGTTGTTTGGTCGGAAATATCACCGACACAAAACAACCCAGAACAGATTCCATTCGGCCACATTAACTATGTCTCCTTACATACATTTCTGAACCGTTTTTTGAAAGGCAGATTTGTTTCCCATGCTTTATGGAAATGTCAGTGGTCGTTTCTTCCGCTACATTCATGCTTTCTGAGGTGAATCTCAACATGAGGGACATTTATGTTCGAAGTTTAAACTGGTTTTTGTTCTTTTTGTTAAAAGAATCAGCACACAATATGGGGGTATTTATTCCCATGGTTTGATCAAGTACGCTGTCCGACATCTGAAAAACCACTCACAGCAATGAGCATTTGATGGAGGTCAGTGAACTAAACAATTAGCGGTAAAACACGGGATGGTTAATGAAGACACTATTTTTAACAGGCAGATATCCGGAGTGGTCATTGCACTTCACAGGCCATGGAGCCCGTCAGGAAATCCAGAGAAAAAGGTTAATTGCGAAGTTCACACGTGGCTAGCTTTTTACGTTTGAGTTTTTTTAACAAGTGGGAAATAAAATCGCCTTCCCATCTATACATTAAAACATCTTCCCTGCCTACTTAATTTAAAAACAATCAATCAGATTATTTCTTTTTGCTCGGCTGCAAATGAGCGAACTTAAGCCTAACACCTTGACAAGTTCTTATGGGTTTAAAAACCCAAGATTACGCTTTTACCTTTACTTGGCAAAAATCCGATACGCTCATCCATACTATCAACAGTTTGTGCCGTCCACCCCTATTGAGGGGCTGTTTCATCGGGCCGAATTCTCAGCCCAATCATGATTCTCACAGTGTCTGAGTTACTAGTCGGGTACCGCCGGTGTAATGGAACACCACAACCTGGTGAGATCTGTTCCTTCTGCCGCCGTCGGCCGCCGTCGGCCGCCGTCGGCCGCCGTCGGCCGCTATTGTGTGCCTTGTTCCATATGTCCGATGCAGGCCGATACTATAGTCCAGAGTGTTTCATATGTGTAGAATAACAATATCTATAGAAAGACGAGCGATCCGCTTAAGCGACTGCTGGTATGTGACGGCGTTCTCTCGGCGGGCGGGCGGCGAGTGAGTTAATTTATTCCTGTCACCTTCAAAGCACGGCTTCCACTGGTTGTGGTCAGTCACATGATGTTACATGCTGACCCTAATTGGTGCAGATTAAGGCAAAGAGCGGCGGGAACCTGTCTCAGCCTATAGTTAGGCTTGTTGTTTATGTGACTGGCTCTCTGTTTGGGGTGGGGACCAGACTGTATTGTTCTGGTGGCGCCATCTGTCTATAACTAATCTGGTTATGGGAAGGGGATCAGTGTTTTGTTCTGGTGTCTTCCCATTTGTGTTCCAGTGGTGTGCAATGTTTCTCCCAGATTGAATTGTCCTGGGCCATACCAGCAGTTTCAATTGCGTTCAATATCATCAGGCTATGATTGGCCTATCGCGATTATTATATTAATGTGCTTTTGGTGCGTGTGGGTGATTTTGGGGAATGTTTGTTTTCTCGACGCCGTCACATTTATTTTTCTAAATAATGTACGGTCGAACACACCCCCGCCAGGGAAAGCGAGACGAATACGTTACGCAGAAAGGTTTTTGATCCCATGAATAACAATATCTAGTTCAATGCAGAATTTGTAAAAGATGATATTTTCGATAGTTAAGTTGATAGAATTCAGGAGAATTTCATAAAGAATACATGACAGAACTTTTCGGGCCCAAGATTTGAAAATTGTGGTTCCACCTGTCATTTTATCAAAAAACTTTGGCTTGAGGTCATATCTGCTTGAATCACTGACATTATAAATAAGCAAGAAGGACTTGATTTTCCTTCAGTTCTATCTCAGTCAATAATTGGCATAGATACTTCAAATAAAGAGTGATTTGTAGATGAACCCCCACAGAATACCACTGGTAGGTTATCTTATCAACTAAATGTTATTCAGAGGTAAATTATTGACAGTTTTAGCTATGCTATTTGCCAAAAATACAATGATACCAGAAAATCACGATTTTATGGCCCTTTTGGACTCTTTGTCATCTATGATAATGCTCCTGTACCTCAGAAAATATCTATCACAGCCTGGCAATATAGGTATCATTTTAATAGTCTTGAAAAAGCAAAGAAAATAGGATGTTTATTTCTATAAGTCATCGCGATAGATTTTTCATTAAATCACTGTGAAGACAGGAAGGTAACATGTTTTTGTATTTTTCACCTAACAAATTCTGTTATTCCATCTACGATGGGGAATCTTAGCCATAACGCATCTATATCATATATATATCAACAGATAGGCCTATGTCTTAGATTTCTAAAGATGTTTTGTTTATAAAGATCGCCCTGTTATTCGCGACACAACAGCGAATTGTCCTTTCTGAGTTAGAAAAAACTAGTTTTTTGTCCCATATTAAACACTCAGGACTATAGTACACCCATCTTCCGCTAGGATCTTTACTCTGGTGTCCTCTGGTGTGAGATAGCAACAACTGTGACCTTGACCCCTGTCTGTTTACTCAAAGTGATTATTCGAAGGGAGGTGTGTTGAATAAAGGTTGTGTATCAGGATTATCTTGAAGAGGCATAGTATTCTACCTGTAATCAAGTTATATTACAGTCTACAGGGCCAGAACTGTGGAATTAGCGGGGGTTGCGATCGGTTGAAGTCAGAGAACTCTGACATTTTGAGGCACAATCGGCCGGCTGTCAGATGATAGCAGACGCCGCCAGATTGATGTTTTTAGGCTTATTCTAACCAGAATATAACAATAATCAGCAGCAGACTGTTGCCGATGTTACCAGGACAAGGCCGACGTGCAGTCGGTTACATGGCACAGGCCCTCTAGCTTATGTCACACCTCCCTAATAATGTGTGTAAAACACCCCTCCCCGTAAACACAAATATGTGCTAGCTACGTAAATTAACGTAATTTTTTTGTAGGAATTACGTATTCTTAAATGTTAAGGTTTAGTTACATCTGTAGCACGTATTGGTAGATTTACGTTAATCAACGTAAGGGAGCGTTCAATAATTATGGCCCAGGGAAGGGCACAGTTTTTAGGGGGGGGGCAACTTTTTTTTTGGTATTCCCAGGGGGGGGGGGGGGGCAACGTTTTTGGGGGTATTCCAATGGGGGGGGGGGGCCAACATTTTTGGGGGTACTTCTAGGGGGGGGGGGGGGTTGGTTCCACCAGTTCTTGTCCTGGGGTTGACGTTTTCAGCTAAACATGGAGGCAAACTCCCATATTTGTGTTCAATGACAAAAATTGATGTTATGAATACATTCATATCATATCACAAGAAATCAGCTTAGTTGTACAACTACAATAATGATTAATGCACAAGGTAACTATAGTTGTCTCACTCCCTAGGGTTCAGTTTCTATGGTCATAGTCCTGTTCGCCAATTCGAGGTGCTCCCTCAGTCTGACAGACTTATGTGGAGGGAGAAAACAATGGACGAACACTAACATTTGTCCCAGAATCAATGCAGTCTCACAAGATAATTAGTTTTTTCTTCAACATTGATGAATAAAGAGCATTTACTACAACATCAAGTGCTACAAAATGCCCCTGTTGCCGCTTATTTCAATAAGATTACCATATTTATGGAAGAGCATTGAGTACTTAAAGGGGTTCTGCATGCAAGAAAATGGGACTTCCTTCTGTAGTGCCACACCATAGATTGATCCACACATTCCAAAGATCCCTCACACCATGCCAGACTACAACAAATTGCCAGAACATCTGTATTTGCATGTCAATGATACTGCTACAAGAAACAGTGAAGGTCCTTTGAGATTCTGCAAGGGAGCCTGATGACTACGAATTGATGGCACAAATCGAGAAAGCAGTTGCTGCTGGATATTTGAATGTGAACAACCAAGTCTCTTGGTATAAGTGACTTCATTGAGAATTAGGTTCTAGGTAGTCAAGCTTTATGATTGATTACATGGTTACAGGAGAGATGGGGGCTTCCAGCAAGACTGCTAGCTGCCAACTACAGCCTCAATTTGGCAGGGGTTGATTCACTGATTTCGGGTTAGAACATTAGCAGAATCTTACAATTCAAATCATGTATATGATTCTTACAGAATCTTATAATTCAAATCAGGTATTTGATTCAAGTTTATATGTTAAAAGCAGGACACAGGAACCTGGCTCTCCTATAGGCTCTCCAAGGACTCTCCTGTAAAACTGGCCAAGGAATACCTGGGGTGTGGTCCTACCCAACTGCTAAAATTACCAAAATTAGGATAACTGCAGCGACAAAAAGATCAGCCAATCATAGCCTGAATGAGATTAATGATAATTGAAACTGCTGGTTTGGTCAATTTGGGAAATAAACCAACTTTACAGGCCATACCCTCCCCAAGAAGTACAAAAATTGACAGAAACTACTGTCATGCCATCTAGTGAATTACGTGAATAAATGTAATATCAATTATGCAAATTTATGTAAAATTACCTAAAATTACCATACATTCTACAGCCGTAAGTAAACCTTATTATTTGTACGTTTTTTTACGTAGGGAATCTACCTGTGAGCCACATAGATTTACGTCTTGTGTTAACTGGGTATTTGTTATCAGTACACATTTACGCCAGACGTATTTGGTTTATTGCGTACTGTAAAAAGGTACAAATAAGCGGCCTCTGCTAACTTAAAAGGAACCAGTCTTGTATACCCCTCATACGCTGGCGCGAATTATGGACGTATATATATGAAAAGAAGTCTATCTACAGCCGATACATACACTTCCGCGATGGCATATATAGGAATAAATTGGTGGTTTTCGTGCAGGGCTAGTAGTTTGTGTCCTATATACCTGTTAGTTTGTGTCAAGCAGTGAATAAACATCAAAAGTCCACCTTCACCGGCACTCAACGTGTCCTTTGTTATCGCCACGTGTCTATTGCTTTTGTGTTTTCAGAACACCAGGAACCCTAAGAAACGAAAAACCAGTGGATTTTGTTGACATTGACTTGGGTGATGCATTACTCAGTGGTCTCAATTGTTCTTTGTTGAAATTTCTGCAATTTGTTCCATTAAAACGTCATTCTGGAGGCCTTGCACAAACACTCCGGACAACACCCACCAAGTGAAGGCCTGTTGACAAAAGCGCACTGTATCAATGAATGGGAACGGGTAGAGTATTCGAGAACGTTCAGGGAACTGCTGTCAACCGGTACGTTTTTTTAGAAAGGGTAAAAAGTGTTCAGATTTGAAAAAACACTAGCTTTCTTTACAACTATATAAGTTGGTGCTGCTTTTCCAGTGTAAAGGTTCAATATTTCTACAAGAATCTTCATTGGCTGCAATACAAAGTGCTCGATTCTGTCAAATTTGCCACTTATCAAGAGTATTTTTATTTGAATTCTCATAAAAGTGGTTTCTTTATGCTGTGTAGGGCGATATTTTGTTTTTGCGGTTATAGGTTATTGTTTATTTCAATGTCTAAGATGTGTGAATAAGTGTATTTTGCGGGCCATTTGTGGTGTACTTTCCTTTTTGTTTCTGCGTAGTTGCTTTTGTACATTAATTGCGAGGTATCAGCCTAAAAGATACATCGGTGAAGATTTCTCTGCAGGTCTTGTTTCCATTCACCAATCTTGTGTCGTTATACCCCCTCCCCTCAAATAAAAAAAAAGACAAACCCATCCCAACAAAACACGATCAGTGGCTTCCAATGGCCAATGGAAACCAGGCCTCAGTGCCACCAGAGAGGCCGAGAATACGCTCGTTTCCATTGACCATAAAGAAATGACACCGACATTTTGAGGGAACCAAAAAGTCAGCGACGCTGCGTTGTTATCAGGTAATCGGGGATGGTGCGGGGTGGGCATTGATTGTTCTGCGTTGTTATCAGGTAATCGGGGAGGGTGCGGGGTGGGCATTGATTGTTCTGCGTTGTTATCAGGTAATCGGGGAGGGTGCGGGGTGGGCATTGATTGTTCTGCGTTGTTATCAGGTAATCGGGGAGGGTGCGGGGTGGGCATTGATTGTTCTGCGTTGTTATCAGGTAATCGGGGAGGGTGCGGGGTGGGCATTGATTGTTCTGCGTTGTTATCAGGTAATCGGGGAGGGTGCGGGGTGGGCATTGATTGTTCTGCGTTGTTATCAGGTAATCGGGGAGGGTGCGGGGTGGGCATTGATTGTTCTGCGTTGTTATCAGGTAATCGGGGAGGGTGCGGGGTGGGCATTCATTGTTCTGCGTTGTTATCAGGTAATCGGGGATGGTGCGGGGTGGGCATTGATTGTTCTGCGTTGTTATCAGGTAATCGGGGAGGGTGCGGGGTGGGCATTGATTGTTCTGCGTTGTTACCAGGTAATCGGGGAGGGTGCGGGGTGGGCATTCATTGTTCTGCGTTGTTACCAGGTAATCGGGGAGGGTGCGGGGTGGGCATTGATTGTTCTGCGTTGTTATCAGGTAATCGGGGAGGGTGCGGGGTGGGCATTCATTGTTCTGCGTTGTTATCAGGTAATCGGGGATGGTGCAGGGTGGGCATTGATTGTTCTGCGTTGTTATCAGGTAATCGGGGAGGGTGCGGGGTGGGCATTGATTGTTCTGCGTTGTTACCAGGTAATCGGGGAGGGTGCGGGGTGGGCATTGATTGTTCTGCGTTGTTACCAGGTAATCGGGGAGGGTGCGGGGTGGGCATTGATTGTTCTGCGTTGTTATCAGGTAATCGGGGAGGGTGCGGGGTGGGCATTCATTGTTCTGCGTTGTTACCAGGTAATCGGGGAGGGTGCGGGGTGGGCATTGATTGTTCTGCGTTGTTATCAGGTAATCGGGGAGGGTGCGGGGTGGGCATTGATTGTTCTGCGTTGTTATCAGGTAATCGGGGAGGGTGCGGGGTGGGCATTGATTGTTCTGCGTTGTTACCAGGTAATCGGGGAGGGTGCGGGGTGGGCATTGATTGTTCTGCGTTGTTATCAGGTAATCGGGGAGGGTGCGGGGTGGGCATTGGTCGTTCTGCGTTGTTACCAGGTAATCGGGGAGGGTGCGGGGTGGGCATTGATTGTTCTGCGTTGTTATCAGGTAATCGGGGAGGGTGCGGGGTGGGCATTGGTTGTTCTGCGTTGTTATCAGGTAATCGGGGAGGGTGCGGGGTGGGCATTGGTTGTTCTGCGTTGTTATCAGGTAATCGGGGAGGGTGCGGGGTGGGCATTGATTGTTCTGCGTTGTTATCAGGTAATCGGGGAGGGTGCGGGGTGGGCATTCATTGTTCTGCGTTGTTATCAGGTAATCGGGGAGGGTGCGGGGTGGGCATTCATTGTTCTGCGTTGTTCTGGGTCTGAGCCCATCCTGGCGATCACCAACGAGATCAGAGCATTTCCATTCTGTCGGGCGTTGATGAAGCGGGTCTGTGGTGGTCTTGTTGCGTAATCTTCAATATAAAGTCAAATGCTGGGTCATTTCTATTCACCGATCTGACGTCGGTGTTCCTGCAGGTCAGAGCGCGCTGATCAGTGATCCCGGCCTCGTGTGTGTCTGCCGTCAGGGAGGCGGCTACACGCCACACCGCCCGCCATATTGACATCCTACACCACACTTCTATCTACACACCACACCGCCCGCCATATTGACATCCTACACCACACTTCTATCTACACACCACACCGCCCGCCATATTGACATCCTACACCACACTTCTATCTACACGCCACACCGCCCGCCATATTGGCATCCTACACCACACTTCTATCTTCACACCACGCCGCCCGCCATATTGACATCCTACACCACACTTCTATCTACTCACCACACCGCCCGCCATATTGGCATCCTACACCACACTTCTATCTACACACCACACCGCCCGCCATATTGACATCCTACACCACACTTCTATCTACACACCACGCCGCCCGCCATATTGACATCCTACACCACACTTCTATCTACACACCACGCCGCCCGCCATATTGACATCCTACACCACACTTCTATCTACACGCCACACCGCCCGCCATATTGGCATCCTACACCACACTTCTATCTTCACACCACACCGCCCGCCATATTGACATCCTACACCACACTTCTATCTACACACCACGCCGCCCGCCATATTGACATCCTACACCACACTTCTATCTACTCACCACACCGCCCGCCATATTGGCATCCTACACCACACTTCTATCTACACACCACACCGCCCGCCATATTGACATCCTACACCACACTTCTATCTACACACCACGCCGCCCGCCATATTGACATCCTACACCACACTTCTATCTACACACCACACCACCCGCCATATTGACATCCTACACCACACTTCTATCTACACACCACACCGCCCGCCATATTGACATCCTACACCACACTTCTATCTACACGCCACACCGCCCGCCATATTGGCATCCTACACCACACTTCTATCTTCACACCACACCGCCCGCCATATTGACATCCTACACCACACTTCTATCTACACACCACGCCGCCCGCCATATTGACATCCTACACCACACTTCTATCTACTCACCACGCCGCCCGCCATATTGGCATGCTACACCACACTTCTATCTACACGCCACACCGCCCGCCATATTGACATCCTACACCACACTTCTATCTACTCACCACACCGCCCGCCATATTGGCATCCTACACCACACTTCTATCTTCACACCACACCGCCCGCCATATTGACATCCTACACCACACTTCTATCTACACACCACACCGCCCGCCATATTGGCATCCTACACCACACTTCTATCTACACACCACACCGGCCGCCATATTGGCACGGTGGACACAGTGTTCACATCCACACCACACTTCCCACCCGTGTGCCGCGACGATACTAAGCTTTCATCTCATTTCCTGATCAGATATTGACAGATGGTAGTAAAACTGAGCGGTGGGCGAGTACACTACAAACAGACCCGGTCCGTGCGTTAGGTCGCCTTCTGTCGTCTTTTATGGGGTTTGTGTGCTCGGCGGTGATTCAATAGACACTGCTGTTTAACGTGTGACGTCGCCCCGCTGTCCCGGCTCCGGGATGGGCGGCAAAACAGGAACTGCCACGTATTTATCATAAACCTGGCACGTGATTCTTAAGCCCATAAGACAGCGACATTTTCCATAGATTCTGCCCGATACGATCAACGATTATAATCGGGAACAAGAATGTCGCTGTGTTATACCCTCAACGACGCTTGCCGATCACACCTCTCCAATTTATGACCTTGTACAGTGACCCGAGTGAGATCAAAGAGAGCCGCCGGGAGCCGAGCCGGGCTCAGCCACAGGCCGCTGGTGTGGAATCATGAGAAACAATTCAAAGTTTAATCATTTTGGATCCAATTAAGATATTCAGAAATGGTTTTCAGATTCATTATTGCCTCTGTCTCCCCTACGAATCGATATAAGGCACTTGTAGATCGGACTAGGGGTTAAGTAGCATCGCTGTTCAAAGGGCCTTCTCAGAATCGGGAACAGTCTGTGAAGCGCGTACAGCGACACGATTAAGGTCGGGCAGAGTCGGTCATTACCCCAAGGCAAGTAATGCCCTACCCGATTAAAATCGGGTCTGTAAAGTGCGTACAGCAACCCGATTCTGACCGACCCGACCGATTCGTCGTCGGGCAAAGGTGTGATCGGGCACAATGGTCGGGTCGCTGTCTTATAGGCTTTATGCTTACTGACCTCCTCTCCCTACACCACGTAATACACGTACGACACACTGCCCCGTACACTACTGTGTAGCCCAGGTTTGTGTGCCTGCGATTTATCGAGTGGTTATCAAAGGTGATTTCTTATGAAATTAAAATGCTTCAAGGTGTCCGATATAGGGGGGGGGGGGTGGGGGGAGAGACGGGACACTTGTATCTGTCAGTAACTACTCTCTGACCCACTGGTGAATACGTCCCTCCCGCCAAAAGGCGTTAGGACAGGTACTTAATGGACGCTACGCAGTTTGTGATGACCACTGATTGGATTCAAATAAAAACAGTCGTATGCTGCTCCGAGTACGCAATATCCTCGAATACGCTCGGATATCACTAGGCGTCAACACCTCGGAGCGTACGGCCGCTTTAATCGTAAGCCAGTCCGTATTGATTACGTGTGGAATCGTGATTATCCGTAAACGTCTTGGGCGCAGCGTGGTGTTCCGACGTGATGGAGCGTCGACATGCACTCCCGGGATGTTTTGGGGGATTTACTAGAGTCGTGGATGGAGCTGGTACGTGATACCTTGTGAGCAATTTCCTGAACGGCCACATACAGGAGTGGACACGACCGCCAACCTCCACCAACCTTTCACCCGCTTCACTTCTTATGATTTACAAATACCAACAGACATTCAATGTCCCACTCACAATCCCAATTTAATCCAGTTTAAATCATATCGCAAATTCCAATATATCTATTTTTAGCACTATGGAAATCATCATTATCCATTTTCTACATTTTGCATGGAGAATGTTTATTGGAATGACAAAAAGACACCGAGGCCTGCGTCGTCACTATTCAAACATCGCGCACATGTACGCGCAACTTTATACTTCCCTTGGAAGGTACCAGAACTTCTCAGCACACTCGTTCCCGATCAGATTGGTGCAGCCTAATTACAGAGTTGTTGGATACAGCAGGGAACGGGAGATGTCTGGAGGAGGAGGATTAATCAAGGCATTGAGGGAGGAGGCTGAGGTCGTCACCCGGCGCGCGCCACAGGTCCCTCCCCCGGCCGTCCTCCGGGCGTCCTCAGGATCCCGTCACCGGTTCTCATCAGGAAGCCCTCCTCCGTCCACCGCCGCCCTCCCCGCGGCAGGGAGGTGAGCGGACGGTCCGCCGGGGGCGTCACGTCACGTCAGGGCGATACTGACCAGTTATTTACAGAACAGGTAATCAACAGGCCTCCTACAAGGCCAGCTCCAGTCTGACCACCCTACCGGGGCGGGGCGGGGGGAGGTGAGGGGGGGGGGGGGGGGGTGGAGTAGGTTCGCCGACTTGAATTGCTTCTGTTGTTCGTCTAATTGTTGTTGCTGAGCAGTCTCAGACTGAACCAAGCTCTGAGTGGCGTGACGACCTCGGACGAGTCTGCAGATAAGGCGGCATCCAAAAAGGTGGACATTATTTCAAACCCCACTTTCTCTCTATGAATGCGGTCCCGACAGACCTCGGCCTTCCCGATCCCTGCGCACCGTGAACTGGCAGAAATCACCAACTCACAGAATTACCCCACAGGGGCAGGAGGAGGAGGGAGGAGACCTGCCCAACTGGTGAGGAGTTTTAGGAGAGCGTGCTTGCACGCGCTAAATACATCATCTAGAGGTTAGAGGGGTCCATATAGACTTTCAGGGTATTGCATACAAACTATCCCTTCACTATCTGTGTGCTATTCACTGTGATATTGAGAACAGAGCAGGGAGCTAGTGTCACTGTGTCTTAGAGGGGTGGCCAGCTGACCATGACCAATATCTCAACACCAAAATACCTCAAGACCCACTGGTACGTGATATGTTTGGATCCTAGACTCAGGCAGTTGCAGAAATGGCAAGTTGACTGGGTGCAATTGGGTTACAGAAAATTATCCATAGGCTGAGTTTAACTCAAACCTGTTAATTGTTATTCTTCTATAATGTGTACACGCTCATTCATCGATGATGAACATACCATTTGCTCCTAGTTCTTCATAGTATGGAGAGAAAAAAGGCGACGATCAATTTCTTTTTATCAGCAGTAACTGCTGCAACTCCCTGAACTGTTTTTGCAACTCAATCTTTTTTTAGAACTTTTATTAGGGTCTTTTACATCCATGATGTATCTGATCTCGGCGAGTAGCCGTTCTCCCGTTCTGCCCCTCGCGGTTTCAACTTTACAGTACAGTGAATGAATGGCATTAAAAATACATTATACAGTGTACTAACAACAGAGTATTCATATTGGTGTGAGATAATGAGATGAAATAGGATGATATACAAAACAATCAAATTCATCCTGGTATAGGCCATATACATGAAATATGTAACAAGTTTCTATCGGGATAGGATAAACCATGACTAGCTGTATCAGTGACTATCAGTGAATGTCGTAACTATTTGTATTGACCCTGCTCCATTGTAAGCCCGATCATTGCGCGTTTCTCTTCACGGGTGTTGGCCACTGCAGCCTGTGGGAGATACGAGTTACTCAGTCTGAATTAAAGACGTAACCACCCTCTACCAGTCGAGTGTCACGGTGGAGAATGGAGAGAACGGCCAGGCGCATCTCCCTGGAGCCCACACTCCATAATACCTTCTCAGTGAGCAGACTCGATAGGAATGTAGTGACCCTCCAGTGGACGCTAGTGACGGCAATGTAGATGAGGCCACTCGATTGCGTCGTTAGTTACACTTCCAGGAATGAGGGTTTGGTCGCAGTCTCCGTGGATCTCTGTGGCGGCTCTCTTCTCACCAGCTGCCAGTCCTGGGACCTGGTTTATATTTCGTCCGAGGAGGCTTGAAATGCCCGGGGAGAGGTCCTAGGAGAGTTTGGGTTCGATATTTCAATTTATCGTGGGGAAGGAGAGTTGTGGGCGACGATCTAGGGATCTCCTCAAATTTCGTTTTATTTTCAATCCTCGGGCCGGGAGAGGTCCTGAAATGTGTCCTGCAGCTCTCCTGGCGGGCGACACGTCTAGGGGTATCGTGGGTGATTCAAAATAACAAATAAAAGCTATTTAATTCATTTGACCTATCGGGAATATATTTGTTATAATTTTAATAAAAACTGGACGTCTCAGATGGAGAATTACTGTGCTATTTACTTAGATTTACATACATTCATAAATGATGAAATTAGTTCCCCAAAATACCACTATATGTCACCACCTGCAGTATACACAGCCTCTCTTTCAAGTATCCCCAAAAGTGTCCTACAGGTTTATTTTGTCCTGGGGCTCTCTCAAAGGAGACTACGGCCGAGGATTTCTCCCCCTCCCGAGGACAGGGTAAATCGAACGAGATTGAGGAGATCTCCTCAAAAATATCCTCAGTGGAGCTATCCCTCGTGGGGACTCTCCTCCCCAAGAGAGTTGAAGATAAAACAGGGCCCTGGTTCTCCATCTGCACCAAATGTAAACGTGTACTGCTCGCGAGCTGGAGTAGCCCTGAGCCAGACCTCAACAGAGTCTATGACCTAATGACATGTCCTGAATACTTAAGGTAAGATAAGTTCTAAGCAGATCAAATTACAATCTTAAAGGTATGATCGGTTAATTCCTATATGAGCGAACAACCTATGATTACCTAACGCAGCTGGGGTGGAATAACTTATGTTTACTGCCCAGGTTGACGTTTACTGCCCAGGTTGACGTTCAGAGACCTTCGGTTTTTATCGATATTAGCCGACAATTGACGGTATATGGGAATATGTCAAAGAGTAACTCGGTAAGGCTTGGAAAAAATACTGCCCGCGGCTACGCCTTGGGCAGTAATTTTTCCAAGCTTTACCTCGTAACTTTGACTTATTCCCACCGGAACATAGTTTCCCTCTATTCCCTTCTAGAGCGTGGGCCACAGTTGCAGAAATTGCAGGTTGACTGTGTGTAAGTGGGTTACAGGAAATGACCTATAGACTGAACATAACCCAACCCTTTTAATTGTTATTTGTTCACAATTCCACACTCATTCATCAATGATGAACATACCTTTACTCCTCGTGTTTTTGTACATAATTTTAGTTTCCGGAAAAGGTCGATGGATATAATACTAAGAGAAAACGTAGTTACTGGGCCTGTAAGGATGGCCGTCCATACGGACGTTTTACTATCATTATATACATAGAATTGATAAAAAAAACCCGCCATTTTATTCACTTTCTAAGTCATTGATTCATAGCCATTTACTACGGGCTCAGTGCGCCCGAATATTATTTATACTGCACCCACACCAGCGGGTAGTATTTCAGGGATATAATACTTATAATGATGATACCGAGGTAAATGTAGTTATGTACTAAATGGTGTGTCTATGGCCGACTCCTGTGTCACAGAGATGTTGCAGTTCATGTCAGTTCGTTGAATTTGTTCTTGTTTGTCTATTGTGTCATGCTATATCTCTTCGGTGTCTACGTGATACCATAACAAACGGATAGTATATTGGAAGATCACATGTATCTTTCATATCAACATTTCTTTCATCGTAAATAAAATGAAAAAAAATCCCAAAAGATTATGAGAGATCATGGGCAAATACGAATAAAGGTTTGTAACTGTTATTTGAGTAATTATATATATATATATATATTGTAACAGATTTCCTAATCAATGATAACAACCACGGAAAATACGATGTCAGCGTGTAGTCCACTTAATTACTGTTCCTAGCGGTGTACACCAACTAAGTCCTTTTGTACCTATATCGTATATCTAGCTGCTCTAAATCCTCTTCTTTAGAGTGGGGTCTCAGGGTCCCAGGTCCGTAGAAGCTGGAGCGCCAGAATGCCAGAATGCCTGTTGCCTCCCATATTTATACCCACTTGGTGACGTCATGCCGGGCACCTCAGCGTCCACGGAATCCACACCTCGGTATGGTTTGGTGTATTTGGAGCTGGTCCGGTGTATGGTGGCTTCGGTGTGACCCGGTGTTCGGTGGAGGGCCTGTGGCGTTCGGTGTGACAGGAGAGACCGTCCTCTCTCCCCCTGCTGCTATCGTTCCTATAGGGAACGTAGTGCACACCGCGTAATGCCAATCCCTCCGGTGGCCCCTTAGGGGTGGCCTACCGGGCTCTACTTGTCCACTTCCTGACCACACCGAACCGGGGGCATCCACTTCCTGTTGGACGCTGCTCCACTCACCACCACGCTTGCCTAGTCATCTGCCGGGGGATTCTGCGACAGGGAGACAAAGCCATCATTACACAACAGCGGCAATGTTTCTCCCTTTCGCTACCCATACACAACGATATATCGCCCCCCTTATTCTCCTTACCCCGACTGCAAGGTGTATATCTTCCAACTCCTGCCCATGGATGGGTCCTCCCTCCCCCACCCCTTCCTAGGAGTTCTGCCGTCCACCCCTCTTCCCTGGGCCCTCCCCCCAATACTCGGTGTAACCTTCACTCTTCCCATTGTGCGCCCTTTATTGGGCCCTCTCGTCGACCCCCTAGCAGCTAGAGAGAGAGACAGAACTCACTCTGACGTAGGTTGTTCTGCAGGTGTAGGTGATCTCCACCTCTCCGTTGCCCTCCACATTCATCTGGTTCGACAGGTTCCCCCTGATAGCGTTGTACCCATCCAGTGGAAACACCGGAGGCTTCCCGTGTCTCCACACGCCAAGGGGAGCGTCAGGAACTTCCGCCCATGGCAGATGGGTGCCCTCCGTGGTCATTGCCACTGGTCCACTGGGGTGTACCACCTGGACATTGCTCTCTCCATCCCAGGCAGAGTAGATGGCCGGCAGCGTGGCATAGGGAAGCAATGTCAAGGCAGTAGGTAAGGGGGCCCTGATGCTCTCTCCAGCTCCTCGGGGGACTCCTCCTCTCTGCTGCCAGGCATCTCTCCCTTCCATTGTCGCTTGACGTGATGGCCTCCGGCCGGCTCGGGGCTTCCACTGATGGGGTTGCGGTTGTCGATCTGTTTGGCCCTCCATCCGGCTGGGTGCTCTTTGTGTTAGGGGGCGCTGCCGCTGGACGATCTGGCCTCCTCCTTGTCTTGTCTGATGGGAGCGGCCTTCGAGGCAGTCTCCGGACGGGGCGGGGGGGCAACCCCGTGTCTGGGCTCACTATGACCACCTGTCCCCCCGCTGAGATGGCCGCCACCTCCTGTACACTGGAATGGGTCCATCCTGGAGACCCCGACCTGTTGGCAGCGGTCTGTCTATCAAAGGCAACCTCTGGAGAAGCTGGGGACTACGGTGGTGCCCGAGGGATGTCGCTGCACTGGGGTGACTCTTCAACTCTCCCCAGCCTTCTGGTTGTGTCGTCCAGTTAGGTACCCGGCTGCGGGCAATCCTTACCCGGGATCCTAAGACCGGGGGCACTCTCAATAACGGTCCCTACTGAGGACACGATACCTGGCCCGTTCCCGGCCTCTACCACCATCTCCTCTACTTCCACCACCTCCAGAGTGGGTTCCTCCTCTTCAGTCGGTCTGGTGGGTAAGGGCTGCCCCGGAATAACCATCATAGTCTCTCCAACCACCGCCGCTGGAGTGGACGTTTCCTCCCCCGGTCCGCCACTCGCCACCGTCTCTATGGGTTTGGGGATTGCCGCTGCCTCCACCAATGTCTGCACTGCTGGTGTTACCGCCTCCCCTCCCTTCACTCCCTGCATCTCCGAAGCCTCGATGGGCGTGCATGAGGAAGGTACGTTGGCCTCCACCACGAGGGAGGGACCTGCCACCGCCGGGGCCACAGTGGTCTGGTCAACGACTCTTCTCGGGGAACTGCGGCTGGCCGAGCGAGTTACCTCCATGGCTTTCCTCTTCTTTGAGCCCTTCATTTTAGCCCGCGTGCCCTTTTTCTTTTCCTCCCCCCTCTTCGACTCCTTATGCTGACCCTTCCCTCTGGGGGAGCGCCAAGGAGACGGGGCCTGCAGAGACGGGGCTGCCTGCTCTTCCGTCTGTCTCAGCATTGCAGCCTCGGCCTCCTGGGCTGCCTTGGCTTTGTTGGCCATTTCCTGGAAGACGGCCCTCAGTGCGGCAATAGAAACAGGAGACAATGTCACTGGGGGTAGCAAGGCCAGGAGCTGCTATGCTGTCACCGGGCTCTCCTCCATGTCTGGCCCTGGTCTCCCCAACTCCACCTCCCTCCTTCTTTTCTTAGGCACTGGAGACTGTTCCTTAGCCCTCTCAGCACAGATCTTGGCTCCCTTCACTTGTGACGGCTCGGCGTCGCTCAGCTGGGCGAGTGTTTGGGCCGCCTCCAACTCCTCGGCTGCCTCCTCCCTGATAAAGCTGCCTGGGTCGGAGATAGTTTGCGTCTCCGGATTGTGTCCTACCGCGCTCGGGGGTGTACAGGCACCCTTCTCGTAGGACATACTTGGAGAGGGCCCAGTGGCCGCAGCCGCTGGCGCGCGATCACTAATCTTCTCCTCTGTAGTGATCCGTCTGGCGATCCGAGCACCCACCGAACCCAACCGGCCTGGTCCTCCAAAATATGTGCGCGTGGAGGCTGTTGTGTCTTCAGGGTTGTCCGCCCACCGGTGACCGTGCAAACGCAAATGTTCGCGGAAATCCGTTTTGTGAGACGACTTGAAGGGATGGCTGTGAGCAGGCTAGACCCACCCCTCACACCACAAGCTGTGTGCCGAGTTCTTATGCCTTTTTAGGCTATCTGCTCTGGAGAATAGGGAGCCGCATTCCGCACAAACAAATTTCCCCCCAACCATCTTGCAGTTCTCGTCCTTTCTCGTCAGTCTCCCCCCGGACGCTGGCGAGTCTTTCGCCTGTCAGCTCTTTTCCGGTTGGCGGCTCTTTTACGGGCAGCACCTAGGGACCATGCCCTCCGACTTCGCAATTGTTCCTCCTCCTCACGTGCCATTTTCTAGGCAGGAATAGCAAGCATCTTGTTCATGGGCGTCCGTCCATCTTCGCCACCGAGTCATGGTTGCTGCCACACCCGGTGGTAGTGCCACCGTATGGACAGCATCAACTGCCAGGGGCACCACCTTGAGTGAATTGGAGTGTACCACTTTCCGTGCTCGCCCCTTTGCGATCTTGTAGACTGACCCCCCGATAGATGCTGTCACATGCCATGGCGCTCGTTTCGCAGCCCAACATCATCATATTTGGAGTGACACCCATGGATGAGTGAACCGAGGATCGATATGCACACATGACCAGCGGCAGGTGCAAGTCTCAATCTTCCCTAACCATCAGGGCCAACATGTTTTCAATAGTGCAATTCCCCCCTGTCCCTCTGGGTCCCGAATACTCATCATCCACTTGAGTGCTGCGTGGTCCATCCTGACCAGCGTCGATCTTCCCACCAAGTAATGCCGGAACTTCTTTACTCCGAAGACAATTCCGAGCATCTCCCGGCTGGTGACGCAGTACGCCCTCTCCGCCTTAGTGAGGGTCCTGCTAGCATACGATAAGACTCTCCCCTCGCCGTCCTGTAGTTGAGACAATACCGCCCAGAGTCCCTGATCACTCTCATCAGTGTCTAGTACCAGTTGGCCCAGCTTGGTGGGATAGCCAAGAATAGGCGCGGTGGTCAGACGTTTCTTTAGCTCAGCAAAAGCCTCCATACATTCGGTGGTCCACCGGAATGCCCTTCCCTTCTCCACAAGGGCGGACAATGGCTTCGCCACCGAGGCAAATCCAGGGACGAAGGCCCTGTAATAGCCAGTGAGGCCCAAGAAACTCCGTACCTCCGACACTGTTTGAGGAGTACGCCAAGCCTCCACTGTTTCCACCTTATCGGGATCTGTGCACACCCCTCACCCGAGACAATATGCCCCAAGGGGGTACACATCCTTGACTGGTGTCAATCCGGTGTCGATGTGGTGTTCCATGTTGGAGGAGTGCCCCCGCTGGCTGGGCTCCAGCTGGAATGCGTCCCGTTCTTCCTCCAGCATAGCCCTAAGCTCGTCCCGGGGCGGCCCTCCAGATGGCCAGCCAACCCATCCAGACATTCCCTGGCTCCCGCTGGCAGACTCCCCTCTGTGAAGCCTAGGCGCCTGCATGTTTCAATCATGTTTAGTTGAGTCATCTCGATGTAGCCAAGGGTCTCGCCCTTCCTTACCACCACCCGATCCACCCCCATGTTGCAGACTCGGACAGGGCATGAGCCCCCCACGGGCCACACCAACGCCCGGCCCACTAGCAGTCCACATATTCCCCCGCCCTCCAAGAGGTCTGGGCCCTGGCTCCGTCAGTCCCCCTGTAGCTCTCCGGTTAATATAGTCTCTGAATTTCCGGAGACAACAGCCACCTGGCTGCTTGATACTTTGTAGAACCCTAGGTGACCTCCCCCGCAGAGCAGGGAGCTGCCGGCGACATCCACCATGATCCGGTCGGCCCCGAAGAAGTCCGCTCCGAGAATGGCCTCGCTGCCGATATTGGCCACCAGCCATTCTCCCACAAAGTTCCCCGTGCCCCACCACTCGGAGGGGACGGCCATTGGCGCAGGACACTGGCCGATCCACTCCCTGTAGTGTTCCCTTTTCACCGTTCACTCTCCACCAGGTGGAGGACAGCAAGCTGATGGTGGCCCCGGTATCCACAAATAAGTGAACAGGCCGCCCTCTTAGGCAACCTTCCACCACCATACCAGGGCCGCCCGCCTCCCGCAATTCCCGGATCACGGTCCCTCCAGTCCTGACCCCCGACCATACGCTGGTTGGGGTCTGTTCTAGATTCCCTGCTAGGGCATTGAGGCAGCCCCCAGCGCCACCGGGACATCGGTGGGTGTAGTAGCGCTGCCCTCCCGTTGTCATTTCCTAGGACAGTTCCATCAGATAAGACCAAGGACCCCGCAGCCATAGCACTTGGGCCCCCAGTTGTTTGTTCCGGAAATAATAGCCTTCTCTAATTGAGTGGTGAGCGCCAGCAATCCCTTCTTCAGTTCAGCCATCTCTTCGGCCATGGACGTCCCTGCAGACCGCACTTTGTCCTTCCGGCCCCCATCCGTTCGGAGGTAGGCCTCCGCCTCAAGTGTGGTGGATACGGCCTCCTCCATAGACTTGGGTTTTGACTGGAAGATCCAGTGGTGGAGGGCCAGCTCCCCCAGTCCTTCCACAAAAGATCCCGGCATAGGGAGTCAACTGTGGAGGCATCCGCCTCCGGATACGCGAGGTGAGTTAGCCTCCAGGTCTCCTCTCCGTAAATCTGGATTCATCGCCTCCCCTCTCCCTATTCCGGAGGAGGGCCTTAAACGTTTCACACTGGTTTCATGGCTGAAACCGCCGAAACAGTACAGCTTTTAAGGCCGCGTATCCCCCAGGTCTGCCGGGCTCGAGGCCTGATAACACTCGTCTGGTTAGACCAGTTAGGCTTACGCCCAGAAAAGTCCCCGCCTGGCTGTCAGTCCATTCATTAGCCTGGATGCATAGCTGGAAATGGCATAGCTGGAAATGGCCCATATATTGTCTGGATTTCCTAATCAACGATAACAACCACGGAAAGTACAAATGTCAGCATGTAGTCCACTTTATTACTGTTCCTAGCAGTGTACACCAACTAAGTCCTTTTGTACCTATATCATATATCTAGCTGCTCTAAGTCCTCTTCTTTAGAGTGGGGTCTCAGGGTCCCAGGTCTGCACCATAGAAGCTGGAGCGCCAGAATGCCGGTTGCCTCCCGTATTTATACCCTCTTGGTGACATCATGCCGGGCACTTCAGCATCCACCGAACCCACACCTTGGTGTGGTTCGGTGTATTCGGAGGTGGTCTGGTATATGGTGGCTTTGGTGTGACCCGGTGTTTGGTGGAGGGCCGGTGGCGTGCCGCCTGGAACCCCTACCTCCCCTACGACCGCTACACTATATTTAACTAATAATATTAAAGATACCGATATATAGAGAAGCGTTTATGAATGGCTTCAGTCAAGACGTTCCATTGCTCCATGCAGCCTTTGACACCTGAGACAATGACTACCATGGTTCTTAGATAAAGATAAACCAGTATAAAATGGTCTCCCAACTTGATGTCAACTGCAGTCCTCCATTAACAGATTACGTGACTGGTGCAGGGTTGGCTCAGCCAATCAGAACAAACAAAGGCCTTCAGTGCGGGACTGCCTGTCCTGGATTAACTGGTAATTGGCAGCTGTTCACTCGCAGTCTCCAAGCACGTCCTTTGTGCTACTTGTGCTCACGACCAGCGGTTGGGATATCTGCTGGGAGTATATTCCATTTCATAAATGATATTTCCGTAGTCACTGTATTCACGCATGTTTATATGTAATAATCAACTTGTCTTATATTATGTATCCAGGACGTATACCGTAAATACGTAACGTAAATAGCGCGTGGACCAGGGGTCGTTCAATATTATGGGAAAACAGGAAGAATAAGGACAATGGGAGGAGAGTTCATGAGAGGACAATGACGAGGCTGGGAGAGTGATCATACCAGATTAGTGTTGTCCTTGCTGTAATATCCGTCCACTGACCTTAATTCACCGGAGGGACAGTTCATGATGCAAGCCATCCTCTGATTGGTTCTTCCATGTGTGTTTCACAGGTACTGGTGGGCGTGTGTGTGTGTGTGGGGGGGGGGGGAGGGGGGGGTGAGTTAGAATCAGTGCTGATCAGGAGGCTCTAGGTTCATAACCTGAACAAAACCGAATATGTTAATTTTTTCTAATTAGATTTAAAATAATTCTTATCATTTAGTGGCAAATAAATGTATCATTTACATATGATTGTCAGAAACTCTGAACAATATTATTCAAGCAAGTGCATTGATTATATAGGGCCTAGTGGTTAGTTAGGCTATCAGCACCAGAAAGGACACCTATTGAGATGTCCTTCCAAACGGAGGTTTTCAGGATCGAGGTGAGGACAATGTCAGCTCTATTGCAAAGTCGGGACGGACATTCCAAGTCTCCGTCTTTCTCCCTGTCCTTTGGAAGGGCAATCCATGTTTATTTAATGTAGTTTCTCCTATGACAGTCCTAGGACTAGCATAAGACAGTCCAGTTATAAAACAGAGGGGGGGGGGGGGGGCGCTGAATAATAAGTTATCGTCCTGCAGGACTCTCCTAGAACAAAATGAATACTCGTCCAGAAGCGTTGGGTATCGTAGGATGAACACATTGTCTATATTCTCACGGACGACCCCAAGTTATTCAACGACCACCAGGGAGGTGTTTTTAAAATTAAGAACGATATCAACTGAACGACTACGATTAGGACTCACTACAGCGATGCTGACTAGGATATCCGTGTCAGTCCGTATTCTGAACATGGTCCTACAGAAATGATCAAATCTTGATCGTTCAAGCCTTTTTGGTCGTAGTTGAAGACATGTCCTAGTGGACAACCAATCAGATTGAGTTTTAAAGTCACATGACATAGACTTGTCCTCCAATAGGATTATCTTTAGTCAATGATCAAAGATAATCCTCGTGGAGGAAAAATCTTGGTGGAGGACAATGGAGTACCACTTTACAAATAAGCATTCTTTGTACCTGTACAATAGATTTATGCAATGGAAAATATAATAATGTAATCAAATCACACTTTAAGCTGCCATTTTCAGCTGAGAATAGCCAAGTTGCTTAATTCTGGTAATCCAAGTACTGGTACGACACCACTTGGGGTTGTCCTCCAATAAGACCGATAATAAGTAGGACAGGCCTATGGATGATGTGGATCACGATAGAGATTTTTTAAAACACTCAAAATAAAGATATTTTCTTGATCGTTGTGTAGGAATGTCCTCCATAAAGACGGATCACTTTAGGTAATGAGAATACATCAAGGACCACGATAAGATTAATTCTTTTATCGTTCTTAGTTTAAAAACACCTCCCAGGAGTCTGGGGGCCGTTTATTAAACTAGGATCCTACATGGATACCTTTTTGTAACTTGTACAAGGGTTATCGTTTACTAATATTTGAGTCTGTTCGGTAAGCCAGTATCATGTAGATCTCTACGGGGAAATACTCTCATTACCAACTCTTGCTATGGAATTGGTTATTTACACGTACCACCATACTGTGCCGGTATGGGGCATACCTCCATATTTTGAATATGCATGAGGTTATTCAACCTCCAACCCGATGTCTGCCATAAGTAGTGCGCAAAAGATGTGCTCGGCGAGTGAAGATCGCCCACATGCTTAGTGAATAGCAAAATGTCACTTCCGGTTTCCCCGGACACTTTGAATGCGGTTCAACATCGTCACGTTTTGGTAAATATCGAACGTCGATAGATATAGGTACATGATACACGTGGTACGCCTCGCATACCTTGCCTCGTCAATGAGAATACTACACTCACTCTGCGAGCTCGTAAACTGTTTTTATGAGAGGGAACGTGATACGAGAGGTCGTCGTCCCAATAAGGTGAACACATGTCACTAACCTGGCGCCTCCCACGCCTGACCAACAAGCCGTCAGGACAGCGACCCCGCCGCACTCACTCCTCCGTGGTAATGGATGCCGCAGTTGTTTTTTTAGAGTCATCTTTATCGTTCTCTTGCCGAGCACGTTTTTTAGCACACCTGATTACAGCAGCAGTGTAAATGTGAGCAGCTAACATTGACCTTTAGGGAAAAGCTGAAATGATTAGTTAGAGGGACACAAATGTGAAAGAAAAATGAATGAATTAAATTATAAAACAACTACTTGGCCTGACTATCATTTACAAACCTGCGGAATCGGGTGTCTGCCGAAACCAGTTCCTTGAATTTGTCTGTATTAGTGACTCGTTGACAATTTGTCGGTAATTTATTTTCTGGTCTATTGACCTCTCGCTAAAACCGAACCGAGCAGCTCCCTGAAAACCGGTGGGTCACGTGGGTCACGGGTTTCATCATGGCATCTCAACCAACAGACATGGTCTGCCAGGTGACAGGCATGTGGAATAGGCTAGACCTGCTCATATCTCTGACAGCCCCACCTCTCTGTGCCTCCTGACAGTCTCACCTCTCTGTGCCTCCTGACAGTCTCACCTCTCTGTGCCTCCTCCTGACAGTCTCACCTCTCTGTACCTCCTGACAGTCTCACCTCTCTCTGCCTCCTGACAGTCTCACCTCTCTCTGCCTCCTGACAGTCTCACCTCTCTGTGCCTCCTGACAGTCCCACCTCTCTGTGCCTCCTGACAGTCTCACCTCTCTGTGCCTCCTGACAGTCTCACCTCTCTGTGCCTCCTGACAGTCTCACCTCTCTCTGCCTCCTCCTGACAGTCTCACCTCTCTGTGCCTCCTGACAGTCTCACCTCTCTGTGCCTCCTCCTGACAGTCTCACCTCTCTGTACCTCCTGACAGTCTCACCTCTCTGTGCCTCCTGACAGTCTCACCTCTCTGTGCCTCCTGACAGTCTCACCTCTCTGTGCCTCCTGACAGTCTCACCTCTCTGTGCCTCCTGACAGTCTCACCTCTCTCTGCCTCCTGACAGTCTCACCTCTCTGTGCCTCCTGACAGTCTCACCTCTCTGTGCCTCCTCCTGACAGTCTCACCTCTCTGTGCCTCCTGACAGTCTCACCTCTCTGTGCCTCCTGACAGTCTCACCTCTCTGTGCCTCCTCCTGACAGTCTCACCTCTCTGTGCCTCCTCCTGACAGTCTCACCTCTCCGTGCCTCCTGACAGTCTCACCTCTCTGTACCTCCTGACAGTCTCACCTCTCTGTGCCTCCTGACAGTCTCACCTCTCTGTGCCTCCTGACAGTCTCACCTCTCTGTGCCTCCTGACAGTCTCACCTCTCTATGCCTCCTCCTGACAGTCTCACCTCTCTGTGCCTCCTGACAGTCTCACCTCTCTGTGCCTCCTCCTGACAGTCTCACCTCTCTGCCCCTCCTGACAGTCTCCCCTCTCTGTGCCTCCTGACAGTCTCACCTCTCTGCCCCTCCTGACAGTTTCACCTCTCAGTGCCTCCTGACAGTCCCACCTCTCTGTGCCTCCTCCTGACAGTCTCACCTCTCTGTGCCTCCTCCTGACAGCCCCACCTCTCTGTGCCTCCTGACAGCCCCACCTCTCTGCCCCTCCTGACAGTCTCACCTCTCTGTGCCTCCTGACAGTCTCACCTCTCTGTGCCTCCTCCTGACAGTCTCACCTCTCTGTACCTCCTGACAGTCTCACCTCTCTCTGCCTCCTGACAGTCTCACCTCTCTGTGCCTCCTGACAGTCTCACCTCTCTGTGCCTCCTCCTGACAGTCTCACCTCTCTGTACCTCCTGACAGTCTCACCTCTCTGTGCCTCCTGACAGTCTCACCTCTCTGTGCCTCCTGACAGTCTCACCTCTCTGTGCCTCCTGACAGTCTCACCTCTCTGTGCCTCCTGACAGTCTCACCTCTCTCTGCCTCCTGACAGTCTCACCTCTCTGTGCCTCCTGACAGTCTCACCTCTCTGTGCCTCTTCCTGACAGTCTCACCTCTCTGTGCCTCCTGACAGTCTCACCTCTCTCTGCCTCCTGACAGTCTCACCTCTCTGTGCCTCCTGACAGTCTCACCTCTCTGTGCCTCCTGACAGTCTCACCTCTCTGTGCCTCCTGACAGTCTCACCTCTCTGTGCCTCCTGACAGTCTCACCTCTCTCTGCCTCCTGACAGTCTCACCTCTCTGTGCCTCCTGACAGTCTCACCTCTCTGTGCCTCCTCCTGACAGTCTCACCTCTCTGTGCCTCCTGACAGTCTCACCTCTCTGTGCCTCCTGACAGTCTCACCTCTCTGTGCCTCCTCCTGACAGTCTCACCTCTCTGTGCCTCCTCCTGACAGTCTCACCTCTCTGTGCCTCCTGACAGTCTCACCTCTCTGTGCCTCCTCCTGACAGTCTCACCTCTCTGTGCCTCCTCCTGACAGTCTCACCTCTCCGTGCCTCCTGACAGTCTCACCTCTCTGTACCTCCTGACAGTCTCACCTCTCTGTGCCTCCTGACAGTCTCACCTCTCTGTGCCTCCTGACAGTCTCACCTCTCTGTGCCTCCTGACAGTCTCACCTCTCTGTGCCTCCTCCTGACAGTCTCACCTCTCTGTGCCTCCTCCTGACAGCCCCACCTCTCCGCCCCTCCTGACAGCCCCACCCGGGTGTAGCGCTCATCTGAGTGCTCCTCCCACGCGCCACGTCCACGTCTCATAATGAGGCTGCTCCACATTACAGAGTAATACCACGTCTCCGTGACTGACATTCCAGCCCCACTCAGAGCAGCAGATCTAATTAATATCTCAGTCCATTAGTGCAGATTAGCTGGTCCCTTTCCAGAGCGGGGCATAGTTGGTTTGAGGTGGCTGATGTAATACGATTGACATTTTCCTAAAAGTCCCTCAATCCCATCTTTCCCTTGATGTGAAATTCTAGCGGATGATGCTGAATTAATGGAATTTCAATTGTAATTGATGGTTTTGTGATTTTCAGTGTCAAAAAGACATAGCAGATACGCCTCTGCACCGACACCTGGCCTGAGACCGCTGTGTTACTGAGCGCAGGACACGCTCAGATACGGTGCACAGAGTAAGGTGAGCTGACACGCATGTTCAGCCGCTTAATTAGATAAAATTACCATCAAATTGCTCGTCAGATGGCAGCACATGTCGTCACATCCTTCATGTGCGCGAGACTCTCAATAAAGATAAACTACAGTCTAAAATTAAGCGAACAACAAGAATAATTCAGTAAGATAGTATAATTTTTATGAATTGTACGAGAGCAGTGTGACGTCCTCCGGATGGCGTCCTTCCGTTCTGTCACGAGGAGGGTGGTCGACACTGGCCGCCAGAGCTACCCTCCGCGAGCTGTGCTCGGTGAAGTCTGCGGCCACCTTCACTCACAAGCTGTCACTCTCCCTGCAGATCTTTTGTAATATCTATGAAACTAACAAAAAATAGAACAAAAACGAACAAAAAAACAGACAGAGAGGTGGGGTACACCATAAAAATACGGCAGCAAATATGATAGAAAGTGGATAGGTTTTGGCATCTTAAAGAGGCTGAGTTGGGAGCGCCATGAGACTGGGCGGTGTGAGCCGCGGAATGAGGCCTCGCACCGCGGAGGCTGCTTCCACCGTCAACCCTTAAAGAGGATTACGTCTATGCAGCTCCTGAGAGGCCTCTTGGGGTGATCTCGGCTCATCTCAGCTCTGAGAATAGAACTTTTATCACAGACTGTGTTTGCACCTTATCCACTTGGTTTCGCAATGCCTGCAGCCAAATATAAAATATGTCTCTATAGGTTCTTAACTGTATTATATATTAATGTTTTATCTTTTTTTCTTTACTTACAAGATATTCATCTTCGCTCAACTGGGGTTCCTCGATCAAGTATCGTCTCTTCGCCGTCTGTGGTTCAGCAGTCGTACTCGCCAACGCGCCAGTCTCACTCGTTTCTGCAGGCCTCTTTTGATGTATCACTTCTACGTCAACTTCGCTGGTGTTACTGCTTGGTTCAATGGCCCGAACCTATTTGATATAGTACAAGGAGACACATCGACTTCAATATTTATTAAAATCAATCGCAATCTACAAGAAAAACACGGATTAAGTTGATGATCAGCGTTGGAACCCCCCTGAATATATGTTATTCATATTTATCATATTAAAAAGGTTTTAGCCTTAAAGTATGCACAGATTATTATAATCATCAGCGTTGGAACACCCTAGGATTTGTTATTTATATTTACTATATTACAAAAATGCTATAGCCTCACAGGCTACATGGATTAAGTTGATGTTCAGCGTTGGATATGGACAGCTACACATATTATGAAATAAATTCAAGTCAACTTACATTAATTCTGGAGGAACTTCCAGGTAAGGAGAAACTTCTTGATCCTTCATTCAATATACTGTACATACTGCGTTGCTGTTGTTCCAATGCTGTGGCATAGCTTGTCAAAGATTGAACACTTTTATGAGCGCTTAGCACTCTCCCAGCAGAGATCTTGCGCTCTACTTCCTGCGGCCGCTTATAAAGGGTCTATTTTTCAAAACCTGCATTTTAGGTTAAAAAGGATTTTTCTTGAATATCTCTCTTAATAATCAGTGTATGGTTGTAATTCATGCAGTAATGGATGCGTCTCAAGGAATTCTGTAATTCCAATAAAGGGTTTTCATATAACCAGCAGGAATTTATTGGTGAAAATTGAGAAAAACCCTTATTTTCTCCTTATTTTCAAGTTTTTTTAAATATGTGAAGATGAACAAATACTTACAATTTATCTAAAGGCAAAAATATCAGTTAAAACTATTCATTAAGTTAATCTTTACTATCAGGGCTATGGGAAACATCAAAAATCAAGGTGACAAAATGAAAATTTCCATGAATTTTATGTTTAGATAGTTTTTCAATTGAAAAATGTTACGTCCATGACCCCCAGGTTAAATTCTAAAAAACAAAAAGATAAAAAGAATCAATTTCATGTTTTCCAACTACAAAAGCTGCAGAAATATGTCCTTTTACATTCTTTAAAGTTTGAGCTTGATTAGTCTATGATAAATGTGTCAGATTCAGAATATTGTTACCTAGACCTAAATTCCAAAAAATAGGGGTCATGGACGTAACAGTTACATAAAACATGATTGTAATTCCAGTAATAAATTTTTTAAGAGCAAACCTCATTTACTTCATGCTACTATATGTTGGCCTTAAGCATAGTAAAAACCATTGTGCTATTAATTTTTTTTTACACCTCTGAGGATGCAAATGTGCATTTGTTACATCCGACACCCCGTTACGTCCGACACCCCAATATATGCTAAACTGGAAAATAATTACTAAGGGCAGGTCATACTGATTGCCAAAGGTATTGAGATGTTTACTAATTTAGTCAACTAAGTGTGAGAGGACTATTGAATTTTTTATGGAGTTCTAAGTTCCCTGTTTTATCACAAAATGTTACATCCATGACCCCTGCTACTAGTTCTTTGTTTATGATATGAGTATGAAATCTTGGTGCCTATATTATGGATTATTGGAACATGTACCTTATATTCAGCTTCTGTGATTTTCATAGTGAATCATTATTTGGCAGACTGAAGATGCAATCAATTTAACCACATTCCAACACCCCATGTTACGTCCGACACCCCATGTTATGTCTGACACCCCAATATATGACAGACAGGAAACATATTAATTTCAACAGGTTGTAATGTTTACCTGACCATTGTAATACCTCTGAGAGTTTAACTATGTATGTGTATAATCATTTCTAAATGTTTTTGATAGGCTTCCCTTTGTCCCATTGTATTACAAAGTATTACATCCATGACCCCTGCACCCAGGAATTCGTTTATGATATTACAAGTTAAATCTGGATTTCTATATGTAACATTTTCATATATGTTTTATCCTTTCAGCTCCTGTTATTTCTTGAGGTGTCTTTTGATTTAGGCCCTACAGGAACCCCTTTTTAATCTGTTACTAGGTGTTACGTCCGACACCCCTCTCTCATAAATTAGAAATACTGCTAGATGTAAAGAAAAATAGCTAAAACTTGCCATATAACAAAGGAAATTTTATAAGTCAAACAGATATTTGACTCTTATCATTTTGTGTATATATACAGTCAACACATATATGTTTTTTGATCCATTATTATATAGAATGAAGAACAAAGAATAAAGTTTTAGCCAAAACTCAATAGAATTTCCTAAACATATAATTTTCAGTATCTGGTAATTCTTTCTGTTGTAGAAATAATGGCTGTATCACATGATAGTGATATTGATAGGTTTTTAAGTTCTAATACTACAAAAAACCTTTATGTAATAGACTATGTGTGATATAGTTAGTGTGTTACGTCCGACACCCCTGAAATAGCCTCCGTTTATGCCTCACAGATACACCTATAATAGATAATTTACAGATAAAAAGTTATTATTAACTGTGAAGCAATGTCTAAGGATGAGAAATATCATACTGAAATCCTTAAGAAAATAACAAGTGATGTGAGAGGGTAAATACAAAAGAAGTTATATTAAAACATGTAAAATAGTTTGTAATTTCTGTGACTTGAACAAAATTCAAGATCTTGTGACAAAAATTCTGACAGATCAACACATATGGTTTTTGGATGTTGCAAAGAACTATATATAAGCTTTCCTATTCTAAATTCTGATAAACGTTTGGCCAGTGAGTGCGGGAGAATTAAAATATTCCAAAAATGTCCACTTTGATAGGGGTATCGGACGTAACACATAAAGCCTGATTCTCTTCAAAGTTGTATAAAATTATAACATCTACTCAAAACATATTGGAATAAACTATTTGTGATAGCTAGATATCTGTAGTAAATGATAATATAGGAAACTAGGGCTTCTTGTGAAGTTTATATTTTAGGGTCAGTTTCTGGCCTTAGGTAGGTAAAATGCAGGTTTTGAAAAATAGACCCATTAAATATCTCTGCCCCAACCTGCCTGTTTGGGCTCAAATCTGGCCCATACGCCAGTTTTTGAAATATCCTAAATTCTTAGCACTTTGGGCAGTATTTTGGTTTACATGTAAATAGATATGCATGTATTTATATGGTAAATGATTTACACTCATTTCTGTTATTTGTTATATCAAATCAGGTAATGTCTTAGGGATTACTTTCTTCATTGGAAGGCACCTCATGTGTTACAGGGTTTTGTTTGTCAACATAACACATGTGCTCACTCGAAGGGGCAGTCTGATCAACACTAGATTCACATCATAAAGTGGTTTAGAGATGAAAAAGAAACAGCTGGATTGTCTGTAAACCCAATTTAACAATTCCTATATTTCCAAACTAATGATATGTGAGTTGTTTGACTCGTATAACTTTTGACAGTTGCCTTGTTTTGAATCTGAAATGTTCGCTGGTCTCCCCTGTCCTTTGTGGATACCCAGGGAACAGGCTTTGGGTCGGGGCAGAGACTAAGCACAGCGCTAGCGCCGCGAAAGATCTGGGGGAGAGTGAGCGCTAAGTTGCGCTACAAGTGTTGGCGGGACACCCGCGTGTATGAGTGCAGTCCATGTTGTTTTTCTCACTCATGATTTGTTAACTTTTTCCCGACTATACCCGCTTTTTGAGTCGCTTCCTTCAAAATTTTCGCTAATTCATTCTGGCCCATGGCCATCCTACTGTACCAGCAATTAGATATCTGTGATTGTTTATGATTGCTGTACTGTGGGATGCATTTAACTAGGAGCCGTACTGCGGGGCGTGTTTGGCTGGGAGCTGTACTGTGGGATGTATTTAACTGGGAGCTGAACTGTGGGGTATGTTTAACGGGGAGCTGTACTGGGGGGCGTGTTTAACGGGGAGCTGTACTGCGGGGCGTGTTTGACTGGGAGCTGTACTGCGGGTTGTGTTTAACTGGGAGCTGTACTGCGGGGCATGTTTAACCGGGAGCTGTACTGTGGGTCGTGTTTAACTGGGAGCTGTACTGCGGGCATGTTTGACTAGGAGCTGTACTGCGGGTTGTGTTTGACTGGGAGCTGTACTGCGGGTTGTTTTTAACTGGGAGCTGTACTGCGGGTCGTGTTTGACTGGGAGCTGTACTGTGGGATGTATTTAACTGGGAGCTGTACTGTGGGTTGTGTTTAACTGGGAGCTGTACTGTGGGCCGTGTTTGACTGGGAGCTGTACTGCGGGGCGTGTTTAACCGGGAGCTGTACTGTGGGGCGTGTTTAACCGGGAGCTGTACTGTGGGATGTATTTATCTGGGAGCTGTACTGTGGGATGTATTTATCTGGGAGCTGTACTGTGGGGCGTGTTTAACTGGGAGCTGTACTGCGGGTTGTGTTTGACTGGGAGCTGTACTGTGGGATGTATTTATCTGGGAGCTGTACTGCGGGGCATGTTTAACTGGGAGCTGTACTGCGGGCATGTTTATTTGGGAGCTGTACTGCGGGGCGTGTTTAACCGGGAGCTGTACTGTGGGTCGTGTTTGACTGGGAGCTGTACTGCGGGGCTATTTAACTGGGAGCTGTACTGCGGGGCATGTTTAACTGGGAGCTGTACTGCGGGTTGTATTTATCTTGGAGCTGTACTGCGGGTTGTGTTTGACTGGGAGCTGTACTGTGGGGCGTGTTTAACTGGGAGCTGTACTGTGGGCCATGTTTAACTGGGAGCTGTACTGCGGGCATGTTTGACTAGGAGCTGTACTGCATGTTGTGTTTGACTAGGAGCTGTACTGCGGGCATGTTTGACTAGGAGCTGTACTGCGGATTGTGTTTGACTAGGAGCTGTACTGCGGGTTGTGTTTGACTGGGAGCTGTACTGCGGGCATGTTTGACTGGGAGCTGGACTGCGGGGCGTGTTTAACTGGGAGCTGTACTGCGGGCATATTTGACTGGGAGCTGGACTGCGGGGCGTGTTTAACTGGGAGCTGTACTGCGGGCATATTTGACTGGGAGCTGTAGTGCGGGTTGTTTTTAACTGGGAGCTGTACTGCAGGTTGTGTTTGACTGGGAGCTGTACTGCGGGCATGTTTGACTTGGAGCTGTACTGCCTGGCGTATTTAACTGGGAGCTGTACTGCGGGCATGTTTGACTGGGAGCTGTACTGCGGGGCGTGTTTGACTGGGAGCTGTACTGTGGGGCGTGTTTAACTGGGAGCTGTACTGTGGGTTGTGTTTGTCTGGGAGCTGTACTGCGGGCATGTTTGACTAGGAGCTGTACTGCAGGTTGTGTTTGACTGGGAACTGTACTGCGGGTTGTGTTTGACTGGGAGCTGTACTGTGGGGCGTATTTAACTGGGAGCTGTACTGCGGGGCGTGTTTAACTGGGAGCTGTACTGCGGGATGTATTTAACTGGGAGCTGTACTGCGGGGTACGTTTAACTGGGAGCTGTACTGTGGGGCGTGTTTATCTGGGAGCTGTACTGCGGGCATGTTTGACTGGGAGCTGTACTGCGGGGCGTGTTTAACTGGGAGCTGTACTGCAGGCATGTTTGACTGGGAGCTGTACTGTGGGTCGTGTTTGGCTGGGAGCTGTACTGCGGGGTATGTTTAACTGGGAGCTGTACTGTGGGGCGTGTTTAACTGGGAGCTGTACTGTGGGGCGTGTTTAACTGGGAGCGGTACTGCGGGGTATGTTTAACTGGGAGCTGTACTGTGGGATGTGTTCAACTGGGAGCTGTACTGTGGGATGTATTTAACTGGGAGATGTACTGCGGGGCGTGTTTGGCTGGGAGCTGTACTGCGGGGTATGTTTAACTGGGAGCTGTACTCTGGGGCGTGTTTAACTGGGAGCTGTACTGCGGGGCGTATTTATCTGGGAGCTGTACTGTGGGGCGTGTTTAACTGGGATCTGTACTGCGGGGTATGTTTAACTGGGAGCTGTACTGCGGGGTGTGTTTAACTGGGAGGTGTCCTGCGGGGCGTGTTTAACTGGGAGCTGTACTGCGGGGTATGTATAACTGGGAGCTGTACTGCGGGCATGTTTAACGGGGAGCTGTACTGCGGGGTGTGTTTAACTGGGAGCTGTACTGCGGGGTACGTTTAACTGGGAGCTGTACTGCAGGGCGTGTTTAACTGGGAGCTGTACTGTGGGGCGTATTTAACTGGGAGCTGTACTCCGGGGCGTGTTTAACTGGGAGCTGTACTGTGGGGCGCGTTTAACTGGGAGCTGTACTGCGGGGTACGTTTAACTGGGAGCTGTACTGCGGGGCGTGTTTAACTGGGAGCTGTACTGTGGGGCGTGTTTAACTGGGAGCTGTACTGCGGGGTATGTTTAACTGGGAGCTGTAATGTGGGGCGTGTTTAACCGGTGGCTGTACTGCGGGGTATGTTTAACTGGGAGCTGTACTGTGGGGCGTGTTTAACCGGGAGCTGTACTGCGGGGTATGTTTAACTGGGAGCTGTACTGTGGGGCGTGTTTAACCGGGAGCTGTACTGCGGGGTATGTTTAACTGGGAGCTGTACTGTGGGGCATGTTTGACTGGGAGCTGTACTGCAGGGTATGTTTAACTGGGAGCTGTACTGTGGGGCGTGTTTGACTGGGAGCTGTACTGCGGGGTATGTTTAACTGGGAGCTGTACTGTGGGGCGTGTTTAACCGGGAGCTGTACTGTGGGGCGTGTTTGACTGGGAGCTGTACTGCGGGGTATGTTTAACTGGGAGCTGTACTGTGGGGCGTGTTTAACCGGGAGCTGTACTGTGGGATTTATTTATCTGGGAGCTGTACTGTGGGATGTATTTATCTGGGAGCTGTACTGCGGGGTATGTTTAACTGGGAGCTGTACTGTGGGCCGTGTTTATCTGGGAGCTGTACTGTGGGATGTATTTAACTGGGAGCTGTACTGCGGGGTATTTTTAACTGGGAGCTGTACTGCGGGGGGTGTTTAACCGGGAGCTGTACTGCGGGGCGTGTTTATCTGGGAGCTGTACTGCGGGGCGTGTTTATCTGGGAGCTGTACTGCGGGGCGTGTTTATCTGGGAGCTGTACTGCGGGGTGTGTTTAGCATCCACTGAGAGCTGTATTATAACATAACGCTGAATGTATTCTGGATCAACAATACGGAACCCATTCTTGACAGCGTCCAACATGAACTGTGTCTCTAGCCTCAGACATCTCAAAGCAAGCATCTAGAAGAACTCACTGATTTAACCGTCACCCGCTTAGCCAATGATTCCTGGAACACTCTCCCTGACATGTAATAAACCCACGTCGTAACAATGACCATTGACCAATAATTCCTATTGCCTCGAAAAGCAACCTACCACCACCACAACCCAGCACGACCAAGCCCACCCAGTACTGAGTGTTCTGACTGCTCCTTCCATGCCCACGCCTCATCTCAACACGCAACATGTCATTTGTGTACTTTCAAATTTCACCCAATTCATAAGGTTGAATTGACAAGTTGTCACCAATTTCAGTATCGACAGCAATATTAGCAAAATTACGGGAGTCGAGGGGCAAACGTGAAGTGGTTTCCCTCAGACCGCCCAGGAGGAACCTGTGCTCTGCTGCTGCGGGAAAAGGTCCACAGATTTATAATGAGCACGATTCATAGACTCTCAGAATGTTGAATTGAGCCAATATAATTGTTTTTATTTTGAGAAAGATGAAGCAGTTCATTTGATAAAGCAACTTATTAATGGTAAAAGGTAAAAACAAAGATCTTAAAAAAATCCTGAAATTTTAGTAAAGATTGTAGATAAAGTTCTAGACAAGAATATTTCCCAAGAAGTTTACAAAACGGGGTATTTCTTTGTTAGATATAACAGATTGGAGGCCAATTACTGTTCTACCGGCAGTGTCTAAGTTAATAGAAGAAGTTATATACGAGAGGATTTTACACCAATTACAAGAGAACAAAGTAACGCGCAATGAGCAGTATGGTTTTCTATCTGAAGATAGTCTGGAGGTACAAGAATAGCTCGTTCTCCGTGAATCTGGCTTGAATCGTCTCGTCTAGAGGTACAAGAACAGCTCGGTGTCTGTGAATCCGGCTTGAATCATCTTGTCTGGAGGTACAAGGACAGCTCGGTGTCCGTGAATCCGGCTTGAATCGTCTCGTCTGGAGGTACAAGGACAGCTCGGTGTCCGTGAATCCGGCTTGAATCGTCTCGTCTGGAGGTACAAGGACAGCTCGGTGTCTGTGAATCCGGCTTGAATCGTCTCGTCTGGAGGTACAAGAACAGCTCGGTGTCCGTGAATCCGGCTTGAATCGTCTTGTCTGGAGGTACAAGAACAGCTCGGTGTCTGTGAATCCGGCTTGAATCGTCTCGTCTGGAGGTACAAGAACAGCTCGGTGTCCGTGAATCCGGCTTGAATCGTCTTGTCTGGAGGTACAAGGACAGCTCGGTGTCTGTGAATCCGGCTTGAATCGTCTCGTCTGGAGGTACAAGGACAGCTCGGTGTCCGTGAATCCGGCTTGAATCGTCTTGTCTGGAGGTACAAGAACAGCTCGGTGTCCGTGAATCCGGCTTGAATCTTCTTGTCTGGAGGTACAAGAACAGCTCGGTGTCTGTGAATCCGGCTTGAATCATCTCGTCTGGAGGTACAAGAACAGCTCGGTGTCCGTGAATCCGGCTTGAATCATCTTTAACCAAATCATAGACACTTATTAATAATATCCATATATAGACCCCCACATAAAGACGTGGCTGCATGTTATAACGTATTAAATGAAATAGTAACTGATCCAATATTTAATAATAAAGAAATATGGATACTAGGTGATCTTAATGTGAATACAAATTATAAAAATAGTGACAAATTTACAATATTGCACAGATTTCTTTCTAAAAGTAATCTAGAACAGGTAAAGACAAGAGATACTTACCTACATACAAAGGGGACAAGTAAGATTGACCACATATATACCAACTGTAAGAAGATATATAAATCTGGAAATATGAATATGTATGTGGCCGACCACGTCCCTATTTTTGCCATTAAGAAACATAAAAAAACGAAGATACACAAAATAAAAGCAGAAGGGCGTAATATGAAGAAAATAAATATAGATGAACTTAAAGAAACAATTCTAAACTACAAATTGGAAGAGACGGATGAACATCCACAAGACACCAACATGCACTTTGAAAGATATCTGAACCGGTATTTAGATGGAATTTGTCCTGTTAGGCAATTCAACATAACTACTAAAGAAGGAATTGAACTTCCGAGAGAGATAGTAGCAATGATTGAAATAAGGGCAAAGTTATTGAAAGAGTTACTGCATGATAATAAGATCCAAAAAGAGAAACTGCTGGAAATTAGACGAATAAAACGACTAATCACACAAAAAAACAAGGAAAACAAGGCAGAGTTAATTAAAAAGTATTTGAAAGAAAATGCAAGAAATCCTAAAAGATTTTGGAAGGTAGTTTACTCATTTTGGTCTCCCCAATCGAATCGTGACCAAAAATTCCCGTGCTGTAATAACAGGGATGAAAACACGCTAAATGAATACTTCGCCCAAATTGGGGAAAAACTTGCAAATAAGTTTACAAACGACGAATTACCAATAACAAATGCTGATAACGTCCTAGTAGAACCTCAGATACAAGAAGACCAAAAATTCTGTTTTGGAAATATTCAGAATACTGATGTTTTGAATATAATAAAGTTGTTAGAAAGTGATAAATCAACTGGTATTAAATACCTCAAGATTGAGATGCTGAAAACAATACTCGCATGGAATCCAGAAATTATCAAACGTATGTTTATAAATATGTGCAGGGATAATGAATTTCCATCGTCTCTAAAAATAGGTATTGTCACACCGATACACAAAGGTGGGAATCAACAAGAATCTTCTAATTGGAGACCTATATCGGTATTACCCACAGTCTCAAAAATCTTAGAAAAACTAATGCATGCACAATTAATGGTATACATTAAAGATAACGATATTATTGATGAAAATCAATTTGGTTTCCAACCAAACAAATCAACGGCGCAAGCGATTTTCAGAGTTGTGAACATATTATCCTCAAATCTAAATAGTAAAAAGATCAGCCTATGCGCCTTCATAGATATGCGGAAAGCGTTCGATTGTGTAAATCATAATATTTTGCTTAATATTCTAAAAAAAAATGGGATGGAGATTTCGGCTTTAAATTTAGTTAAATCTTATTTAACAAATAGAAAACAACAGGTTAAAATTAATGGTAAACTAAGTAATGTCCAACCAGTTACAATAGGGGTACCACAAGGATCCGTGTTGGGTCCCATATTATTTGTTATATATATAAATGCAGTTTTTGAGAGTTGTACACTTACCAAAGCCACTATGTATGCCGACGATCTTATAATGATTGAAGAAGGAAAACAATGTGGAGAAACGATCTTCAAAATGCAACATGATCTTAACAACCTGAAAAGATGTTTAGATAAACTGAACCTAACCATAAACACTAACAAATCGAAAATGTTATGGATATATGGGAAAAAACCAGAAATAGAAAATCATTTATGTCTTCTCGAAGGAAAACCACTCGATTATGTGAACAACTATAATTATCTGGGGGTGATACTAGATACAAAACTAAATTTTATTAAGCAGTCTGAAAAAATCATCAGAGACGTAAGACAGAAGATTTTTAAGTTGAGGAAATTCAGATACCTCATAAATGAGAAAACAGCAATATCTATCTGTAAACAAATGATTTTGCCACGCCTAGAGTACGTAGACTTCGTTTATTATCTTGCCACAAAAAGGATCCAAGCAAAATTACAAGTAACACTAAATAATTGTCTACGAACTGCAGTATATTGTCATGATCCAACTGAAATACCGATTGTTGAACTACATGCACAATGCAGGATCAGGCCTCTGTATCTGAGACGAGCATGTCACCTCCTATCGTTATTATATTGGTGGAAAAAGGTACCTGGAACTGTAGTAGAGATGTCAAGAAATAACACAAGAATGTGTAATAAAGTATTATTTAAAACAGAAAGACCCAAAACGGAGAAATATCGAAATAGTCCTCTGTATAAGGGAATGATGATGTGGAACCAGCTCCCAATAAATATACAAAATCTAGAGAATAAAAAAAGGTACAAAAATTCTATAAAACAGCAACTATGAACAGATAACTTCCGCGGTTTATTATCTGAGTGAAATCTGCGTCAAATGACCAGACACAATAACCTTCAAGTAAATATATATCTAAATAAGCAAGATATGAAATGATAACATTTATTAAGATTTGTTGTGCCTGCAAATGTATGATATATATTACTAATCTCTACACTGCTGTATTGTCCTGTAAGTCTCGTATTTGTCCTGCTTATCCATTTATTGTTATTGACTACATCGGCTTGAAAGTAGACACATGGAGTAAACAAACTGTACAATATATAGAATGAACAATGACTATGGAGCAGAGAGTCAAATGACCTTTGCATGGAACTAAATGATATCATAAGTCGATGTGGATCATATTCCAATCGTTGGAATGAACTAACTGTTGTATCTTTGTTAACATTGTTCCGTTTTGTTGACTGATATGTATGGGGAAGAACGCCTACGGGTGACTGTACTATGTCCACTATACCTGAATAAAAAAAAAAAAAAAAAAAAAAAATCTTGTCTGGAGGTACAAGAACAGCTCGGTGTCTGTGAATCCGGCTTGAATCGTCTCGTCTGGAGGTACAAGGACAGCTCGGTGTCTGTGAATCCGGCTTGAATCGTCTTGTCTGGAGGTACAAGAACAGCTCGGTGTCTGTGAATCCGGCTTGAATCATCTTGTCTGGAGGTACAAGGACAGCTCAGTGTCTGTGAATCCGGCTTGAATCGTCTCGTCTGGAGGTACAAGAACAGCTCGGTGTCCGTGAATCCGGCTTGAATCGTCTCGTCTGGAGGTACAAGAACAGCTCGGTGTCCGTGAATCCAGCTTGAATCGTCTTGTCTGGAGGTACAAGAACAGCTCGGTGTCTGTGAATCCGGCTTGAATCTTCTCGTCTGGAGGTACAAGAACAGCTCGGTGTCGGTGAATCCGGCTTGAATCGTCTCGTCTGGAGGTACAAGAACAGCTCGGTGTCCGTGAATCCGGCTTGAATCGTCTCGTCTGGAGGTACAAGAACAGCTCGGTGTCGGTGAATCCGGCTTGAATCGTCTCGTCTGGAGGTACAAGAACAGCTCGGTGTCCGTGAATCCGGCTTGAATCGTCTTGTCTGGAGGTACAAGAACAGCTCGGTGTCCGTGAATCCGGCTTGAATCGTCTTGTCTTGAGGTACAAGGACAGCTCGGTGTCTGTGAATCTGGCTTGAATCGTCTCGTCTGGAGGTACAAGAACAGCTCGGTGTCCGTGAATCCGGCTTGAATCTTCTCGTCTGGAGGTACAAGGACAGCTCGGTGTCCGTGATTCCGGCTTGAATCGTCTTGTCTGGAGGTACAAGGACAGCTCGGTGTCCGTGAATCCGGCTTGAATCTTCTTGTCTGGAGGTACAAGGACAGCTCGGTGTCTGTGAATCCGGCTTGAATCTTCTTGTCTGGAGGTACAAGGACAGCTCGGTGTCCGTGAATCCGGCTTGAATCATCTCGTCTGGAGGTACAAGAACAGCTCGGTGTCTGTGAATCCGGCTTGAATCTTCTTGTCTGGAGGTACAAGGACAGCTCGGTGTCCGTGAATCCGGCTTGAATCGTCTTGTCTGGAGGTACAAGGACAGCTCGGTGTCTGTGAATCCGGCTTGAATCGTCTTGTCTGGAGGTACAAGGACAGCTCGGTGTCTGTGAATCCGGCTTGAATCATCTTGTCTGGAGGTACAAGAACAGCTCGGTGTCCGTGAATCCGGCTTGAATCATCTTGTCTGGAGGTACAAGAACAGCTCGGTGTCCGTGAATCCGGCTTGAATCGTCTTGTCTGGAGGTACAAGAACAGCTCGGTGTCTGTGAATCCGGCTTGAATCGTCTTGTCTGGAGGTACAAGGACAGCTCGGTGTCTGTGAATCCGGCTTGAATTCACCTCTTGCACATAAGCGTGGAGCGTTGGTCGCCGTGATAATGGGTTGCGCTGGTCTTATATAACCACGCACCTCTCGCCGAAAATCAGCTTGTCTGTGCTAATCGAAAAAGAGGCGTGCTACCTCGTGTGGCTTCACAGAGCAGTGGGTGCCTAGAATTAAAGGCTTAAATTCACAGAGACAGCCTGTTGTCTTTCACAGTTTGGTTTATTACACCTCCTGATTCACAAAACCATATGTATCCCTTCAAATGGGTTCTTTGGGACGTACATGTATTCTAATACTAGATGAATGACATATGATATTTGTCAATTTGTTCTGACCCAATATGTAAAATAGGCAGACATACATCTGCTGATTTATATATACATATAATTGATATACAGTATTGGAAAATATGGTTTTCTTCAATTCTCTCAGAATTAAGGTCGGTGACCTAAAGTTTCCATTACTTAGATGTGTAGAACTATGTATCTAATTGAATGAAGGAGAGACGTAGAGGTTGACTTCTCCCTACCGCTATCACGACCACAAGGCAGTGAAGACATGGGATTTCCTTTGTGAAGACTAACTTAGAATTTTCTATATATTCTCTACATCAAAAACCAGTACAGTGACCCCAAATTTTTAAATCAATTACAATGTATGTGTTCTACAACACTTTGAGAACAGCTATATTACTTCATAATAATAATTCAGGAAATTGACATGGGTTTTAATTTTCAAGGTAAAATGTCGAATAGAGGGAAACTATTTTCCGGTGGGAATAAGTCAAAGTTACGAGGTATGGCTTGGAAAAATTACTGCCCAAGGCGTAGCCGCGGGCAGTAATTTTTCCAAGCCTTACCGAGTAACTTTGACTTATTCCCACTGGTACCTGTTTTCCCTAGTCCTATATACCTTCAATTGTCGGCTAATATCGATAAAAACCGAATGTCTCTGAACGTCAACCTGGGCAGTAAACGTCAACCTGGGCAGTAACTTCAACCTGGGCAGTAAACAAAAGTTATTCCACCCCCAGCAGCGTTAAGTAATCATAGGTTGTTCGCTCATAGGTATATATTAGGAATATGCCTTAAACCCTTTAAGAGCTGCACGTCATTCGCTGCGCAGATATACTACAAACGGCAGTGTAACCAGTTTTGACATATCTATGTCCCGCCTCAGTGGTCTATGTTGTTAAAAATATTTCAAATGTCAAACTTCCAGTAATTCATGTATATTCATCTGAACTATCTGATATCTAAAATGATCACTTGCAGTACCCAGCAAAATGTGCCCTGTAATTAACATGACACGCATAGGCATTTAATTTTTTTTATTACCATGTGTAGATAAAAACGGTAGGTGATAAAACAGAGTAAAACTGCTCTTAAAAATGTCGAGAGCCAGATATGTACAAATTATTGAGCCCTATTAAGATAATTGATATTTTGATAAATAATAATTATTTAAGGTGTTGTCGGGGACGGCGGGCGGGAGAGAACTTGTGGCAGCAGTGGCTGTAGGCGAGAAGAGTGAGTGGAGAGGTCTGTCTCAGCCACAGTATATACCGCAAGTAGCAGAATAGACTGACCTGTTTTGCAGGTTTGTAGCAGGGGCTGCTCCATAAGATAGCATGTCTGTAAATTACTTGAGAATTTTACAATTATTGCCTAATTTTCATTACTCTATGATAATTTCTTGGAAAAATATGCCATTGCCCTGCCAGGAATGTGTTAAGTATAATAGATATACAAATCTCCTCTGCAAATGATTCTCACTTGCCAGACTATTTGCCAGACTATTTGCCAGACGATCTACAGTCGTTAGGCTTTTAGTCGTCTCGTGTAAATGCCGGGTAAGGCGGCGAGGGACCTGGTGATGAACGACAGTATGGACGAGGATACTCTCGTTGTATGCCCCTGGCGGCAGAAGGCAGAGGCATCCTGTCTCGTTAAAGTGCCCTCGAGGACCCTCCACGACAAAGAGGCCTGTCAGACAGTGTGCGGCGGTCCTCACTGCTCCAGCCGGTGCCGTCTAGTGCTTGTTTAAGTTACTTCATTTATGAGTGTAAATAAATTTGATTTAAGATAATGTACCTGCTGTTAACAGAACTCTATCGAGTGATCCAAAAGATGAGCTCCTACGAACTGATTATACTGACTAAATAGTTACAAGGCTAGTCACTCACGATTAGAGCATAGACCATTGTCTGACAAAGTGTTCCAAGCCTGAAATTAACTAATAATATTCTACAGTATTATTCCTTAACAGGGACAAGCATATAAGAGCACAATATCAACCATTTAGTGACCCTCAACTGTACAGTGGTGCCACCAACTTTATCGGTGAGGGTGCATTTCATATCCTGTTTCTGTATTTTCCAGGCACACATTTTCTGTGCGAATATTCGTTAGTAGTGCCCATGTTGCATTATCTAGAGGAAATTAATCTGGGAGCATTTTAAATTGGCCGACGAAAATGGCATAGACTTTTTGAGTTACCCAGAAAGTCTGTCGGTGGTGCCACTGACTGCGGGTTGGTATAGAAAAATCTCTGAGGTTAGTAGATTTCACTCAGCGACTAAGCTTTCACTCAGTGGTAGGTTGTGCCACATTGTATGATCTAAATAGAAAAAGTGGTGGGTCATTTCACGACAACCTAGGTAGTCTATGAAGTTGTCTTGATGACTATCTTCCACCAACATTTGGCTACCTCCATGGGTCATTAAGATGATAATCTATGAGCCATCTGACACTGACAAAATAATTGTCACCAAGAACCGAAACTGAAAACAATAAAATCGAGTTCAGGAAACATCTAATAACAATAAAACATTATTATACATATTATTCAACAAGGAGAAAATGAATACCTGTCACGGACGCAACAGCTCTGTTGCAAAAAAAAAAAATCATTTTGATAGGATGAATAATAAAACACACTGTACGAAAACCCCGACTTTTTTCATATATACGTCATCGCGTAAATGCATATATCAGATGTCTATTGACATGTTTTCATATGTATACATCCATATTTCACGCTAGTGTATACAGCATATACAACACTGTTTCCTCTTGTATACGGAAGCGTAATTGCTGTATTTGCCGCCAAGCGTACATATATGAGAAGAAATATCTTGTGTGCGATATATATACGCTGGTCGTATACATGTAATAAACATTTGGCATATATGTATACTGATGAAAAAAAAAGAATTACAACCTCCCTGCCCCAACACCCTGTTTCCCAACCTTCACTCTCGGACCACCATTTAGTGCCCCATCCTCGCCGATGCCTGAAGTGCTCGCTCACGATTCACTCCCCCCCCTCCCGCTCCCTCCCCCCAGGGGGGGGGGGGGGGGCGCAGGCACACTCTCTATGTACCTGCGGCTGCCCCCGGTACAGGTTGTGCTGGTAACTGTTGGTTCAGTGAACCCCGACCCAATGTCTGTGATCTCAACCTCTCAACGCATTATAAAGGCTTGCATCCAGAACCCTACAGAAGAGTGGTGCTTTGAAAATAAAATCTATTTAAAAACGTTTAAAAACCAAAGAAAGCTGGGTTTGTTATATGTTTTTAATGAAAAGATAATAAATAGGGTTTTAAAACGATTTGATGATAAAAAATGATAATATAACATAGGGTTTTCCATAAACCAAGGACTTAATGACTAATGGCAAATGAAATAAAACAACAGTTGTGTCACCTAGTTGCAAAGATCAGAATTATTGGATAGTGGCGTAAATACAACAGAATCACACGTATATATGATGTATATATGACTTCAACATGGACGCTTATATACGTCTATAGATGAGGCATATACAAGATGGAAAATTTGACTACCTTGTATACGCAAAATGATACTTATATACGCCGGATGGATACATATGTAAAATAGGGTTTTCGCGCAGTGACACCTCTGGAAATAAAGTTATAATCGAGTTATTTGCGATTTTGACATGTTGCTGACACTCGCTGATAGAAGGAACTTGCTGGTAACGCCAGCTTTGGGAGCACTGTCAAACTAAGACGACCTGACACACTGCGTAATGCATCGCGACCCAATTATGCGTTTAAATCAGTCAGTGATACCTGTTCTATCGACATGCACGTTAAACGCCATTAGAATATTAGAAATATGTGGGTACTCACAGAATTGAAACCCATCCCTCTTTACCATGTTGACATCGGCTTATTGCCGAAGCAAACAAGATGACTTTTCACAAACCGATGAATTGCACGCACTTGCTCGAACCAGGTACCTAAAAACTGGTAGAAGCATACCCCTTCATTTTTAATCCCACATCTTAGTAACTCACTTATTGACGAAAGTAATCTACCCGCAAGAGAAAAACATGTTAAATCCTAGTGGAAAGAGACTGCCCTACGTGTCGGGCAATTAACTGAACTGACAGAATATCACCTGAATTTTAGTCTATCAAATTATATACCAACTGACAGACCAAATTCAGTACATATCATCCGCACTGTCTTCATAGAAGTCAGATTGTATGTTACTGACTACCTGTTGGAGTCTCCACACATGATATAGTCGTCTTACACTAGGAACTGACTTTGTTCTCCAGATGAACTGGAAGTATTAGAACTTTACACTTGAACTCTCTGCATGTTCCGTAGATAAGAATGATGTTATGTAATGGTGACTTTCCTTTGGCATAGAATTGTAATTTTCTGTTTACGCATACTTATATTTGTAGTCATACCTACTATATCTGTGTTTGTGTATACTTGTATTATCATCAAGGATGATACTAAATGATACCATCACACAGCATGAAAGATGTTGACATCAAAATAAATTCTCTTATTCAAAATTTATTTTACGTCAAGCAATATTTCACTTGTTTACGAACCATCTTCCATGTATGTGTCACATGCAACATGATAACAAATTGTTGACAAGTACAGGACAAAGAATAATTCATTCACTCACACATTTATACTCCATCATCTGCTCAGTAATGATATCTGGTCTTGACCCTTATGTATCATGATCTATTATAGTATGCGAAATATCTTTTACTTTCATTTTAAACTTATCTCCCTTTTTTAATCTTTTTGTACATCTACTTTGGTATGATTTATGTATCCCCACTAGTTCGGTTTATATTGTCTTCGAAAATGATATTGTTATCTTGTGTCGACCATTTGGTGAATCTACCAGTTGCCCGCCCTTCTGATATTGAGTTGCCGAGCTCTGCATCTCTCATGCAATATGCTGATGTCCACATCTCGTGTATTCCTGATTCTCAAAGCAGCCCTGAGAGCTCTGTTTGATAAGATTTGAAATCTATCCATGTATTTTTGACTCGCAATAGAGTAAACAAAATCCTCAAGTATAGTGGCACTATCATCTGCTAAGCGATCTTAATTTCTGCATCCCCTCTTAATAAATGTCGTAATTTTACCTACCACATATAAAACGTGTAAATTCTGTCGGATCCGCTAGGAGTTTCTCCTGTCGGATCCGCTAGGAGTTTCTCCCACAAATAGAAACAGAGTGAACCAGACCTAGGCATAGAGACGGAAGTGCAACCTTTTTGTAGGTTTCTTTCTTTCTTTTTTATCTTCAGTAAACAGATACAAGGACACAAACTGTCGCCCCAGGGCGTTCTTCCGAGAGAGGTCAGAAGGACAAATACATAAACAAGACATGCATTCAGACAACACTTAAAGTGAGAAGGGAAAAAAAAAAAAATCAAAATATTGCTGGGATCTAATGACTGATACGAGGCCAAGCTGTGGACGAAATTTTTTATTTTTCACGTTGAAAAAGACAAATATGTAGTATACAAGGTATACGGTATACGAAGGTATACGGAAATTTGTCAAACAGTATAATTCATAAAAGGTAACACCCAAAAAACATGTGGGGTGGGTGGGAGGTAAAGAAACGTGTTGAGTCTTTGAAAAAGTTTATAAGACTGTCACGTGATATACACGTCACGACAGTGTCAGTTCATACAAACGTCCGGTAGGTGTCTCTTGCTGCGTTGCCGTGCTTAGTCAGACAGCTGCCTCATGCCATTATATCTCACAAGTGCGTACCAATGACTGATACGAGGCCAAGCTGTGGACGAAAAATTTTATTTTTCACGTTGAAAAAGACAAATATGTAGTATACAAGGTATACGGTATACGAAGGTATACGGAAATTTGTCAAACAGTATAATTCATAAAAGGGCATATGTCGAAGACAGAATTTACTGTAAGTAGACGGCCAAAGAAGCCTGCGAAGCCCAAGTGCCGAGCTTCTGGACGTCGTGGAGAGGCCTACCTGACCGGACGAGGTGTTGAGCTCCACCCCTGCAGAACGAGTGAGGCGTGACGAGGTAGGCCTCGTGATGACCGGCACGTGATAGAAGAAGTCTGACAATTGAGGTGAAATGAGGAGACATGAGGGCCACCCCTGGTTGAAGTGAAAACAAGGGGTCTAGGCTCTGGCCAGGTGCCGCGCCTATATAAGACTCCCAAGTTTTAACAGGACACATGTCCGGAAACCGTGACGACTCCACACGTAATACGACAGGTGGTGACCCCGAGGAAATAGTCTTGGAAGAACGAACGGTGAGAAGAAGACCACCATCAACGACTTGGACGTCCCCCCGTGATAAATAATGAGGGGACCGATGCATCTTAGAGGTATCCGGGAAGAAGTTCGAAGCCCTCAAAAGGGAGTGAAAGGCCAACAAGGCCGCAGCCTTGACAACAAGACCGCACGACAGATGCCCAGATAAACGGCAAATATCCTCCAGCATACTCCAGGAAATCGGCGGGGCCTGTCGAGCAACGTGACCGGACGTTACTAAGACACCCCGTAGAACAGACGCCACCTGCGTGGAAGAGAACGCAGAAACGTCCCCTCCACGGTGAGTAATCCAGTACTTAGCGCCAGAGATGTAATTCCTAATGGCTGTGGGCGAGGCGAGGGTGTCGGCTAAATGTTGCACGTAAAGACATGCCTGGAGGATCGAAGGGTGGAGAACAGACGACTTGTTCCTGACTGCGAAACGTAGGTATTTGACGGCTTGCGTTGACCTGTTCCGGCACGTGGAGACAGCTGAAGCCGCCTCGAATGAAGATAACATCCGAGCGTGGAGCCCGTGGTCGGCATCTGGAATCAACAAAAATCGTGTAAAATCTCTTGGACACGAGGGCAGACAATTTCTACAGGTGTTTCTGCACTTTCAACGGTCAGAACAACGTCTGGGACGACTTCGTAGTCGCCCAAAGCGGCCCCCAACCAGATCCTACGGGCACAGGTGGCGATAAACGGGTCTCGTATTAACCTGTGGTGAAGAGGAGCGAACACGGCGGCGTGGGAAGCCATTACCCGGACCGTGGCACCTGCGGGAACGTTCCCAAGACCGTGTGTACACGCCACGACCAAGGCAAAAGCCGCGAGTTTGTAAAAACCCGTGCCGGGGTCAATATCTGGAACGCGCCACGCCCACTCCAAGTCGGCGTCCCACATCTTGACCCGACCTCGATTGCTGGACACGCCGACGTGGAGCGTCACGAAAAGCGACGTTGTCTGGACAAGGTGGCGCCCGTTCGACGAAGCCGCGTAGAACCCGAACCAACGTAAATCCGCTCGAGCTCCATCACCAAGAGTCACAACGGGAGCCGCACGAGCCGCCCGTAGAGCCGCAAAAAGATGTGCCATAAACTTTTTCGCGTGCCGTACACAACTGGCCACGTGAATTAACCGACCCAGCAGGGACTGCATGTGGTGGAGGGAAATCCATTTGCGGCCGAGACAATTGGTGCACTCTCCCAGCACAGCTTCGAGTTTGTCCCGTGGGATTGTGACGACCATGTCACGTGTATTCAACGTGAACCCCAGCCACGTGATGACTTGCGTAGGAGGCTCGCACTTTTCTTTCGCTAACTGTAGGCCTAACGTGTCGGTTAGGTCGATGAAAGTCTGGTAGGCTCGGTAGGCCTCGTCTTCCCGTGCCGCCGCTCCGGCAAAGTCGTCCAAGTAGGCGAGTACTCGAAACCCAGCCTGGGCCATGATATAAACGACAGCGTTAGATGTCCTCTGACACGCGACGGAAGACGACTACACCCGAAAGGTGGACACCTCTCCACGTAGTAAGCTCCCTGCACGTGAAAACACAGAAAAGGGGCGTCGCCCGGGTCGATCCTCAACTGTCTGTAGGCCCTACTGAGATCAGCCTTCCAAACGTAGGAGTGTCGGCCTAACGTCCCAATGAGCTCAGTCAGGTCGCCTATCGTAGGCAGAGTGTAGGCGCAGCCCTGTCCCAAATACAGGCCTACCGGTATCCCGTCATTCACCGATTTGCCCTCGGGAAAAGATAAGTCAAGGATCACTCTCCTGTCCCTAGAGTCCCGCTTGGGACGTGTCAAAAGCGGGGACACCTGAGTATTGATGCCGAACGGTAAATCCTCGAAAGGCCCAAGAAGTCCGCCTAAGCGGATCTCTTTGTCAACAAAACGTTGTAAATCCGGAACACAAGCCCGAGCCGATGCGTGGTTGACATATGTAGGGAGCGGCCATTGCCCCCGGGTATAGCCAATAGGCCACCCGTAGTCGAGGAAATCACACAAATCAACATCATGAAAGTCGGCTAAACGCGCCCTCCACTCGTCCACGTGGAGAGCCGAGGGGACAATAACACGAGCCCCCTCAAAATTGTAAGCCTCAACCTTGGTGATAACAGAATAATCCGAGGTAAACTTAGGGTACCGCTCCCTGAATTCCTCAGAAGGCTGAGGGCGCCAAAAAGCGCTAACCGCTCCCGCCACGCGGGGCGGCACGTGATTGGACGAGGAGTTGTCCACCTCCCCGCCATGTCACCGCAAGTGCTCTCCGAGTCGCAGTCCGTGCGTGCCGGCTGGGAGCGCGCGGACATCTCCAACTTAGTCGCGGGCGGCAGGCGGACCTGCCATACCCCCAAAGGGCCGACTATTGCTCCTGGCCGCTGCCGCAGACTCGTGCTTCACTTTGATGCGGCAATCCTTGGCCGCGTGAGGGTGATGCAAGCTCAAGATGTCATAGCAGTACTCGCAAACGTGATCCACCGTTCCTGCCGCTGCGACGTGAGGCGCTTGGAGAGTGCAGCCCTTCTCCATGTTGTAAGCTGGGCAAGGGGCTTGGCTCCCGCCCGCTGGGCGCGCCTTGCTCTTAGCCTTTCCAGCTTGGGTCAGTAAATCCTCCTTGCCGAGCCTGCCGCCCTCGGCCCGCGATATTGCCGTCCGGAGGTGCTGGATGTCGCCCACAGAGTTCCAGCCTTGGAGGAATCGTCCTTCTGTTAATCGCGAGAATATCTCCTCGCTCCAGCGTCGGACTTGCCGGAAATCGTAATCAATCGAATCCTCGACTACCTCCCTGAGGTGTGTCATCAGCGGTCTGCGGCAACTGGCGGGAGTCTTGGGGTCGTCAGACATGCGTAAGATGCCCCACAGATATTCTTGTACATTAAGAGCTCCTAAGCCCGCTCGCTCTCTCTTAGCTCCTCGGAAAACGTAGTGAGCCGGGTGGGTGGGCTTACCTGAGGTAGGCCTCAAGACGTGTGATGTTGACTGGAGGATCTGTTGCACTTGACGGTCGAGATCCTCGTCCTGGTAGGCCACGCCTACTGCCCGTCCATCACATGGAATCCAGGGATGCGCAAGCTGATCCGTTGATAAGCCCGCGAAGTCTGAGTTTGGCGCCAAACCTGATGCCCTGGATGCCATGGCCGCTCCTGCGGCAATGGCTGCAGTATCGGTCACGTTGACCGCGTTTCCCGTGCAAGGCATTATCGCCCTGTCGTTCGTCTGTGTCGGCAAAACGTTGCCTGCTGTTATCTGAGGATGCACCTTGCTTCTTTTTTGCTGCCCGGTTCCTGCATCGTTCCCACGAGCCGATGCGGATGCTGCCGCCAAAATGGCCTCCTTCAGACCTTCAATTTGGGCCTGAATCAGGTCCATTCTCTTTTCGCCTCTAGCGGCCCGGCCTTCGCCCGGTGTTGAAACCTTTGGGGTCTTCGTGACCACGGCCTTGTTACCCTTCTTAGGCGGCATGCTTTCTTCGACTTTCTGTCCAAAAAACGTAATCCTGAGAGGTTTAAGAAGCGCTCTGGTAAAGAAACGTGTCTTTGAAAAAGTTTATAAGACTGTCACGTGATATACACGTTACGACAGTGTCAGTTCATACAAACGTCCGGTAGGTGTCTCTTGCTTGGAGTCAGACAGCTGCCTCATGCCATTATATCTCACAAGTTCGTACCAATGACCACCATTTAATAAGACACAAAGTATGACAGATTCTTCTCTATTTTAAACTCTGCATTCTACTTTTGTTCAGCAGTTCATGTGTATGAATTTCATATGGATTACGGATCTTTAAGCAACATCTCAGTGCATAATTAATATTTACTTGTAGAGTCTTTCTCATGTTAACTGTAAAGTTCCATTTTACAAAATCCGAGTACTCAATGACAGACAATAACATTTGCTTTACTATTTTTAAGCTGTGTTCAAAATTGAGAAGGTACTGTATTTTCTTAAATCTAAAAAGTTTATACCTAAATTCGCTGATAATCTTAAGGGGGGTGTCCACTGAGCTTCCGACACACTACGACACACTACGACAAGCCTTCCGATAAGCATTACGACACAGAATCGAACGTTTTTGGTTTTTGTCGTAGCAGTGGACACACCGTTCCGACACGGCTTCCGACACACTCCGACATGGCTACGACACCGCGCGCTTGTCATAGCCATGTCGTAGCCCTTCCGACAAAATTAAACATGTTTGATCTATCGTAGAGGTTGGCTTGTGTCATAGTGTGTCGGGAGCATTCCTGCTATGTAAAAGCTATGAACCGCCCCCCTCCCCACACACACACATGCACCTTTATAAACTGATAAGTGCTTATACACATGGTATCTGATACTAGATCATTATTAACAACTGTAACTATGACTATTACATGTAAATAAACTATAATAATGTAGTCTATACTGTAATAAGGGTTTAAGATACACGATTATTGATATTCGTTTGTATTTCTGATACAATTGATAAAAAACACCGATGCACTTAGTTATTGGGGAGAAAATTGAAGAAAATCATATTTTCTATATATTTCCTATATTGATAAAGCCCTGCAAGTGAGCTGGTTGTGTCGGAGTGTGTCGGTACCGTGGCAACCTTTCTTTTCCCGCCAAACCGTTACGACACACTCCGACAAGGCCTTACGACACACTCCGACAGAGCCCTTCTGACAGGGATTTTCTTTGTCGTTGTGTGTCGTAAGGCTTGTCGGAGTGTGTCGTAAGCAGTGGGTACCCCCCTTTATTAAAGTGTTGTTCAAAAGTAAGATGTTTATCAATGGTCAAGATATCTCATGGAATCTACTGACTCCAGTCGATTTCCATTGAGTATTATCTCTGGTTTTAAGTCAGTTGCTCTACGTTTGTTTCTAAACCAAATTATTTCACTGTTTTTTTTTAATTGAGGGTTAATTGATTATCTCTTATCCAGAATTTTACTAAATCATCAGTTATTTTGGCTTTAATAAATTCATTATAACAATCTCTGGTATAAAGGACCATGTCATCGGCGTATAGAATTATTTGAGAATTAAACTGGATATCTTTTAAGGTATTAACATAGATTACGAATAAAATTGGCCCCAAAATGGACCCTTGCGGTACCCCAAATGTAAATTCTCTTTGGTTTGAATTACCAGATTTCCCTTTGGTGCTTTGTTGTCTTGTATTTAGATAACTAATAATCAAAATAATGCTAGATCTAGATTTAAGTCTATTAATCTATTGGCTAAAATTAAGTGGTTGACGCAATCAAAGGCCTTTTTTATATAAAAACAAAACAAAAACCTATAGCATTATTATTGTCATCAAGTGCCTCATAGATAAATTTAGTCAAACAAAAAACTATATTTAGAATTTCTGATATTTAGAATTTCATTTTTCGGGAACAAGCAGAGGTGTACACTGCACCACTCTGGGTAATCCCCCATCTCTGCGGGGAGCGGCGTGTGCGACCACCGCGCCGTTCTCAGCCTCACGGGCATCGAGCGACTCTCGGCGCCCGCTCCACAGGCCAGGCCAGAGAGTACAGAGTTTCCAGTCGGAGTTTTTTATTATTCATGCTCCCTGGCCTCTTCCGTATAGTGCTTTCTTATACATATTTAGGGCATCGCGTTACGTCCGTGTCCGACGACACAGCCTCTACACTGGCCAGATGCTTGCAGCCCTCGACCAGTTGCGCATGTCTGGCCATGCAATTTCCGATTGCAGACGCTCCCGGGTATTTGGTTACCCTGCCATATATACACAATATTGACTGATTTCAGATACAAGCGGCCGTATGCTCTGAGGAGTTGATGCGTAGTAATATCCGAGCGTATGCAAGGATATTGCGCAGAGTCAACTCCGAGGAGCATACATCCGCTTTTATCTGAAACCAGTCTATATTGTATTTATCATTATATACCTATGTTAGTATATCATACACATACCGCCCTCTCCTACCCATGTCGTATTTATACCCGTACGACACCTACATGGTGTATGTAGCGTTATCACGTGACCGTAACGACGGTCGTACACACGGAACGTCCTACCGCTAATCACTCTCCAGGCACATACTAGGAAACGAGACATTCAAGATGGCCGCCGCTACTGTCGAATCGACGATTTGAAAACGAAACCTCCGCATGGGAGTGTAGATTTAAAAGGCGCTCTCTGATTGGATGAGGCTAAACGGTCTCGACCAATCAGATTCGACCTTTTAAACATGGACGGCAACTGGTATGTTAGTGTCAGGAGACGTACGTACTAGACGTGGTGGCGAAGTACGACAAAAGTAGCAAATTGTAAGTAGCAAAATGGCTAAATTAAGGTATATAATAATAGAGAAACAGGCTGACTGACTCCGTACGGGTAAAATACTTGGTAAAATCGGAAATCGGATTCACCTCTGCCTTCGGCATCGGTGAATCCGATTTCCGATTTTACCGCGTATTTTACTCGTACGGAGACAGTAAGCCTGTTTCTCCATATTATCCACCTTTTCTCGACAAGTCACATGTTGATATCAATTCGTTTTAGTTATGCGCTATTTTTCCATACACACTATTTTTCCGTATGCGCCACCCAGAGAATAAAACATATCCGTACGCTCCGGGTATGTCCATACACATTCCCTATGTGTTTCCTATGGGCACTTTGTATTAGGTGGATATATCTGTATACTCCGGGTATGTTGATACACACTCCCTATGTGTTTCCTATGGGCACTTTGTATTAGGTGGATAATAAACCTACTTATCGGCCACTAGTATCTGGTGCGCATGCGCAAACATGCGCAGTGTTGTAATCCATGATTGGAGAGTTACAATTTATCGCCGCTAGATGCACTCTCCTAGCAGAGGTCTGGGGGCTTGACTTCCTGCGATGTCATATTTATGTATCTATTTCACACATTTCCGTCGTTAAGGTAATCATATTGCATCACATCAAGTCTTTTCTATAAGTAGTTTTCCTATACCTAGAGGCTAGAGCACTCCAATAGTCCATGCTAGCTGAACAGAAGAACCTGCCAGAAGCATGTGCGTATTGGATGGGCGATAATTACGGTATTTGGAAGGGTAACCAAATGTTGCAGCACACTTGCGGCAGGAGACGACTGATAACTCGCTTTCCCGAGACACCGACACCAAACCACACCAGAACTTAGCAGACAGTCACAAGCTAGGCCCATGTGTCATCTTTAAGTATATTTGCAGTGCAGCCAGAGTTTCCTGATTGTAGCTAATTCTAAAATGTTTCTATTAACTGTTCTACTCACCTGATCTATTTGGGCATTAAAATTTAACTTTCTATCTATGATCACACCAAAGTATCTTTACGTCTCTACTGTTTCTAACTTTTCTTTACCCATATTTATTTCTCTCTTTCTATTTGACCCCTAAATTGATTACCTACCCCCATTATTTTTCTTTCTATAATTCATTCTTATTCTTCTCAGTCTGGTCCAATTATCTATTTCCTTCAGATCTAATTTCATTTTATGTCTGATATTTCTTCCTGATTCTTCCCAGTTATCATTATTACATAATCTTATGGATATAGAATAGCTTCGACCCTTGGGTTACTCCACATATACAGTACTTTGTTCTGAAAAAAGATTAAACTTTTTTTTCTAACTCTCCTGTTTTTGAGGTAATTTTTAAACAACATAGCTATTTTCATATCTAAGTTAACATTATGTAGTTTTCAAAGGTTCAAATTGTTACAAATTTTCAGTTAATCATCTGTTTCAAGCTAGCAGAGATCTATTATTATTTACATTTTTCCCCTTCCATATTCCATCTATCGTTCTCCAGAATCATTAATTTTGGATTCTTCTGATTCTCTTGTAGATTCCTCTGAATCTGTTTGCCTTGGAATCTTTTGATCCCGTCTGCAATTTACTTTTGAATTTCCTTATTTCCTCCAGAATTCGTTTACAATTGCTAGCTGTTGTTTTCAGATATGAGAAGTTCATCAGGAGATATTTCCTACGTTCAATTTTAACATTTACTTCATTTGGTAAAGCTACGTGATTCCTAGTTCTTCTCCACCTAATTTCTTTCAGACAATCCTTATCTGAGTTATTACATGGATCATCCCTTTTATTCCCTTATCTAGATCATTTTCATTCATTATCGTCTCTAGCTTTTTTTCTGATTTCAGATCCTATATTTGATGAACTTTCTCTTAGATAAATCTTTTCCTGTTTTCTTTATATCATAAATCATAACAAGAGGTGATAAATGGGAACTTACATTTCCAAAGGTTTTCACAAATTTACTATTGGTATGTATATAATCTTTAAGGGTTGAACCTTCCCCATGTAAGAAGGTATCTCCATATGGTTTTCTATCAAAAACTTAATTAAACTCCTAAACTTACTATATACTCCGTTTTGCATTCGCATTTGATACCCATATTTCGTGTTTTTTTTAATAGGATTTGTCTTTCAGTATGCCTTCTAAGGAATTATAACAAGGTTGTTGAATTACCTCCAGGCAGTCTATTGACCGAAATAATTTTCTATTAGGTATTCTAATATCCACAGTGTGATGTATACCGGCACCAGATGCACTTTAATTCTCCACCATGCTCGTACCATCTATGATATAATGAGAGACCTGGACCCCCTGTTTCAGTATATTATCTAACCCCGGTATTAATGTCCATAGGCTTAACATGGGGAAGTCGAACTCCACACCTACGTTAATAACACGGTAAATACTTATTGATGTGACGTCAGACTCGTTAACCAATCAGCGAGCAGGACCTCCGGGGTGAAATAGTTCCGTCAGACTCGCGAGCTTGTCAACCATGGCGGCAGCTGATTTGCCAATTTGGCTATCGGGAATGTTTTCAAGCTGTTTAACCGACATATTCTACGAAATAGCGGACGAGACACTAAAGGAATTGAGAGAGGAAAATGATTTGGAAAAACTCACATTTTCTGTAGTCGATGATACCTGGTTGTTCGGCGATAACGAAGCGGATAGAGAGGCAGGAGAAATATCGTCTGCTTCAAGTGTAATCCAAGATGATAACGGATGGGAGGCCAAACTGCAAATATCAGAAAACAAAGAACTTAATGATGAAGAATTATTAGCGTTTGTGAAATCGAAGAGAAATCGAAGCACAACACAAAAGACCGATCAGGTAGGGTACAAAATGGGAAATATACTCGTAAATATGAAAATTATACCGATTTGCGATAAATAATTGCGATTTCTACAAACGTTGTTAAATAATTCAAAATTAGTTCTCAAAACAATTACTTCAAAGTCAAAAAATTATGTGCATTATCAACATATATTTCACAGGTTGTCAAACAGTTTCAACAGTACATACTAGAGGCTTACTATGAAGAACGACTCATGGAATCGATAGAGCCAACCAGATTAAACGACTACATTGCCAATTTCTTTTTGTCTATTAAAAAACGAGATGGAAGCGACTATGAACCCGATACCCTGAACGCCTATCAGAACTCACTAGAAAGGTAAATGAATATTTAAAAAAAACAACCAATATTTAGGTTAAGCGATCAAAAATTAAAATTACGATTTCATAAATTCTGGATTTTTTTCCAGGCACCTCCGTGACAGAAATTACGAAGCTAGTCAGATGCTTTCAACTCATCTCGCCAAGTTCTAGCATCGAAACGAAGAGAACTGAAGGAAAGTGGGTTGGGAAACAGGCCTAATTCAGCACAACCTCTAGAGGCAGAAGATGAAGAACGGTTCTGTTCGTTAGGGTTATTGGGAGATTCTGCTCCCAGGTCATTGCAAGAGACACTGATGTTTTTATTTACGAAGGGATTCGGTTGGAGAGGATGTCATGAGGCAAAGCAGTGTAAGTTTGGGGATATAACTCTCCAAAACGAAAACAATGAAAGATTCCTGGAATGGAATGAACGTTGTACAAAGACAAGAACTGGGGTAAAAGGTTCGAATCCACGTTCATTTAAGCCTAAAATCTTCGAAATTGGTGGAGAAAGATGTCCAGTTCGCTTATTCGAGTTGTTTGTATCGAAACATCCGATAACGACTCGCGAGCCAGAGTATGCCTAAACAGAAAAGTTCAATTGCAGACCCAGTATGCTACATAGCTTGTTAAATGGGTGTAAATTATCTGGGAAAAATTGTTGCAAACATGGCTTCTCGTGCAGGTTTGGAGGGGAAATATACCAACCATTCACTCAGAAAAACTACATGTCAAACCCTCCAGGCCCAAAATATCGGCCCTAACGTGATTTGCCAACTGACAGGGCATCGCAATGTCAACTCACTCAATCGATATGCAGTGGCAACCCGTAATCAACAAGAACAAATGTCTAACCTGTTAATAGGCGGGAAAAGAAGTGCCGATAATAATCCAGAACAACTTTCGATTGAACCAGGTCCATCTGTAAATAAAAGTCCTGCCTTACTCCCACCTCCGAAAGTTCCGAACACTGAAAACATAGGCGTCAGTACTGCTATCACTGTCCCATCTCAAAACTACCACTGTCGGAGACCCAACACGCCAAATAATCCAGTCGGGAATATCTATGACTAAAGGCATGTTCCATGGGGCGGTTATTCACGGCAACGTGAACATAAATATGCATTATCATGTCTCTTCTACCTCCTCCAGTGTAACATTGTCTCCGACCGATAATACGAACATGTGATTTGCAAAGGCGCCACTATGTCGGCTAGCTTTAGGTCAGCTGAGGTCAGGGTTCAGGGGTCACGTCCCACTTTTTCGCCCCGGTCGTAATGTTTGTTTTGATTATAGAAATAAAGGAAACCGACAGAGGATTTGCAGTGATTCTAAACGGGACTATATCGTCTCCGCGATATACCCGCACTACTAACGGTTTACCGCTAGAGTGACCCAGATTAATGCGTGCCAGAGCGTTCGTAAGAGAGAGAGAGAGCTATTCTATCAAAATGGATTAAAATGTGATCAAGTTACGTGTTATGAAGGTATGTAATGGTTTATTAAATATAGACCAATATTCTTAATCGATTGTCCGGGGTTAGATAAAATCTGAAACCCACTCGAAGAAAATAACTTGGTCGTACTTCACCTCGTTTGATCACGCAGTAACACACGAAGCGCACTTCTCGTGGGTTTCCTTCTAAGTTCCTGTCCTTTCAAACGCGTCGTCTCAGGTTGTATCGGGAACTCACCACAAGGCACCACGCTGGTGTCAGGCTCACCTCAACACCAGGCTTCTTATCCCACCTTACACCGACAGAGGCTTTATCCTATCCCTAATAAAAAACGCCTTAGGTTTAACATTGACTCAGTGTATTTGACGGAGCGTTGAATAAAGTATTATTTATGCACCAAGGTGAATAAAAAATCGGACCAATCAGGGACGAGATAACGAAAGTAGATCCGGCAGCATTTATAAACGTGGCTATCCTCCAATGAGTGTCAACACACTACTAACAAGGATAGTTACAAATCTTTCTCTCTGCATATCGGTGAGATGGGGTATGATAAATACGAAACTGAACTCGAGTCAGGTCTGCTACTCACTACACTCGGCTAACGTCTCGTGTAGTAATACACAACCTGCCCATCGTGGCAGAAATATTGACAAGACTAACTCTCGTTTGGTTTCTACTAATTATCTCAAACCTGGTATTCTTGTCACATAGGCTTAACATTGAAACCTCGTTCAGCATGTCACTAGAAGTATTGCAGTCCGTTCACCATGGTCTATATCCTGTGTGTTCCACTCTTTTAGCGTGTACAAGGATGAGATAGATACAGAAATCAACTTGTTTTGTTCAAAGAAGTTCTCCAGCTCGTTTGAGTGCTACGTGATATTCACTCGGCTGTCGGCTCGTTCATATCACACCGCATCAAACTCGTGGAGAACGTTGACTTTAAACAAAACTCGTTGGTTTCTTCTTTAATCTGCAATAGCCAATAAAGCGTCCTGAGATCTCAAGCCGCCTCTCTGTCTCTTCATCCTCTACTCATACGTACAATTCAATAGGAATAACAGCGCCTAGCGCATCGATGCCTTACAGCGCTGTAAGAACAAAGAAACCCCCTCCCCGAGTGGGAGAGAGTTGTCGGTATAGTCAAGTTGGTATTGGTTGGTCAGTGTCAGACAGACGGTTTGGTCAGTCAATATCAGCCGATCGGTCAACATCAATTGGTTGCTATTTTGATAGAAAAATGGTAAAAGAGCCACCTAGATGTTGCAATGGTTGATATTTAGACACGTCTTTGATTAGCGAGGCGTCGACACTGACAAGGTGTGGGGTCTGATGCCTACAGAGATTTGACAACCCAAAGTCCTCATTTTGACTAGTTTTTGACAAGCTACGTACACTTCGGACTTTCTGTGTTCTGTAAGGCGAATATTCTTCAAGTGGAATTGCTTAATATGGCGGATAGAAAATCGTCGACCTGAAATTTGTGTGCCCGTTTCCACCTGACGATTCATCGCCCTACATGTGTCAACAGCCAGAACGTTGCCCAGAACGTCTAAACGCAGCACTCTGTCCGTCATGTCTCTCCGACGAGCGGCTCGGCTCCCCCTCCCTTAGGCCTCATTCACACTCATTCCATTGAGAGTGTGCAGATTTCAGTCAGCGACTATAACCAAAAATCTCTGCCTTTTCGGCAAATAGTAATGGAAAATATAAAATCGTTGGCGACTGTTGCCCTGCCCTCTGTGATGCGGGCATGAGTCGCCAACTTGAATCCCTACCAAAACGGCACGAGTCTCTTCCGATCTAATTTCAATGACGCTAGTTGGGGACGCTAGTCGCCGACTATGGCCTCCCATCCACTGTGACGACGCCAGACACCGGCGTCCGGCGGAGCTCGCCGAGTGGGATGCGCGTGTTCGCGGTCCGCCCCGCCTCGCCGGGGGAGGCGCCCCACTCACAGCACAGGCACCTCCCTAATGAGATCCACTTCTTACTCATGATCACATTCACGCCTGGAAATGCCCCAATTTAGAAAGACTTCTCTCATTTTGAAATTTTATAGTCAGCAGGAAAGAAATCCCTTTTACAAGCGAATAAGGTCGGTAAATTCTCAATTAGTAGCCAATGCTAACCCATTACTCCAACTAGTCGTTCATTGTGTATTATCCATTTGGGCTCACGTAGATTCGTTCACCAGAATCCTTAATTGAATTAATCAAACTACATTCGTGGAGACAAGCCACTTGATGGGAGCCGGAATCGCTGACGTCAGTCCCAGATGTGTCGCATATATGTTACATTTCCATGTCACCTAGGAGGCTCAACTTCCGTACTGTAATATGTCCGATACGGCGAAGTCACGCCCACTTCACAGCCATGGGCAATTTTGTAATGGATTCCTCTGTCGAATTTGATGAGTACGTAATACGACACAACCCGTATATATATATATATATATATATATATATATATATATATATATATATATATATATACATATATATATCTAACCCCTGTTCGTTGATTGACCGTAGCAAACCTAATGAGGCGCTGAGCATTTGGTCGTATGTGGGCGTATCTATTCCTGGAGGGAAAAAAGGTTGAAGAGAGAAATATTTGCACTTACGCTTTGTCTTAGAGCTGCAATGTACTACTTCGGTTTGTTTTTCCGGACCCTGAGTTTCCGGGGCACAAAAAGTTCCACGAATTGCCGGGGAAACTGGTTTAAAACCACTTCTCGGAAGGAGTGGAGTAGCACTTCCCATTTTGAAGCGGTCAGGGGTGTTCCTGGAAGAACTTTCTTCCGCTAAACCTGTCGCTCCATCCTCGGGCAATTTAATGCCTTTTATCAAATTAACGAGCGAACTGACTTCACTTCTTAATTCGTTAACCTCTTTTCATAGTTTTTCATTATCTTCGGTCATAGGCTGAAGCCAAACTGGGGCCGCAGAAATTTTGCGTTCAATTCTAATCGTTCTACCCTTATCTTCCACCTCTTCCTCTGGATAACGTTCTTGTTCTATTTTGTCGACTCGACAAAACTCGACAAAATGGGAACGGGCATCGAATTCCCGGTGGCAATTATCACACCGCCTCATTTCAACAGTAACATTTAACAGTACTGAAAACAGTAGAACATTGCTTAAAAGCAAAACGAAGCTGAAGGTAACAAGAGGGTTGAAACAATTGAAACCATTGAGACCAGAACGACCAACCTGTGGTACCACGCAGTGAAAAATTTTTCTGCTGGTGATATACATCCGATCTGGTTGAGGGTGCGAGGTGAAAGAGGGGTTGGGACTCGTCTAGGTACAGCAGGTCGACTCCCTCACGTGATTTGACTTTAGCGCCTCCGTGGATCCAACGCGAACCTCAGGAGAACCTCATAGGACCTCTGGTGGGATGTAGCAGACTCTCTCTTCGTTTTATACTCATATAAAACCCGGTGGCTTTATATTCCTTATAAACCGTGTACGTTCCAGAAGATGATAAGAATAGAAGATTAAGTATATGAATATATCATCAATGAATATTATAATATAATATATATATAACAAGACTTTCTGTTTGGCTGAGAATATGATTAGGGGTCTTTATTACAATAATTTGTCATATTGTCACTTGGCAAATAATAATAAATAATAAAAAAAATCTGAAGCGTGGTGGCCGGCGGTGGCGGATCCCTGTAGAGTGAGGTCGATCCCTGGTCCTGCCCGTCCTTTTATGGTCTGGTATCCGATGCCCTCTGGTGTCAGGTTCCTGAGTTGTTGGTCCCTGGTCCATGAACGCCGTGGTCCCCTGGTGAGACTTTACTGGACTACTATTTTATATGTCCATAAAGACTAGTCTTTATGATTCACATAAACCGTGTACGTTCCAGAAGATGATAAGAATAGAAGATTAAGTATATGAATATATCATCAATGAATATTATAATATAATATATATATAACAAGACTTTCTGTTTGGCTGAGAATATGATTAGGGGTCTTTATTACAATAATTTGTCATATTGTCACTTGCCAACCCCCTGCCAAACAGAAATCAAGGGGAAAAAAGAGTATCAACAATATGTTTGTCCAACTGTATCTTGTTTTCTAATGTTCTTTGTAAGTAAGAAAGAACACTCCAACTTGACCAATCTCCAATTTCTTTTATATCACTGAGAGATACACCTGCCTGGTGCAGAGCAGATGCACCACCCCTGCGTAGTGAATGTGAAGTAGCCTTGTCAAGGCCGTTCAAAGTCAACAGTTGAGAAAACTTTTTGGAAAACCAACCATAAGTACATTGTTGTAATTTCCCATTTTTAACGAAAGATATTAAATGATTTTCTGGTTTAAATGAAGCCATACGTAGTAATTCTGATATAAATTGAAATACACAAAAAGGAGAATCCTTTATCTTTGAGAATGGAATTGTCAAAATTCGATCATTAAATTGAATGGTTTTTGACCTCGTAATTTTTAAATAAACATGAGTCTTCGTGTAGGTAATATCTTTTACCAAAATTGCAAAACCTTCCTCGAGAATATTCGTCTTTCTCAGTAGTCCACGAAAACCTAGAAGACATGATAACCAAAAAGCCATATCTTCCATTACAAACAAATTCAATGAGAAATATATCATTAATAATTCAATTTTTTGAATTGGTCTTGCTTGTTTTACAGTATAACCAATGGTTCTTTTAATTCCCATTAGAGTCGTTTTAATCTGGAAATGATCAACTGGAACGTGATCGAAACCATTTATATTATGAAATACCCATAGGGCTGAAAGATAATTTATGATACTATTATACTTAAAAGACTTCGCCATGTATGAAATATACATGCAAACGACATAAATAGTCGCAGGCAATGGAAGAAATTTAAATTCTTGACAAAAACGAAGGTAGTGTCTCCATTGGCATTTTCGTGTAATAGACGTATTCGTAGACATCCAACTCTGTTGGTACTCGTACATCTCGCCGTCAAGACCTATAACAACAAAATTGGTTAAACATGAATGGTGGAATAATAGATTTATTCCTCACATCATAACGACGTGACAAAAAATCGGGTAAGATATTATCCTCCGATTTAATATAACTAGCTGTTATTTCAAAGTTAAACAAAACGCTAAGCCAGAAAAGCTCCCGCAGCCAATTCATAACCTGCAAATTTCTACTCCTTCCAGTATTAATAGCAGTAATAACTTGAGTATTATCTGAAATTAATTGAACATGATAATTTCCCCATAAGTGACCCCATTTTTGGACAGCTGCCATCACTGGCCAAAGTTCCAAAACATTTATATTTTTGTCTACCGATTCCAAAGGGCAATGGAACCAATGGTGGGATTGAATATGGTCGTCTGGGACTCTGGGTAAAACGTCAGTCCATACACCAATTAGAAAATCATTAGCAAAGGTTGCACCAAAACCTGAAAAAGACGAATCTGTTTGTACTTTTATCAAACCATGATGTTTAGGAATTAACAAGTGTTTACTACCATTAAATATTGTTAAAAAACCTTTCCACCATTGCAAGTCCAATCTTAACCAATCTGGAATCTTGCAATGCATCAGTCTGTCTTTCATAAAAGTGACGAAGTTGATCACCCTCCGAGAAAAAGTTCTGCCACCTTTTACTACCGTGCTAGCATGAGCTAAATAGCCTGCTAACACAGCCATTTCATGATAAGACGCTGAGTCTTTAAACAGGTATAAATCAATTAAATCCTTCAATTTAATTAACTTTTCCATAGGTAAACGTACCTGCATATCTACACTGGATAACTCAATTCCTAAAAATGTGATTTCTTGTGTAGGACTTACCACCTTGGGCCATGCTATACCGAATCCCAATGACCTCAGGAAATTGATCAAAATCCTGAGTTTTTCTTGACATTCTGCAAAAGTGTTACCGATTATCAAAAAATCGTCCAGGTAACCAAAAACTCTATCCACCCCTCGACGTTCCATTGATCTCACAATGAACTCGGTCAATTGGGTAAAAATATAAGGAGCACATTTGAGACCGAATACCAATCGGTTTGACTCAAAATACAAAGTTCTACCATCATCAGATTCCCATTGAAAACCCTGAAAACGTCGATGATCAGGATTAACTGGGATACTTCGATACGCTTCTTGGATATCGAGAACTGCAAAATAACAACCTTCAGAAATATTATTCATAACTGTATCTATATGAAGATATTTGAATTTAGAACAAACCTCGTCCATAAAATTATTAATACTATCATTCAACGGCCTTTTACAATCTGTAATAGGTCTGAGCTTACCAGATGATTTTTTCACTGCTCCCAACGAGTGAATACATTGGGGTGGGTCTGAAACAATAGTATTTTTTTCTTCAATTAATTCTTGAGCAATAGTATCGTTCATTTGACTACGGTATTCACTAGAATAAATACTATTATAATTATAAGAAAAATAGGAACCTTTGAAAGTTGAATCTACAATAGAAAAACCATCTCTGACTCCCAGAAATATATAGTCTGCATTAATATCAAAAGTTTTTGAATAACATTCATCATAAAAATGGCAAACATTCAGTTGGTTTCTTCTTCCTGTAATGAAATGATTATTATCACATTTCTCGCCACAAGGGCGAACGAAGGGTCTAGACGTATCTACCTCCGGATCATTGTCTTCCCCTAAAATCGTAGTTTCTAGTGAAAAATTAACATGTGCCGTTGTTTCATCCGATCCACTCGTGCAGGCAGAAAAACCAATACTATCAGACAAATTAACTAATTTTTCATTTGAAGAAAATTCTATCTGATCCTGTACGGCAACAGGAACAACCTCTGCGCAGGAAACAAGCGGTAGTCCACGCGATGATTTTTCATCGCCCACCATCGAAATAGAGTCGATACAGGCCGTGCTAATGTTATTTCCGTATACATCGAGATCATTATATTTCCCCTTATTTGCAATTCGTTCAGGGGAAAAAACCTTATCCTATTTAGGATCTATTTTTTCGTTTGATTTATCCTTTGAGCCTTTTTTGCACGACTGGACCGGATGACCCTGGCCACAATAAGAACAATCATGTCGATAAAGACAGTTAGGGAAAACACAACCCTTGGAGGTATTGAATTTCCAGCAAACCCCCTCGTTCTTACCTTCTTGACACCTATTGGTTGATTTCTTTTCAACCTTGTCTTGGAATTCTTTTAACTTTTTCGAAAGATTAACGAAAGCAAAAGTTGTCTCATAATTAAGGAACTTTTCTGTTAAAAAGGAGTCACCATAGCCGAAGCCTTCCATACCCAAACTGTCTGCTTTTTCACGCATTGCTAAATCATACTCCACGAGGGATTTGCCCGTATGGGTAGGTTTGCGGTCAATTAGATACGAAATATGATCTGCTAAACCTTCAGTATTCAAACCTTGTGAAGACAAAGTTCTCAATAGTCCCATATTTGCGCTGAGTATCTGGTCAAACGTTGGATTATCGCAGCTAGGAGGTAGAAAAGGAGTAAGTGAAAAGAATTTGGACTTACGTTTTACTTTCTCTGAACAAGCATGTGTGCTGGTGCAATTTGGTGCATTTCCTTGCACGTGCGGTGGAAGAAATATTTTTGCATTAGGATACACAGGTCTTAAACTAGGGTTGGTTTGTAACCCCCGAGGCAATGAAGCTTGACCGACAATTTCATGGGTGAATGCGTTTGGCATTGCACTATCGCTACCACGTGGCACCCTTTCAGACTGGCCGGCACCTTCCTCGGAACTATTTCTCAACTCAAAGTCTCGAAAACTGGAACATAATACCTGTATATCAGACTTAATAGAGGAGACCTCCTTCTTTAGTTTGTTATGTTCTAACAATAGGTTACTCACCCAAGGGGGCTTTTGCCACGGGGATCCGCCACCGCTTTCTGCCCTGTCTCCAACCGCTCCCAATTCCTCCTCTGTGCTCTGTGTAGAAGTCCTCTGTAACTCTTTAAATTTACAGGTGGGACAGCCTTCTCTATGTGACCGACCATCGTAGTCCAAGCCACAAGTGTCACACTTGCGCATGGTAACCAAAAGGTATACCAAAAACGGACAAAAGTCACTGAAAAGTCGACCAAAGTCGAGAAAAAAATCTGAAGCGTGGTGGCCGGCGGTGGCGGATCCCTGTAGAGTGAGGTCGATCCCTGGTCCTGCCCGTCCTTTTATGGTCTGGTATCCGATGCCCTCTGGTGTCAGGTTCCTGAGTTGTTGGTCCCTGGTCCATGAACGCCGTGGTCCCCTGGTGAGACTTTACTGGACTACTATTTTATATGTCCATAAAGACTAGTCTTTATGATTCACATATATATATATATAGTAGGAACATTACTGTTATTAATAAGTCGCCCCTCCTCAATGTCGTAGAGAATTAGATATGACATTCTCACCACCAATATTAGCTTTCTTTGCCAAAACCTTTCACCTCGAATTTGAATCACAATAGGTTCGGGGTACTACAATTCTACCCTTCCGTAATGGTAGAATGAGTTCAGACTCTGATGGTTTGTGGAGAGCTGCAACCTTCCTCAATAGTCCTCTAATACTGGCACGATAATGTATTCTATGAGTAACATCTATGAACAAAGTAGAGAGAAAAAAAAAGATTCAACAAAAAAACAGGAAACCACTAACGATGCAGAAAGGAGAACTTGGAGTGGAATCGGGGATAATAACCTAAATGGTCATCAAAGATTGTAGGACGATGTAGATCGAAATCCCAGGACCATGGCTAACCAAACCTATAAATCAAAATGTAATGATAACTCAAAATAATCTGACCTGGGTGAGAGATCTGGAGGAGAAAGTGGATGTCTGACCACAGGGGAATACAGTGAACAGCGAGAAACGCCTTTTAGGACTCCCTTCAAATTGAAACCCGCTGACGCTTCCTGAAATCCTAACAACTTGTTTTTGTAATTTACAGCAGAAATATAATTTATGATGGATGTTGGAAACAGAAAAGCAGACAAATCCGAATATAAAGTGTAAGGATCTCACTTGTAGTTGGGAACTGAATTGATCTATACAACCAGCAGGCTCTCCTAACATGGCCATTGCTGGCACCTGCCCGTGTTAGTGTTGACTGATGGAGATGCGCCTGTGAAGGAATCTCTCCTATCAATTGGCCCCCCTAACTCCCAGACATTTTTCTAAGTAGCCGTTGTAGAGTAATGTGTAAATTGCTGCTAATTCTAACGACTGGCGCCACCTACTGTATATCTCTTAAACCTCCTCACTACCACGGCTACAACGCCGCACTTCCTTCTCGGTCATCGTGCGAGACACACCTGTATTTTTTACCCACCCACCCACTCCGGGTTTCCATGTTTTTTAACAATTTTTCTACTTGTATACTTTTTTTATCCTATCCTATACCCATGTAACTCGTATCACTACATAATCTCGATCATGTTCATCTCTTAATGTACTTTTATCACTATTTATTCTTATGCTTTTACAACGGAATGAACAATTCTTATTGTCTTAAAACACGTTTATCCATTGATGTCTTAATAAAAATGTTTTAAGTGGCCGTCCAGTCTTTGTTACAATTATACCTAATCCTTGACAATAAACCTGCCAAAATTGTATCTTCAGACTTTATATAAGAGGCTCTCAAATCGAGATTGAAAATAGCACAGATCTTAAAAATCTCGCACAACCCTCTCCTACAGGTGTTATTTGAGATCTACCTGTATTAGTCACAGCTCGTACCTGCATGTTGTCGGTGATTCAGTGGAAGAAGCAGTTTCTGAATTTACTACCCCATCGATAGAGACCACTCGAAATTAGCCCGAGCTCTTAGATATTGATACTGTTGTCCACCATATCAAAACAAGGGGCGTTTTCTCTGTGATGGTCCGGAATAAGAGAAAGATTACTATCGTCCCAAGTACCATAAAATAATCAACAAAAACCAAACCCCGAAGCCTAGGTAGGAGGAATCCGAGACGATTGGGGACTTTACTAGGTCCTTTTGGAAAGTTCATTTGTCATTAAAAATTCGGCAAAGATTTCTCCACCATTGTCAATTCTAATCTCATCATTTTGACTTATTAAACCTTTTTCTGGTGTATTCACACATTCTGTATAGGTCTTTCACTGCATCATACACACAGTTATACAACCCTCCCCCCCCCCCCCCCCACACTTTTCTCAACTGCGCCTATAGAGAGGATATATTTGGGCTTACATTTAGTAATTTTTCCGGGAAAAAGTTCTTCCTCGCCAATGACATCTATTTTTACTGAATTTATCCTCTTGAACAGAATTACAATTCTTTCAATGGCAGCAAGAGTCACAATCACCGTTTACTATTCTGAACCCCTCAGTTAATCCCTTCCGGAGAAATTCCTTGTCCTTTAGGCCTAAATTTGATGCATCGTCACCGAAAATGTAAACTGCGGACCTACATCGTTTTGATGGAGCGATAAAATCGCCTGTGAAATATTGACAATCGCAGGAACCATCGAAAACTGATCCACCACCATGGATACTATCACAAGTACAACCCGGTTAGCGCAGTAACACTAAATGAGGGTGTCAATACCAGGTCACTTTCAACACCATGTACGCCGCAACTCTTATCTCAGTTATAATAATTGCCAGATGATTTAACCTCATTCTTCGTTTAAGGTGAAATGATTTTTACCGTTTCTTTTTCTTTTTCAGCAGTAACACTATCGTCATCAACAGTAAGAACTATTCGTGATATATTGACCATTAACGGCCGACTCCGGCTCCCGAGTCACCAGCACCGTGTGACAGTGTGACGGCCCTTCACTGAGTGTTTGATGGTATTGGACAAGAGTAGAGACCATGTGAGGAGGATCCACAATACTTGACGTTTTGAGTTGAGGCACAGTCCCTGAGGAGTAACGGACCTAGACGGTTTGACTCTGAGCTCCACCAGAGAGTGACGCATCGTCACTCGAGTATTTCACAATATCAGACGGATCTGTACTCACAGCACTCTCCAGACCTTCCTAGTCAGCCTTAGGTTTCACAGATTTATCGTAATTTACTAAATCCTCGTTAGGAAAAACCTTAGTATCTGCTTTTTTCGGAGATTAAAGTCATGTGATCTACCAGTCCGTTGAGAGGTCTATCCTCCTTCATCAGTTCTTTTAACATGCGAAGATTTACCAAGATTCACAAACAATGACCCTTGTTCTCCTTTTTGAGTACCTCATAGCCATACGGAATCCATCGTTCGCTAAAGTGGCATAGTGGCCATCCATAAAGTACGTACGCAGAACTGATGAAATTATGGATCCCCACCCCCTCCCAATATTGTACGCAATAGAACAACGAGCACTACAAGAAACTAACCACTTACATATGAATGCGCCCAGCGTATATAGGTATACTTTTGCGTATGCAAGTTGACCTTTTTTCCATCGTGTATACGCCTCACCTATAGGCATGTATTAGCATCCATATTGCGGTCATATATACGTCATATATGTTTCCTCTCGTATGCGCCATGTGTGAAATACAGCCAAGACGTGTCTGTATTTAAAAGGAACTTGTTACCCCTCATACGCTGGCGTGAAATATGGGCGTATATATATGAAAACAAGTCAATATTCAGCTGATATACATGTATATGCATTTACGCGATGGCGTATATAGGAATAAACTAGTTAGTTTCGTGCAGTGGAGGTAGCATACGCAAAATTTTCTAAATGTTTTTACCCCCCATCCCCCCTCAGTGCGTACATATGGATGGCCTCATATTATATATAACTATGTCTTCCTATAGTACATAACATCCATTTGTAAACAAAGCTCGCAATTACACACTACCCATTAGTACCCAGTGTTTCCTGATTGTCTGTCATCCTCACCTCAAAGATCCGATCTCATTGTCATATTTTTAAACCATCCAACTAACCGGGACGTCCCAACAATCTAACAAAAGACCGTTCCAAGTGATACACAGACCTGATGATACCGGATATAATCAGGTACTAGAACATCTCCATTTCAGTCCGTGAGTTAAGTTGCCTGCAGGGCAGAGTGGGATATTTATCTTATTTTTATATGAAACTTTGCTGTATTTGAGGCCAAAACCTGGGACAAAGTGTGAAATGGAAGTTGACGTTCTGTGTAAATTCCCCGCCCTCGTCCAACATTTACCAGCCCAACGTTTCAGCAAATACCCGCCAGAGGGCCGACCCGGAAGTGAATGCTATGGTCAATAGTGCGCGTGCGTCGTGTGGGGCGTCATTACACTCTCCCTGCAGATCTTCTGTGGTACTCTGATCTCTGCTGCAACCCGTGCACGTGACCTACCGGTATATCCGGGCATCACAACGCATTTAAAGCCATTTAAAGTCGTGAACGTCGTGTGAGCGGGGAATGAGACGGGGTTAAATGAGCTGTTCTCACCATGCATGTGAACGTCGTGTGAGCGGGGAATGAGACGGAGTTAAATGAGCTGTTCTCACCATGCATGTGAACGTCGTGTGAGCGGGGAATGAGACGGGAGTTAAATGAGCTGTACTCACCATGCACGTGAACGTCGTGTGAGCGGGGAATGAGACGGGGTTAAAGGAGCTGTACTCACCATGCACGTGAACGTCGTGTGAGCGGGGAATGAGACGGAGTTAAATGAGCTGTACTCACCATGCACGTGAACGTCGTGTGAGCGGGGAATTAGACGGGGTTAAATGAGCTGTACTCACCATGCACGTGAACGTCGTGTGAGCGGGGAATGAGACGGAGTTAAATGAGCTGTACTCACCATGCATGTGAACGTCGTGTGAGCGGGGAATGAGACGGAGTTAAATGAGCTGTACTCACCATGCACGTGAACGTCGTGTGAGCGGGGAATGAGACGGAGTTAAATGAGCTGTACTCACCATGCACGTGAACGTCGTGTGAGCGGGGAATGAGACGGGGTTAAATGAGCTATACTCACCATGCACGTGAACGTCGTGTGAGCGGGGAATGAGACGGAGTTAAATGAGCTGTACTCACCATGCACGTGAACGTCGTGTGAGCGGGGAATGAGACGGAGTTAAATGAGCTGTACTCACCATGCACGTGAACGTCGTGTGAGCGGGGAATGAGACGGAGTTAAATGAGCTGTTCTCACCATGCATGTGAACGTCGTGTGAGCGGGGAATGAGACGGGAGTTAAATGAGCTTTATTATCCATCGTATACAAAACCCTCATTGAAAATGTATGGGGTCTCAGTAAACCATGACTCATTGTATAAAACCTGCCAGATACCATAACTGTGGTATACAGATTCAAAGCTGTGGTATACGGCCTCAAAACCATGGTATACGGGCAAAGTAGTCCATTTTGCTATAGAGCAAAGAAATAGTCCCTAATATTATACCCTTGAATATGGCAACTACTGGGTTTAATTTTTTTTTTCTAAATGGATAATAAATGCAATAAACGATGATTTTGTGGACAGGCGGCTCTGGAAAGCACTCGAGGTTGACGTCGTGATACACTCGCTAGCACTTGTGTATTACTACGCGTCAACCTCTCTTGGTTTACGGCCGCCTGTCCACAAAACCATCGATTATTGTGTGTGTACTTACCATCCACGTGCATCTCATTCAACTAGAAGCCAGTATGGTGTGTGTTCACTTCAATGAGCACATGGGTCTGCAACACGTGTAAACACTCAAGTAAGTACAACATTCCTGTGTGGACACGTCACACAAAAGGAATACGTGAATAATGTTTACTATGTGATGCGTGGAATATGGAAATACTGACGTATGGGGCAGATCTCTCCCCAAACAGGCAGGCGGGCGGCAGGAGAGATACGGGCCGGGTGTGTGCTTGGAGAGTGTGGGACTGGTGCCCGGGGGGAGGCTGTTAATTGATATTGTGTTTACTGTCTGGCGACCTGCGCGCGACGCCTGAAGAGGCGGTTGGCGCATGCGTGCGGGTGATATTTGAGTGCGGGCTGGTGGTTACTGGTCGTCTCCGTCCAGCGGTCATCCGAGTTGTCATTGCTATTGCCGCAGTTGATCTTCCGGCTGAGTCGATGTGACTCAGAGCGGTCCGCGTCCACTCGACACACTCAGCCGGGGCCTGCGCCACTCCTACATGGAGACGTGAAACAGTCAAAGTGTTTTATCATTATTTGTAACACTTTCCACATTTCAACGTTAAATCTATAGATCGGGGCACAACACAGGCGATATTGACATGGCCGGTGACATCACTTACCGGAAGTCGTATTTGGCTAAGTGGAAACTCTCCCATTCAACTGGGTTCCTGTCCAGCTGAGACCTGTTTCACTCACTGCACGAAAACCACTATTTTACATATGTATGCGAAACGCGTCTAACAGTAGGATTTTGCGTCTAGAAGTTCTACCTGTTATCCGTCTCGTAGACGCCTTATCCAGTGGCGTATATATGTGTCCATGGTGCGGTCTTATATACGTTATATATATGCCTGATTCTGTTTATTTACACCAGTATCCAATAATTCTGACCTCTACCACTTGGGGACATCAGTGGTAGTATATTCCATTTGCCATTAACCATCCAAGTCTGTGTTATATGAAAATTGCAATCTTATATTACCAATTTATTTTATAAAAACTTAATTATGTTGCATTATGTTGTTTTTTTAATTGTTTTTCTAATAGATCTTACTTTCAAACACCATTTCAATGTGTGGACAGTCAGGCTTACTATATAATGACCCTCTTCAGACTTGAGGTTGAATCCTGAAATCATCTTACCCCTCGGTGAATGCGGCCGCACAGGTGTGAATGCGGCCGCACACGTGTAAATGCGGCTGTACATGTGTACCCGGCCCCCACCCGACACCATAACACCTCGCGGTGGGCAGCGGCAGGCATGGGCGGGCGGTGGGGGGTGGGGGAGGGTTTCCCACTGAATCAACCTGTACAAATGCCTCTGGCGGCGGGCGGTGGGCAGTGGGTGGCGGGCAGCGGGGGGCTTCTCACTGAGGCTTGCTGGGGGTGGCATGGGGTGGTGGGGGGGAGTCAGGGGGTGACGGGGGGTGGCAGGAGACGGGGGTCGGCGGGTCTAAAAACAACAACGGGCATGGTAGAGGTAGCGGAATTTTTAAATTTTCGATACACATACACATACACATACGCCTGGCGTATATATATCGCGCAGAGCATGTTTTATTCTGGATATGCCAGGCATGAAATACAGCCAAGTCGCGTGCGTCTACATATGGAAACTGTGTCGTAGACGCCCGAAACGCAGATGCGGATAAGAGGTGTATACAAATGTAAACAAGGCACGATACAGCCGATACGTGCGTTATAGCGATGGCGTATATATATGTAAAATGGTGGTTTTCGTGCAGTGACTAGTATTGTGACATGTCTGTGACACCATACAGACATTAGGGTTGTCTAGTTTCGTGATAACACAAGTAGCTGCTGTCACATACAGTAGCTAAGGCCTAATTTTACAGACTAGCTAACCCAGTGACAGAAAAGAGAATAAAGAAATATCCTCATACTTAATGAAGAAGACAGATAACCATACACAGACATGAACTCATGACATATATTATAGCAAAGTATACAATTACATAACAGTTCTCATCAACATACAAAATCACATTCACTTGTGTAGTGTTCATATGATGATACAAGTCCTCTTTGGTATAGCAGTACTCACAGTCTTTCACTTTCTGTTATTGTTCATTGTCTCCTTGACTTGTGGATATAGGGGGAGTGGGGAAGGGGAGTGGGGAGGGGGAGTGGGGAGGGGGAGTGGGGAGGGGAGTGGGGAGGGGGAGTGGGGAGGGGGAGTGGGGAGGGGGAGTGGGGAGGGGGAATGGGGAGGGGTAGTGGGGAGGGGGAGTGGGGAGGGGGAGTGGGGAGGGGGAGTGGGGAGGGGGAGTGGGGAGGGGGAGTGGGGAGGGGAGTGGGGAGGGGGAGTGGGGAGTGGGAGTGGGGAGGGGGGAGTGGGGAGGGGGAGTGGGGAGGGGGAGTGGGGAGGGGGAGTGGGGAGGGGGAGTGGGGAGGGGGAGTGGGGAGGGGGAGTGGGGAGGGGGAGTGGGGAGGGGGAGTGGGGAGGGGGAGTGGGGAGGGGGAGTGGGGAGGGGGAGTGGGGAGGGGGAGTGGGGAGGGGGAGTGGGGAGGGGCCGTGGGGAGGGGCCGTGGGGAGGGGGAGTGGGGAGGGGGAGTGGGAAGGGGGAGTGGGGAGGGGGAGTGGGGAGGGGGAGTGGGGAGGGGGAGTGGGGAGGGGGAGTGGGGAGGGGGAGTGGGGAGGGGGAGTGGGGAGGGGGAGTTGGGAGGGGGAGTGGGGAGGGGGAGTGGGGAGGGGGAGTGGGAGGGTGCTACATCTGGAATTGGAATTTCCCACCTGTTTCATAGCAACTATGCCTGTTGCTATGTGTATTGCTATGCTAACATCTCGGCGATGTCATAGCCGCATCGATGTATGATTTAAATCTTGCATCCTTCAAAAGCATGGTTGTCATGTTTACATCATTTGCAATCTTTGTAATAGTTTTCTGTGCTATTTGTGGTAATTGGCATGATAATTACTCTACTCCTAGCAGCGGTATGTAACTTAGAGTATTCAGAAATGGGTATTCAGGAATATGTTACCTTTGAGTCAAGCAATTATGGGATATGTAGGTATAGATTACCCAGATTACACAAATCACACTGCCCCATCTCGCCGGGACACAGGCAAGGAGGTGTTAGACTGGCCTCAGTCACTTGAACAGTAGATATATGTGTGTGTTGTAAAGTGACAATGAGTGGGCTGTAAAGTAGCTGCAAGGGAACATGGATTTATAGAAATGTATTGTATGAAGTACATAGCAGAGAGATACATATGGTGCTGTGGTGGAGGAAACAGGGAAATTGAATACAGGAAGAGCCTGGAAGATTCTGTATTAGCTCCCTGCCTGCCCATCTACCTCCTTATCCATTTACCTTTCTCTTTTCATTTGTTCTTTAACAGAGCATGCTTGGATGCCCTAAATACATTACTTAAACGTTAAAGTGGTCCATCGTGCTGTAAAAAACTATCCCTTCACTATCTGCGTGCTGTTCACTGTGATATTGGGAAAGGAGCAGGGTGCCAGTGTCTCAGCGTCTTAGAGGCTTGCCCAGCTGACCATGACCAATCACTAGAGACCGAAATACCTCAAGAATCACTGTTGCTTGATATGTTTTGATCCAATACTTTGGCATTTGAAAAATTGGTAAGTTGACTGGGTACATGCTCATTCATCAATAATGAACCTACCTTTTTGCTCCTATTTCTGGAGTGTCTAACTGGGGTCAGTAGACCCTATTTTCAGTAGGCTACAGGGCCACTTTCGATTTAAGTACTAGCCACGTACTACCATGTAGGCAACATATATGTACATGCTATTTTATACCGTTGTCGGGTCTTAAAGATGTTACCTGAGACCTGGTGAATATTAATTGTTGATTCGCATGAAGATCCAGCAAATTCTTGGTTAACTTCGTCATCTCACTACGAGTTTAATAGAACCGCTTGCTGTGAAATATTAGTAGATGCAAGGTAACTTCACAGAGGAACATATGATGGATATTAAGTTTTTATCACTTGCTTCAATAAATTGAAGCAATACACACAAAGCATTGAATTATCAACGACATAGCACTTCCAATCGTTACAAAATACTAACCACATCCTTCAGTAAATTTCCAACACAAACCATTATTCTTCTTGATTGTTCAGTCTGATGTAATCCTTTTCTGTTCACAGTGTTACTAGTCCTGGCATGTTCCCTCTGTGTGCTCTCCCTATGAGAGCATGTTTCATGAATGTTGGATTTCTAGGGAGTCACATTCCACACTCCACATTCCACACCAACGTATGTGGCGTATACAAATGTGTTTTTCCATGTATACAGAAGTGTAATGGCTGTATTTGCCGCAGAGCATATATGGAGAGCAATATACTGTGCGTGTTATATATACGCTGGTTGTATACATGCTAGATATGTTTGGCGTATATATGTTATAGATTAAAAATAATGAAAAAGGTTTACCTGGCCGTTCAGTCACCTGGCGGGCCAGCCCCTGCCTGCCTATCTGCCCCCAGCCAACCTCCTCCCCCCAGTCTCCCCCCAGCCTCCCCCCGTGTGTGTGGACGTATTATTCCAAGTGCTCTGCCTACAGACGTTATCAGAGTATTGTTCATGGTTGGTTGGGCACATAGCCATGTACCGACGGGTAGTGACGGGTGTGACAGTGGCGGGTGAGAAAGCGGCGGCAGCAAAGGTGTAGGTGGCGGCGGAGGTAGTGATGGCATTGGCGGCGGCTGTGTGGCCAGACCCAATGTCTATTACACAACCTCCTAAAACCTTTTAAAAGCACATATCCAGAACCGTACAGAAGATTGGTGTTTCAAAAGTAAAATCTACCGACCGTCCCCCCCGGCATGTGTAATTCCAGGTCAAACACTACACACTTACGCTTTTTGGTGCGGTCGGCTTGGCAGCAGTGAGTTTTGCCGGTTGACACAGCTGGGTGCGTCGGGAGAGAAACGGTCGGCTTGAACATCGATGCTGCACTTCGATGCCCTATATTCAGGAACCCTGGAGTGACGGCTGGAGACACGGAGACACTGGTAGGTGAAGAACTTGGAACTGGGGGCACGGTTGAAGACAACACTGGGGCCGACATCACAGGAGCAGCTGGAGCTGGAGCGGCCGGCGGTAGTGTAGGTGACCCAGTGTGAACCGCAGGGGGAACCGGAGCTTGCCTGGGACTGGCTGGTATGAAGGCTTGCGTTGCGTCGACCATACCTCGTGCAGTTGGTCTCTCTGGCACCGTAGCTGTTTCTGCTGACCCGGTGACTAGTGCCGCTTTTTGAATTGACGGGACGCTTTGAGCAGACGAAACAGACACGGAAAGTTTGGTCACTGCTGACAGAAGTTCTTAAAACTGAGACTGAGTGGCCCGTAGTGACGAGGTCAGAAGCTCAAGTCTGGAGTCTTGTGAGGCTGCATTTAAAGTCAGAGTCTTCAATTGGTCTGTTAGAGAAAGCTCACCTCCTTGGGTTGCAGCCTCACTCAAGTGTCCCGTGGTGTCAGGACCTGTGACAGGGCTATTGACAGCATTGACATCGGGCACCCCACTGACTGTCACCGCCGGATCCGTTTCCGACATATACAACTCGTTGTCAGCTTGAAGTTTATCTAGGTCAAACCACAGTAAGTACTCACTTTCTTCATAGCCTTTGTCAACCGCTAGCTACCTTGCAGCAGTAATGTATGAGCATTTACCTGAACCTCTCAGCTTGTGGTTGTTTCCACATTCACTGCAGCGAACTAGACGTCGATCTGCATACGGGTCTGATCTGAGCTGGTGCTTGGCAAGCGTCCCGAACACTCGTGTGTTTCCGACAGTCATTGAGAGATGGTGCCAGCGAGTGGTGCCTTACTGGTTATCATCCGAGGATAACGCTGAGTCCTGTTGATCAGCAGCAATGGTATCCTTCCGTTAGTAGTCCATGGTTTCCTGATGTTTATACCTCAATATACATTGCACATATATTGTTATCATATATGACATATATATGACTGCAACATGGACACTTAAATATTTCTATAGATCAAGCTTATACATGATGGAAAATAGCACTAACTTATTTTACGCAAAATCATATCTATATACGCCTGACGTATACATATATACATTAGGGTTATTTGTGCTGTGCACGCATACACCAGCTATCGAGGTGACCTCACTCCGGCACCTACTGAGTGTTCTAGACACAGCCAAGTGGCAAGCGGTGCTCACCTGTCTATCGTCTACGTGTTACCATCCTACTCTGCCGCTCAGCTTGGAGCAGCACTCTGATATACTCAAACCAGCAACCTCCTTCTTGATCGTCTGAACATCGCGTAACCAACCACTAATAATATGGAACACCTGTGGTTCTTATACCTTCCGACTAACGCGATGTCTTATCATCATGTCTTAACTTCACACTACTCTGTGTTATGACACACATAATTATTACAGTTCCTTAGTAATTTCCATACAAGCACATAGTGCAATTTCGTGAGTACATGCTTCACATTTCCGTTTGTAATTTGGAGCACAGCAAATTTGACATATGTTCTATTACATAATGGCCAAACCAAGTGGATTGGTTGCTTGCCAACTCAATGCAATTCCACAATGCACCAGAAAAATAGCGGACGTTACCTGGTGTAATATGTGATAGGCCAGGCCTCCAGGCTAGGCACAAAGGTAGCCTGACTAGTAGGACTGGTACTAGAATCTAGTCTGAGGTGGAGCACTAGCTCAAACAGACAGGCTCTACCTGGCCCAATGTGTGTTCATAAGCCGGGCTCGACCTGGCCCAATGTGTGTTCATAAGCCCGGCTCTACCTGGCCCAATGTGTGTTCATAAGCCCGGCTCGACCTGGCCCAGTGTGTGATCATAAGCCGGGCTCCGGAACTGAGTAATCAGAGCCGCCATTACGCCGGTCGATGCCACTTCCGGTGGCAGGCAATGACTGTATCAGTCCTATAAACCTCGCACATGCGCAATGAGGCATTCCGCGGCCAATCCCGGAAATAGGATATCTATACAGAACGACCTGAGCATGCTGTACATGCTACAAGACGAGATGGCCAGTTGACGTTCATACATGTATACAGAACAAGGTCCCGCCGCGTTCCCTGAATAACAGCGATTCCTATCTGGTTATGTAGGATGCTGGGTCGTTCTTTTATTCATTTAATAGCTTACGATTGAAAAAGAAATCATAACGAAGTCAGAGTCTACATGCGGCTAATGTTTCTACGTGTTCCGTATCACAGTGAACTGCACAGGGTGCAGTACGGAATATTCATATCGGTTTGGGGATACCATGCCCTCTGCCATCAATACCTAAAACAACCTTGGTTGTTTTACACTATCAATCAACAAGAGGGAATATCTAACAATAACAATAAACAACATAATAATGCAGAAATGGGAATTTGAGTGATTGATTTATTCAACCAAACACAAAATGAATTGAAATTTGAATACAATTTTCGAGAAATGATAATCTCTGAATTTATACAAACAGCTACAGGCTTTACTAAACATACTGAGCTGCTCCTGCCGTCTGACGGATTCCTCCATCGGGATTCCACACTGGTGCATGAAGGCAGCCTCCGACCTCCGCCGGGACTGCACGCCTGCCCTGTCCGTGTCCACGCCCATACACGCCATGAGGTACTTCAAAAACGATATCAGATGGCGGTGATCAGGAGGAGTGTACGTCGAGCCCGCCTTTAACAACGATATCAGATGGCGGTGATCAGGAGGAGTGTACGTCGAGCCCGCCTTTAACAACGATATCAGATGGCGGTGATCAGGAGGAGTGTACGTCGAGCCCGCCTTTAACAACGATATCAGATGGCGGTGATCAGGAGGAGTGTACGTCGAGCCCGCCTTTAACAACGATATCAGATGGCGGTGATCAGGAGGAGTGTACGTCGAGCCCGCCTTTAACAACGATATCAGATGGCGGTGATCAGGAGGAGTGTACGTCGAGCCCGCCTTTAACAACGATATCAGATGGCGGTAATCAGGAGGAGTGTACGTCGAGCCCGCCTTTAACAACGATATCAGATGGCGGTGATCAGGAGGAGTGTACGTCGAGCCCGCCTTTAACAACGATATCAGATGGCGGTAATCAGGAGGAGTGTACGTCGAGCCCGCCTTTAACAACGATATCAGATGGCGGTGATCAGGAGGGGTGTACGTCGAGCCCGCCTTTAACAACGATATCAGATGGCGGTGATCAGGAGGGGTGTACGTCGAGCCCGCCTTTAACACGAACACGGAGTTTGGCGGCTGCGCGTTGAGAGCCCGACTCCGGCCCTCAGCTAGGCCTTCATCTATCGGCTCCTTTACCCTTTTCTGCGTTTGGCTTTTTTAAAACTTTTATTTTGCACTAGCTCTCCGCGGCGTTATAGTGCTGTCCCTCCGAGTTCACTGTGAGGGGCTTCAAAATGAGACGACACAGATGCAATCCAAAATTCTACGCGTAGAGATTCCAAGTAGATCTACGGGAACTACCCGCTCTGACCCTGTCTCTACATTTAGTGTCTCTACTTTTTGATACACTAGTACATATTATCTTGGATGCCGGAGAAACGGGATATTACTGGGGAGGTGTTAGGGACACCTCCAATTGTAACAATAGACGGCTGTGTGTGTAATGATAGAATGCTGTGAGTTTCCTTGTCAGTCTTGACACAGCTTATGTATCATGTCATACTTTCCAATACATATTGTCGATCTTGTGTTACATTGTCTCATACAAGTTTGTGTTAGAGTTAGAGCATAGATTCTACACTGACTTTGTACTGGTTATAGTTAATATAGTTGACTTCGCAATTTGCACTACAAATTCTGGACTGCACCATTTTCTTTTAACATTATTATATATAAAATACCAAAAAAAGAAAGCAGTACCTTAAAGAACTGGACTTTAAAGATAGGCGTTTTATACACGACAAAGCGACATGCTTTATAACAACTATGTAACAAAGACTTCAGCAATGATAAATGTACGACCAATGATGATGTATGTCAACAGATAACCTCAATAAACTGCTTTAAAAAAAAAAAAGGAAAAAAAAAAGTGATTCTTCACCCAACTAGATGGATGATTCTTGGAATAGGCTACAAGAACCTCATGGAGTATGTCTTTAAACTGAATCTTTTTGGAACTTTGAACCTTGACTATCAATCCCCAAGGGAAAAATTATATTATTTCCTCTTTCTAAACAATGGAAAAATTCCAGATTAGGCGGACCTAATAAAGGCACGTTAAAGCAATGCGAACAAAACCCCAAAAAATTTTGGAGGAACGTAAATCAACTACTGAATCCTCACGTAGAAAGTGCCCTTCCGAAAATGTTTAATGAAGTTAAAGATATATGGGTAGACCCAAATGAAGTCCCAACCTTCCTGAACAATTTTTTCTCGGAGGTAGGCAGTGTACTGGCAAATTCCATTGACCCGGGAGTGATCTCGGTACATCAAGGTGATATAGAAACAGAAATTGACCACGCCACCTTCGTTCCCCTTGTAATAAACAATGTGGACTTAATAGAATATGTTAGGGACATAAATATAAGTAAGCTGTCTGGCATTGAGAACTTACGTACATCAGTGTTGAAAGATGCCCTGCTAGTACTGATACCACAGCTATCTCATATTTTTTTAAATAGTTTCACTACAGGAGTCTTCCCCCAATCTTGGAAGGGTGCAACTGTCACACCCATACCAAAAACGGGAAAATTGTCCGATCCATCCAATTGGGGCCCTATATCGATTCTCCAGACCCAATCGAAACTTATCGAAAAGATGATGCATTCGTACTTAACTTATGTTATGACAACACAGCATTTACTGGATCTAGAAAAGTATGGGTACAGAAAAGGAGTAGGAACCATTGATGCAATCAGTGACTTAGTTAATGCTCTATATGTTAGTAGGGATAAATCACTTATAATGGGATCAGTGTTCGTTTATTTTCGAAAGGCATTCGACAGTGTGCACCACAGGACACTCATTGAAAAACTAAAACAGCTAAATATCACGAAAGAAACTTTATTATGGATTACCTCTTACCTTAGTGGAAGAATTCAAAGAACTAAGCTAAATGATCAACTTTCGGATTGGCAAGCAACACCCTACGGAGTCCCACAGGGCTCCGTTCTTGGCCCTCTTCTATTTATTTTTTACATAAACGATATGACTGATATTATCAAATCACACGGGTTATCGTATAAACTCTATGCTGATGACTTAGTAATATATAAAGAGGGAAACTGTGGAGTGGAAATATCGTCCACCCTCCAACGAGGTCTTGATGACTTGCATGAAAGGACTCAGAGGAATCTCTTGACCATAAATAGTAAGAAAACAAAAGTTGTCTGGTTTGGTTCCAAAACAAAGTTAAAGAAAGCCTCTTTTGAGAACCTTTTCCTGGGTTTAACTCCCCTATCACGAGTAAAGGATTATACTTACCTTGGAGCTGTGCTGGACGACTCACTAAATATGGATAAAAATATGAAACTCACCATTAAAAAACCAAACAGAAAAGTGTTTTTACTAGGGAAAATCAGACAAATGATTACTTCAAAAATGGCCTGTAAAATTTATAAACGATGTGTAACCCCTCTCATTGACTATGCGTCCTTGATAGTGGACAAGTAAAGCAAAAAGAAAAACTTCAACGAATTCAAAACAGCTTTACAAATTTGTCTGGGAGTGGGCCCCAGGGTGCACACTGTTGAAGAACTCCATAACATAACTGGAGTTTTAAGTTTAAGACGTAGATGCAAAGAGCTGCTCCTGACTTTCACGAAAAGGAGAATAAGTACAAAACGTGGTATACATGCAACAATAAAATCAGTAGCTGAAAGAGCTCAAGAAAGACAAATAACAATAAGAGCTTTGAGTAGTAGCATGGTGAAATTACCAAAACCAAAAACTGAGTTTATGAAAAAATCACCAGCATATAGAAGCTCTGTAGCTCGGAATAACTTGCCTGAAAGTATCCGTAAAATAGAAGGTAAAGACGCCTTCAAACGAGCAGTGAAAAAGTTACCTAACCTAACATAACTATTATACTACCCCTTGGTGATGTATTCTGATATGTTACAACTGTTTCTCATACCATGAGTGTACAGGCAGCGCGGAATCACGAAAGACTTCCATGCGCCAGTGTACAAACGCGTTTTATAGACTCTTGATCACTCAATAGAGGGTTGAATTAAGATCACTGTGTTTGAATCTTTGAAATTGTAACGACCAACAAATGTCTTATTTAAGTGTTGACAAATGGGTATTATTTGGCTTATAAAAAAGTCAAAGGTAGAACAGATACTTATAGCTTATTGCTTTTCACTTTCATCCCTCATTGTTCATTGTTACTTAGCTTTAAGCCTGGATGACTATTACACCTACACATTGATTTGTATCAGAGACGATACCCATTTTCCGTATTGTAAAATAGTTAGGGTCTCGAGCCCTGCCTTTATTATTATTATTATTATTATTATTATTATGATAATGTTTCAACATGTACTATATAAAATAGTGGTGAAATCAATTGTATGAAAGAAATGATGTAGAAGTCAATAACCACACAAGGTATTATGGAAGATGTACTGACGAATGATACCTGAATAAAAAAACAAAAAAACAACTATGTGCGGGAAGAACTCCAAGCGGATTCGCCCAGAATCGTAGTTTTTTAGATATAGCAGGTAAAAAAAAAATAATAATAATTTACTTAATTACTCTTATTGAGCAGCGTTCTAAAACTCATAATCTCTGTGCAAAATAGTTCTTCCATCGCGAGGCACGAGCCTTCCAGGTGTTCCTGGACCGATGTGAACCGGAACCTCGATTACTTTCTGTCTAGTCTTTTTCGTAATTGCAATGCCTCTGCAACAAAACAATCAGAAATTGACTATGATCACTGTGTAGGAATAATTGGGGCTCTTTGCAATTTTTCCAAGCTGTCACCTAACACAAGAAAGTCATCTAGATGATTAAAGCATACATAACGGGCAGCCCTCATAAACCTGGTGACTGCATTTGTGATTCAATTGAAGATAAACAGGGCAGCTCTAGTACCAAGATTCACGTTGATACGTCCGATCAGTGTGTCGGATTGCAGTAGCCCGATATGCCGCCGTCATGTCGGTAACCGCCATAAAAGTACCACATTTTAATTCATCAATCACTTTGTCCACGTGAGTGAATTTAAAATGATTAAACGTTACACCCATAAACTGGTTAATGGACGCACCCTTAGCCCGCTGACATCTGTTGTCAGTCTATGTCCACCGTCTGCCTTGGGAAAAGCGCCCAAAGCGTGTACACAATGTGGTTTTTCGTCAATACACGACAATTTCCCACTTGCAAGTTCATCTACAATAATACCATTGATAAAAGAATAAGATTCATCTGAAGAAAAACGGTAATTATCACCATGATATTCAGAGACCAACATATAAGGATCTACAATCGTAAACCCAGACATAATACCGTCGAGAATAAATCCGGGTCCGCACCGGCACCGTAAACCCTGTGAGGGCCTCTCGTCAACATGTCCGCCCAACCGTTCAGACACATCTGGGCCCGAATACCTGCAATAAAATGTGGTACGTTTGCATCAGACATTGGAATATAATCACGAAAACCTGTGAAAAGTTCAAAAAACATCTTTGTAGAACACAAATCTTCAGAATAAAAGAAAATGTCCAAGTTAGGAGTGCCCCCACAACATTTGCTTTTGCTGGTTGTCAACAATGAATGTGTAGGTATATCAACAGAACCATTAACTTCAGAAATCAGGGTGCTGTTTAAGAAGTTACGAGGGACAATTCGTCTGGACGATGGGCGACCTGCCGCGATGGCGGACATTGGGGACGATCCTCTGTCAACATCGTCTAATAAGCCTGCTCCTACGCGGAGTGTCCTCTCGTCGATGAATACTCTCCTGACTTTGACCCTGACCGTTTGTTGAAGGACATCGTCCAGGTCCAGCACAGGACAAGGCTGGGTGTCAGTCTCTTCATAGTCCCACTACCAAAGAATTACTTCCGGAAAAACTTGTTACACCATAAAACCAAATTTAATGTCACTTTAAGGGTCATTCTGATATTACTCATCAGCATTTATGTCGAGTATAATGTCCACCGGAGGTTCGTTAGATCTCCGCCAGATGTCTCACCCTCCACCAGGTATCAGTGACGACCGTCGGCGTGAGACGAGGGTGTTCAATGGGGTTGCGGTCACTCCTGATCTTACCGCCACTCCACACACATCATAAACACCTCCCAGGAGCTGTCTGTAGGAGACTGGCCGCCATTGTGTAAATAAACGGCTTATTCCTGTGATTTAACCAAGGACAGAGGTACACGTTCCCTCTACGACACCCCCTGTAGGTGTCGTCCAATTGTCCGTTTTGGGACGATGTAGGACCATGAGGAGGTCAATCCCCTATTGGGGGACAAATTCATTAAACGATATTTCCTACCTCACTTTTTTTTTCTAAGGTTTTTTTTTTTAAAGGTTTTTATTTAGACTGGAGGTGTCAGCTTGGGTGATGAACACCCTATCTTCCGCTGGCTCCAGTAACATATTACGCGAACTGCCTCCCAACGTTCTATTTAGGACTTACATGAGGTCAAGGAAAAGGTTTGGTATAAAGTGGTGATACAAACTGACTTGACAAGAAATCAGGAGGACACAGTTATCAGTAGTAGAAAATTAGCAAAATGCAAGATTGAGAAAAGACTAAATAAGAAGATATAACATACACTGCACGAAAACCACCATTTTACATATATATATACACCATTGCGATAACGCACGTATCGGCTGAATATTGACTTATTTTCATTTATATACGCCTCTTATACGCGTCTGCGTTTCGGGCGTCTACGAGACAGTTACCATATGTAGACGCGAGCGACTTGGCTGTCTTTCACGCCTGGCGTATCCAAGATAAAATATGCTCTGCGCGATATATATACGCCAGGCGTATGTGTATGTGTATGTGTACCGAAAATTAAAAAAGTCCGCTACCTCTGACATACCCATTGTTGTTTTTAGACCCGCCGACCCCCGTCTCCTGCCACCCCCAATCACCCCCCGACTCCCCCCCACTACCCGACGCCACCCCACGCCACCCCACGCCAGCCTCAGTGAGAAGCTCCCCGCTGCCCGCCGCCCACTGCCCACCGCCCGCCGCCAGCCGCGTTTGTACAGGTTGACTCAGTGGGAAACCCTCCCCCACCCTCCACCGCCCGCCCATGCCCGTCGCTGCCCGCCGTGAGGTGTTATGGTGTCGGGTGGGGGCCGGGTACACATGTCTAGCTGCATTCACACGGGGGTAAGATGATTTCAGTGGTCAGCTATAGGTAACCTTGAAGAGGGTCCTTATATGCTAGGCCAAGACTGATCACATATAGGCATGGTGTTTTAAAGTCAAATCTATTAGAAAAACGGTAAAAAATTAAATAAATACAGGGTTTATTATGTGTAATTAATCAATTTATACTCAATCCGGTTTTATAAATGTTTTATAAAATAAATTGGTAATATAAGATTGTATTTTTCATATAATACAGACTTGGATGGTTAATGTAAAATGAAATATGCTACCAGTAGTGTCCCCAAGCTGCAAAGATCGGAACTAATGGATGGTGGTGTATATACAACGGAATCAGGCGTATATATGATGTATATAAGACCGCACCATGGACATGTATATTAAAAAACATGGTTATGACGCCAGTACGGCAAAACTTATTCGAGGTGTCGACGATTTATCTTCGACTCCGAGAATAAATTTTGCCATACTGGCGTCATCAACATGTTTTTTATTATTATATACCTTAGATTGGTTATAATCCTCCGATATCGACTCTGTTGACACTATCACTGTCCACCAGCGCGGCAAGTACATCACGATGCTCATCTGGAAGTTGATTGGCCTGCGCGAGTTACATTTGATCTTCGAACAGATCTTTGGTTCAAATAGATAGCGTTAACGCGAACCTGAACTACGCTTGGAGAATGTGAAGTTACCCGGATTCACTTTTTACATCACCAATCGTATCACTACTGAATGTTTATTTGATTAAACGGAACGGAATATCGGGTTCGGAGAGTGAGGTTAACATTTTCCAGTTACCATGGCACCTTGGTTCGTAGTGCCTGAATTCGCGTGTTTCGATGCATCTGACACGCGCAACGTAACGAGTTATAACGTGTATTGACCAAATATCGAAGCAACTAACATAGCTTTAACCTTAGAACGTTTAAATCGCGAACATATGCGATATTGAACGAATAATCACTCGCCTTGCCGACTTGACAGTGCGGCTGCCGATGACGCCATCAATGGGATTCCCCAGAGCGTAGGGAAACCCCGATAATGACGTCATACAAACGCGATCTTTCTTGTTGACATTTGGAAGTTGCCCGCTCGGCGAGGGTCGGTGTTGATATCGAACGAATACACGTAGTTAAGCAATTTACACGGTATTGCGTGCATGCTAAACGCTATCCACCTCGATATTTGGTCAATACAGGTGATAACTCGTTGCGTTGCGCGTGTAGGACGCATCGGAACACGCGAAGTGAAGGGATCCGCCATTTGCAATTCTTCTGCCCAGATTCATGTTGTCGGCCTCTTGGCCAATCAGATTCCGTTATTTGTTCAAAGCACGCCGTACTAAGGTCAAAGCACGCCGTACTAAGGTCCAAAGCACGCCGTACTAAGGTTCAAAGCATGCAATCTGTATGTAAGTACGATGCTACACGGCTTATCGCGCAATACGTGCGATACGAATGAACCCCCCAGCAGCAGACAGTAAGGTGTGTCATTTAGTGCATAGGTATATAATAATATACGCCACTAGATAAGGCGTCTACGAGACGGATAACAGGTCGAACTTCGAGACGCCAAATCCTACTGTTAGACGCGTTTCGGATACATATGTAAAGCGGTAGGTTTCGTGCAGTGATATAAACAGAATACACATTGACTGTCACTTCGAGATTGATTATGTTTGCGTGGACGTCTGCACGTTAAATACACTCTTGATCCTGTCATCCGTTGTGTTTCAGGAATTCTCCTGACCCTTATTAAACGATATTGGGCCTAGGAGAATCGAACGACCTTTTATTTTGTCCCTCGAAACTTTTTAAACAGCACACTGCTCGAGATCTGTCGCTGGTTGCTGGTTTGTCAAGTCACAAAATTCTGCCGCAACTATAGCCTGGAAGCCTGGCCTATTCACGTTATAGGCCAAGTTACAACTTCCATTTTTTGGTGCAGTATGGGTAATGCCTCCATTTTTCTGTTGCATGTTGGGATTGCACCTGTAGTACGGCCACCATTCACCAGACGGCGTGTTCACGGCTCAAAGTGGAACACCCACTTAGCATGTTCTCGTGAGAACTGACGTGACTGACAGTTCAAGGTCGTGCGTGAGTGGTATGTAGGACTCATTACCAGTCCCTTATTTCATGTCCACGGGGACCACAAAACACAGATAATTGTGGACGGGGTACCAGTCAAACTGCAGTACCATGCCCTCTGGTATGGTACCCTGTATTTATTTATTTGAGGGCACACGCCTCTGTGGACAAACAATGGTCTGTCAACCTTAAGGTCGGGAGTTCTAACCTCATCCAAGGCAAACTTTTTTTTCAGTAATTATAATTTTCTAAATAGTTACTGGCGACTTCTCATGCACCAGATAGTTTCTTTGACGACCGCTCGAGGCGCGCGGGGCACGCTGACGACGGTCTGTGGGCGTCTACCAGGGCTGGGCGCTGGTTGGGTGGTATCTGAATTTTCTCATTGGGCGTGCTAAAAATAGCACAGGTTCAAACCTGGGGAATACCAGACAAACACTTACGTGCAAGCTATCAGATGAGTAAATTCCTTTAACTATTGAAAGCGAATTGACAATCTGTGCTCTACTGATACATTTTTGTATATGCTATTCAGTGGTAAAGTTGAAACCTTTGAGAGAATTGTGATTCCTTTCCAAACGGTTGAGGTAATTTTCACTCTGTCTCCCTCCTGTACATTAACATGTGACGTCATTACTGCCGCCATACTGCTTCCGGGTATGGAATTCCCTACCTCAGCCGCTAGACTCCTACAGACCCTTGTCAGGCTGCCCTGCGCGCCTCCAAGTGTCTGTGAAAGAGACTAATGCACCAGAAAGATATTTCAACTTAGAATCGTATACGATTCTATTATTTATACCAGGGGCGTCAGAACATTTTGAAAGTGTGGGGGGGGGGGGGGGGGGACTGAAAAATTGCTGACTTTTTCTTGGTATGAAGTCAGACTTTGACATTGGCCTGTTCCCCAGGATTTGCCCTAAATCTGTGAAAAGTCAAGTCTTTGCCTTCATTACATGTGAAAAAGTCAGACTTTAACATTTTTCAAAGGTGAAAAGCCCAACGACAACTAAAACCTGGTCGTCCGCGAGGAGACTTACGTTAAATACACGATATTTTCAAAATGAACGATTTCTTATTCAACACCACGCACGACCTTTCATTTCGTCAAAGGTTCGTCCGCCTCCACGATAGTTTTTTATTCTGCGGTCTGGCACCGACGAGACTTATGGCCACTAAAAAAAAAAAAATTGTTTCTCATCACCAAGCCATGAAAAATATGACGAGGGCGCTTTTTTTTTTTTTTTTTTTTTTTTTTTTTTGCTATATCAAAGATGGCAGACAAACAGTAAAACCCTGCATAAGCGGACACCATCCGATCCGGGCCAAAGTGGCTGCTTACGCGGGGTGTCTGCTTACGCGGGGTTCCAGATTTTTACTGGCTTAACATTTAATGCATCCCTGACATCAGGAGCTTTAATTTGATACTAAATACACATACCTTTCATAATTTCTATCAAGGTTCATCTATTTAAAAAAAAAAAAAAAATCATCTAAAATCGTTTTTTCTGATGCGCGCGGTGATGAGAAACAAGTTTTTTTTTTTTGAGTGGCCTATAAGATACTTTTTATCGTTTATTTTTGTATTCAACGCGGCCCTGGTCTGACCGTCTGGAGCTTGTTTCTGCCGCCTACAGGTGGAGCCCGGCTTGTGGTCAGAGGCCGTTTTTTCCCTCCACCCATCGCAGATTCGCAGTTTTTCACCTTGTGCATAGATACGTTGACAAGAACACGAGGGAAAGTCACAATATCCCTAATCAAATTTGGAACAAATGTCATCAGGGCATTTACCTTGAAAATCCAGATTTCCGCCCAGATTTGAGAGTCGCACTCTTTGCATCCACTGTGTTTTTATTTGTGAGATATGTGCACATGGACTCATATTCAGCAGCAATGCACTGTGGGGGCGGCCATTCCAAATCATCCCCGTGCTCATACATACAGTGCTATAGTGCCTCGCCTGTAAATACATTGGATAGACCTCTCAATAAAACACATTTTAGGTGCTCAGGATAGCTCGCAGGGGTTACTGTGGGAAGATTGGCCCTGAAAAGACCCTCCAAGACAAAGTGCATCGAAGCCCGGCCCCCGTCACGGCGACCTTCTGAGGCAGCCGCCGCTCTCTGCTGCGACCGAGTCTTGGAATATGTTCAGGGCCTCAAGTTCTCTCTCCAGAAGCAAAATGGACTCATCCCCATCCAATTCACGTCTCAGTGGCTTCACTCCCCATACCTGGGTGTCACCCCCCAGTGTATAAGGTTGGAAGTATAGGAGGGATACAATGCCCTCTGTTATCAATACTTAAACAACCTTGGTTATTTTACTATATATGTATATATATATATATATATATATATATATATATATATATATATATGTATATACATACATATATAGCTATATAGACACCCACACCCCTACACACTGACGCCTACACACACCCCTACACACTGACACATACACACCTACACATGCATATGACGGTAATGATCAGTTACGTATCTGTGAAATATTGTAGTTGAGCTACAAGGATTTCGTTTAGATTTCGATAGGTATCATAGTCTAGGACTGAGTGCATTTGTATACATGTATGTATTAGTCAGCATCGTTTAAAATTAAACAAGGCATGTTAGAATTGTATAAAGCTTATGGATATGTAGGGTTTCAGAATGTAATCGTGGTACATCATAAACGTTACCGTATAGTCAGAGACGCCAGTCACCGGATAAGGGACGGTGGCAGGAGGGTATGCGTCCCCAGCGAACTAATTACGTGACGTCAGCGAATGTGGTCATGTGGGGCAGGAGCCAATAAGAGTACAACATGCTGAAAACCCTAGCTCTGGTAGACTAATGTGTCCTCAGGCGATTGGCCGATGAAGCGAGACAAAGATGGAGAAAATGCAATAAAATGGTGGGTTTTAACAGGATTCGAGAGATCCTGGATGAGAGACTGACCGACAAGGACAGGAGAGAGAAAAACGCTGAAAGACGTCTGACCAGGAGGTGCAGGCAAGTGGACTGTGGCAAAGTGATCTGGAACTGCATGAGATGCTGTAGCAACGATTTGGCAGGTCTCCCTTTTGCACTATCTGGAATGTCCACGCTGCATGACGGTCGTCTCAGCTCTCTCCGCTGTTGCCTAGATCTGTACACTCGCATCCACCTGTGAGTAATTGCCATATTTCACCTTTGTGTTACCAGTCGTTGATGCTAAGCCTTGTCTCTGTGGTTTCAACAATTGTAAGAGTTTGTCAGACATCACTTAGGTTTCGTTGTCCATCGGGTAATCGCCGCATCGTGTGTGTTTAGATGTTTGAGAACCATTCTGTGAGGATTCCTGTATTTCCGTTCTTAGTTCAGTTTTACAGCACTCAAGTCCTAGGGGATATGACCATGTGCGATTCCCGAGAATAAAACCTTTCATGAAACATTGCTCCCAAACTTTGTTCAAAGTCGTGATTTAATGTTGAAGTTGAAGGGGTTTATGACCATCCCATTGATAGACATTTTAACATATCTCTCATCAGCTGGAGACGTCTGGAGGGTACTAGAACCAGCGCCGACAGCAGGGAACTGGCACTGGAGAAGCGCCTCTTGTGTTGTCACGAAACTAGATAACCCCAATGTCTGTATGGTGTCACAGACATGTCACGAAACTAGTGAAACAGGTCCCTGCAGTGATAACAAACCCTCGTTCAAGTATCATGGGTTTGAACTGTCTCTCAGGTCGACACTGTGACGGACGACGGACGGTCTGGTTCTCCGATGTCGCCCGCAACAGCAACATTGACATCCGCCATTAACCTCCCATGTCCGTGTTGTTCTTCAGATAGGTCATTCAATTTTCTGTAATGAAGCGACATTTGAAATGGTCATTATTACTCTCTCATACCGCCGTCATGTTAAAGGTGAAAGAGATCTTTCATTAAGCTACATGTCAATAGTCTCACATCCATTCAACTTACCCTAACCCTTTAACTGACGCATGATGCCTCCAGGCATTACCCTAGTCACGGCAGCATGATGCCTCCAGGCATTACCCTAGTCATAGCAGCATGATGCCTCCAGGCATTCCCCTAGTCAGGGCAGCATGATGCCTCCAGGCATTCCCCTAGTCACGGCAGCATGATGCCTCCAGGCATTACCCTAGTCACGGCAGCATGATGCCTCCAGGCATTCCCCTAGTCACGGCAGCATGATGCCTCCAGGCATTCCCCTAGTCACGGCAGCATGATGCCTCCAGGCATTACCCTAGCCACGGCAGCTAGGCATCTTAGAGCCATCATTGATACTTATGAAATAAATTCAATAAATATAATAATAATTGCTTGGATTAAGAGAAATTCTGACAAAGTATAAGGGGCATTGTAGACTTTGATTTGGTACAACAAAATGTCATCAGTTACCCTGATAAATTACTCAAATCTCGTGACACATCACGTGACATTGCTATAAGGTTATTGGCTATTTGCCAAATAAGGTGCCTGCTGTAGGAGGGCTGTTTCTGCAGGTAATGCCTGTTGTGTACTGCTGTGCAGGGGAACTGGGTGCTTCAGGGAAAGGGTTAATAAATAGATAACTTCTCCCCAATCTTGTTCTTCAGCAAACTATTGTCGACATGACCATTAGAAAAGGCTCCCTAAAAGGTAAAGAGAACTGATGAGTATCATTGACATTGACTGACCGACGTCTGGCAGCAAAATGCTGAGCGTCACTGATTAATGCAAGGTGCTTTGATTTTGTTGGTGGGTGGAGAGGTTGGTCGGTGGTAGGACGGGTTTCACGATTATTTCACTCTATGTGTGGCGTTATGGGACGGTGGCCATGATCGGTGACCATTATCAGCAGGTGGAGAGGCCGCAGGTGAGGCTCAGGTACCGGCCTCCTCAGTCGCCAGGTGGAACCCGGTCATTCTGGGGTCACCGATCTAAATCTGAGGACCACTGGTGTTCCTGTGACCTCATAACGGTGGAAACGCCGCATTATGGTGGCTTGGAATACAGCTGAAAGGAAAGAAATAATGCTGATACCTCATGTGTCATTAATCTAACTCGTCTAAAATTACATGACAGGTGATTACGACGCTCCTCCTAATTGGATGCGAATCTCAACAAACGCTATTTTACAGCTACAATTGTATTGAATATCTTCTTTTGAATATTCCATCAATAAGTTTACTTCGAAGGCTTTCGTTAATGGGATATTACTTTTACTGAATGACTTTGTTTTGGATACATCTGATATGTTTGAAAAGGTTGTGAAACCCCCACGTCAGCTCCGGGTGTCTAGACTGGATCCCCCATGTCACCTCCGGGTGTCTAGCCTGGATCCTACACGTCAGCTCCGGGTGTCTAGACTGGATCCCCCATGTCAGCTCCGGGTGTCTAGACTGGATCCCCACGTCAGCTCCGGGTGTCTAGACTGGATCCCCACGTCAGCTCCGGGTGTCTAGACTGGATCCCCACGTCAGCTCCAGGTGTCTAGACTGGATCCCCACGTCAGGTCCGGGTGTCTAGACTGGATCCCCCATGTCAGCTCCGGGTGTCTAGACTGGATCCCCACGTCAGCTCCGGGTGTCTAGACTGGATCCCCACGTCAGCTCCGGGTGTCTAGACTGGATCCCCACGTCAGCTCCGGGTGTCTAGACTGGATCCCCACGTCAGCTCAGGGTGTCTAGACTGGATCCCCACGTCAGCTCCGGGTATCTAGACTGGATCCCCACGTCAGCTCCGGGTGTCTAGACTGGATCCCCACGTCAGCTCCGGATGTCTAGACTGGATCCCCACGTCAGCTCCGGGTGTCTAGACTGGATCCCACACGTCAGCTCCGGTTGTCTAGACTGGATCCCCACGTCAGCTCCGGGTGTCTTGACTGGATCCCCACGTCAGCTCCGGGTGTCTAGACTGGATCCCACACGTCAGCTCCGGGTGTCTAGACTGGATCCCCACGTCAGCTCCGGGTGTCTAGACTGGATCCCCACGTCAGCTCCGGGTGTCTAGACTGGATCCCCCATGTCAGCTCTGGGTGTCTAGACTGGATCCCCACGTCAGCTCCGGGTGTCTAGACTGGATCCCACACGTCAGCTCCGGGTGTCTAGACTGGATCCCCACGTCAGCTCCGGGTGTCTAGACTGGATCCCCACGTCAGCTCCGGGTGTCTAGACTGGATCCCCCATGTCAGCTCTGGGTGTCTAGACTGGATCCCCACGTTAGCTCCAGGTGTCTAGACTGGATCCCCACGTCAGCTCTGGGTGTCTAGACTGGATCCCCACGTCAGCTCCGGGTGTCTAGACTGGATCCCCACGTCAGCTCCGGGTGTCGAGACTGGATCCCCACGTCAGCTCCGGGTGTCTAGACTGGATCCCCACGTCAGCTCCAGGTGTCTAGACTGGATCCCACACGTCAGCTCCGGGTGTCTAGACTGGATCCCCACGTCAGCTCCGGGTGTCTAGACTGGATCCCCACGTCAGCTCCGGGTGTCTAGACTGGATCCCACACGTCAGCTCCGGGTGTCTAGACTGGATCCCCACGTCAGCTCCGGGTGTCTAGACTGGATCCCCACGTCAGCTCCGGGTGTCTAGACTGGATCCCAATGTCACATTTCACCCGCCCGGCAGCTCCGTTCAGCATCTCCACCTGTCCTAAAATGTCTCCCATGAATGTGTCTGTGTATGATTTGCGGCCTTTTTATCTGAGAATGGTGGCCACTGGTTATGGCTTTTTGCCACTTTTGGGTACATAATCATCAGGTGAAAAAGGGGATTTATCACATCCATCCGATTTCTATCCCCGACATTACACAATCTGACAACACTTTAAGACTATTTTGCTCACCGAAGAATGTAATGACGGGCTGATTCTCCTACGACTAGAATAGATGTCCATTCTGATGCTGGTAGACTAAATTTGGGTGGGCAGGTTAGTAGGTAGGCAGGTAGATGGGTAAGTAGGTAGGTGGGCAAGTAGGTAGATGGGTAAGCAGGTAGATGGGTAGGCAGGTAGATGGGTAGGCAGGCAGATGGGTAAGCAGGTATATGGGTAGGCAGGTAGATGGGTAGGCAGGCAGATGGGTAAGCAGGTAGATGGGTAAGTAGGTAGATGGGTAGGCAGGTAGATGGGTGGGCAGGTAGATGAGTAGGCAGGTAGATGGGTAAGTAGGTAGATGGGTAAGTAGGTAGATGGGTAGGCAGGTAGATGGGTAGGCAGGTAGATGGGTAGGCAGGTAGATGGGTAGGCAGGTAGATGGGAAGGCAGGCAGATGGGTAAGTAGGTAGATGGGTAAGCAGGTAGATGGGTAGGCAGGTAGATGGGTAGGCAGGTAGATGGGTAGGCAGGCAGATGGGTAGGCAGGCAGATGGGTAAGTAGGTAGATGGGTAAGCAGGTAGATGGGTAGGCAGGCAGATGGGTAGGCAGGTAGATGGGTAGGCAGGTAGATGGGTAGGCAGGTAGATGGGTAAGCAGGTAGATGGTAAGTAGGTAGATGGGTAAGCAGGTAGATGGGTAGGCAGGTAGATGGGTAGGCAGGTAGATGGGTAGGCAGGCAGATGGGTAAGCAGATATATGGGTAGGCAGGTAGATGGGTAGGCAGGTAGATGGGTAGGCAGGTAGAAGGGTAGGTAGGCAGATGGGTAAGCAGGCAGATGGGTAAGCAGGTAGATGGGTAGGCAGGTAGATGGGTAGGCAGGCAGATGGGTAGGCAGGTAGATGGGTAGGCAGGCAGATGGGTAAGCAGGTAGATGGGTAAGCAGGTAGATGGGTAAGCAGGTAAATGGGTAAGTAGGTAGATGGGTAGGTAGATGGGAAGGGAGGTAGATTGGTAGGCAGGTAGATGGGTAGGAAGGTAGATTGGTAGGCAGGTAGATGGGTAGGATGGTAGATTGGTAGGCAGGTAGATGGGTAGGCAGGTAGATGGGTAGGCAGGTAGATGGGTAGGTAGATGGGTAGGCAGGTAGATTGGTAGGCAGGTAGATGGGTAGGAAGGTAGATGGGTAGGCAGGTAGATGGGTAGGATGGTAGATTGGTAGGCAGGTAGATGGGTAGGCAGGTAGATGGGTAGGCAGGTAGATGGGCGGGCAGGTTGATGGGTAGGCAGGTAGATGGGTAGGCAGGTAGATGGGTAAGCAGGTAGATGGGTAGGTAGGTAGATGGGTAGGCAGGTAGATGGGTAGGCAGGTAGATGGGTAGTAAGGTAGATGGGTAGGCAGGCAGATGGGTAGGCAGGTAGATGGGTAGGCAGGCAGATGGGTAGGCAGGTAGATGGGTAAGCAGGTAGATGGGTAGGCAGGTAGATAGGTAAGCAGGTAGATGGGTAGGCAGGTAGATGGGTAGGCAGGTAGATGGGTAGGCAGGCAGATGGGTAGGCAGGTAGATGGGTAGGCAGGCAGATGGGTAGGCAGGTAGATGGGTAAGCAGGTAGATGGGTAGGCAGGTAGATGGGTAAGCAGGTAGATGGGTAGGCAGGTAGATGGGTAGGCAGGTAGATGGGTAAGCAGGTAGATGGGTAGGCATGTAGATGTGTAGGCAGGTAGATGGGTAGGCAGGTAGATGGGTAGGCAGGTAGATGGGAAGGCAGGTAGATGGGTAGGCAGGTAGATGGGTAAGCAGGTAGATGGGTAGGCAGGTAGATGTGTAGGCAGGTAGATGGGTAGGCAGGTAGATGGGTAGGCAGGCAGATGGGTAGGCAGGTAGATGGGTAGGCAGGTAGATGGGTAGGCAGGTAGATGGGTAGGCAGGTAGATGGGTAGGAAGGTAGATGGGTAGGCAGGTAGATGGGTAGGATGGTAGATTGGTAGGCAGGTAGATGGGTAGGCAGGTAGATAGGTAAGCAGGTAGATGGGTAGGCAGGTAGATAGGTAAGCAGGTAGATGGGTGGGCAGGTAGATGGGTAGGCAGGTAGATGACCACTTCAATTAAAAGAACACATTTCCTTCATCAACTGAGTTACAAAAAGGCTGGTCACCAGCTCAGACTCGTTCAAGTGACTGACATCTGCCGACAACACTTTATCAGCAGCTGCTCTAGGAAGGACACGTCCTTCTCAGGCCCTATTTTCTCTGATGGTCACCTGCAACACCTTCCAGGTTCTCATATGTTACTAACGTCATCTAAAAGATTATATCAAATGTCACTGCCTTTGATGTCAAAGGACATTAGGAATTCGTTTGAAGAATCGGCAGTGCGGCGAGGTCTCTCTGAGAAGTGGCTTCATCAATATGACGTACCATGCTCCTCCGCTCTCCGGACGCAACTAACAGTAAAAGTACCCATTAGATCAAGATGTAGGGATGTGGCACATGCTCCCCAACCATATCAAATGCCCTGAGAGTCGATCATGATAAAACCCACTGAGATGAAACTGCAGCACTGTGGATATTACATCACCTACCTGGCCGCTAATTGTCAGTGCCCTGAACTCTTCAAGTTGTGGAACATCACACCCATCAGCCTCAGAATACATTGAGTAAATATGTCGATATATTTTAGGCTGAACCTGCGACATAAGGGCTGGCGTCCACTGAGATCCCGATACGCTCCGATACGCCCTACGATACACCTCATGATAAAAAACGAAATCGTGTCGGAGGGACACCTATCATCGAGGCAATTGATCACGTCTCTGCAATCAGGCTTCGATTAAAAATGGGGGTTACCATTTGGTACTGATCAAAAACTGTTATGAAAGGGTCTCTACACATTTCAACATGTTGAAATGGCGGCGGTTAATTGGGAGAATCGCAGATTGTTTTGGCGGGGAAGTCTTACGTGTGAGTTTCACGTTAAAAACTCTCCGAAAATGCATGTTAAAAACTCTCCGAAAAAGGCAAGAAGTGCACGATGACCAAATATCTAACATGGGGCGTTTATGAAATACATTCACAATAATGACTGGTTTTGTGTATGAGTGGCCGTAATCTCCGAGTAGTTGACGATATGTTCTCTGTCCTCCTTCACGCTAACAGGACTCCGTGTGGCCTCAGTTCTCTGTCCTCCTTCACGCTAACAGGACTCCGTGTGGCCTCAGTTCTCTGTCTTCCTTCACGCTAACAGGACTCCGTGTGGCCTCAGTTCTCTGTCTTCCTTCATGCTAACAGGACTCCGTGTGGCCTCAGTTCTCTGTCCTCCTTCATGCTAACAGGACTCCGTGTGGCCTCAGTTCTCTGTCTTCCTTCACGCTTACAGGACTCCGTGTGGCCTCAGTTCTCTGTCCTCCTTCACGCTAACAGGACTCCGTGTGGCCTCAGTTCTCTGTCCTCCTTCACGCTAACGGGACTCCGTGTGGCCTCAGTTCTCTGTCTTCCTTCATGCTAACAGGACTCCGTGTGTCCTCCTTCATGCTAACAGGACTCCGTGTTGCCTCAGTTCTCTGTCCTCCTTCACGCTAACAGGACTCCGTGTGGCCTCAGTTCTCTGTCTTCCTTCACGCTAACAGGACTCCGTGTGGCCTCAGTTCTCTGTCTTCCTTCACGCTAACAGGACTCCGTGTGGCCTCAGTTCTCTGTCCTCCTTCATGCTCACGGGACTCCGTGTGGCCTCAGTTCTCTGTCCTCCTTCACGCTAACGGGACTCCGTGAGGCCTCAGTTCTCTGTCCTCCTTCACGCTAACAGGACTCCGTGTGGCCTCAGTTCTCTGTCTTCCTTCACGCTAACGGGACTCCGTGTGGCCTCAGTTCTCTGTCCTCCTTCACGCTTACAGGACTCCGTGTGGCCTCAGTTCTCTGTGCTCCTTCACGCTCACGGGACTCCGTGTGACCTCAGTTCTCTGTCTTCCTTCACGCTAACAGGACTTCGTGTGGCCTCCTACGTTTTTGGCGGCTTTTTGCACTCTGGGCATTAATGAAACCCATGATGGCGATTTTCATTTCGTCGACTTGGCTTTGTAACGCGTCAATCCTTTTATCGGCCTTAATCGGTTTCGTAGTTGTAGAAGCCGCGCTTTTCTGGACTCTCGTCTTTCCCGCAGTCGTTGCCTTCTTCGGTGGCATCTTGATACATTTTTCTGACAGTTCTGAAGTATAATTCCGCCTTGAAACACAGGAGAAAAATTTAAACGTCTTCTTGAGAGAAAGTTTGAAGTGAAGACTGATGATCACGTGACCGAGCACGGTCCTGTAAACGTCCGATAGGGGACGTATGTGTCTATGAAAGCGCCCTCTGTATTCATTACTGTTCACAAGGTCGCTCTAATTAGTGACCCTTCAGTAGTTATGAGGGTAGCTAGCTTAACTTCTTATTTCTTATGTCCTCCTGCTTCCGTAGACTAATAGGGGATAGAACTACTTGCTTAGCGGAGCCACCGAGACACGGTGACCTCACATCTCAATGACCTGAGGGGAGGAAAGGTGAACACTGCAAGTCAAGTTAATCACTTTAATCTCCTGAGAGCAATCTGTATTATACGATTACAGGCAATAGTATCCAATGCGATGTTCTGACCTCGTTGACAATGTCATTCCTTCAGTAAACTTCAGCTTATAGTCCTAAATGTTCTGTTTCCTTCAGTCTGTCTTAATACACTTCGTCCCTGCAGTTGTTCATTCCAGTTCCTGTTTGGTGGATATAGTCAAGTATTCCAATGTTCCTGGTTGAATGTTATAACAGTAGTCCAAACGTTCTGTGTTCACTCCACTTACTCACACGTCATGGTGCCCAAACTTACTCCAGCAAGAGTAAGTTTTGCTCTCCTAGCTCTTACTCCTAGAACCAGTCTCTCTCACTCTCTCCCGTCTCCAGCCTCTGCAGCAAAGGTGTTTTCCTCTGCTGCTTACATCACCTGGTCACATGACCAGCCATACCCTTATACAGACGGATGTTCTAGAAGCTTCCTTCTGTTTACATTCTGTTAGCCACATCCATGTATTTACATCATTTCTTTATTCGTTTATACGAGTCTGCAAGACTTCGTGACGAGTATTGTTATCTTTCAATCTCACATATTTCAGCTATTTAAACTGTTTCAAGTTAAAGCTACATGCTAGATGCCTTGATATTTGGTCAATATTCATGATGGCCTCTGTCAGACGCCTCAGAACTTGCGAAGTGAAGGGATTCACCTTTTTTTAATCTTCCTTCCATATCCATGCTTCCAGCCTCTCGGCCAATCAGAATGCGTTATTTGTTCAAAGCATGCCGTAGTAAGCTCAAAGCATGCCGGAGTAGGCTCAAAGCACGCCGTAGTAAGCTCAAAGCACGCCGGTGTAGGCTCAAAGCACGCCATAGTAAGCTCAAAGTACGCCATAGTAAGCTCAAAGCACGCCATAGTAAGCTCAAAGTACGCCGTAGTAGGCTCAAAGCACGCCGTAGTAAGCTGAAAGCACGCCATAGTAAGCTGAAAGCACGCCGTAGTAAGCTCAAAGGACGCAATCTGTATCGAAAGTAGAAAGCTACACGGCGTATCGCACAATATGTTCTCTACGAATGAACCCCCCAGCACCAGTCAGTATGGTGAGTGACTTCGTGCATAGGTATATAATGATATTAAAAAACATGGTAATGACGCCAGTACGGCAGAACTTATTCGATTTATCGTCGACTCCGAGAATAAGTTTTGCCGTACTGGCGTCATCAACATGTTTTTTTATTATTATATACCTTAGATTGGTTATAATCCTCCGAAATCGACTCTGTTGACACTCTCACTGTCCATCTGCGCGGCAAGTACATCACCATACTTAACCGGAGGTTAATCGCGCCTGCGCGAGTTAAGTTTGCTCTCCAAACAGATTTTTGATTCGAATCGATAGCGTGAAACGACCCGAACTACGATCGGAGAATGTGAAGTTACCCGGATTCACCTTTTACATCACCAATCGTATCACTACTGTTCTTTTATATGAATAAACGGAACGGGATATCGGCTTCGGAGAGTGAGGTTAGCGTTTTCCAGTTACCATGGCGCCTTGGTTCGTAGTGTCTCAATTTGCGTGTTGCAGTGCGTCGTACACGCGCAACGCAATGATTTATCACATGTATTGACCAAGTATCGAAGCAACTAACATATAGCTTTAACCTGAGACTGTTAGAATAGCGAACATATGCGATATTGAACGATAACATCACTCGCCTTGCCGACTTGATGGTGCGGCCGCTGACACGTTATCGTTGGGATTTCCCAGAATGTAGGGAACTCCCGATAATGACGTCACACGGATACGGCCGCCTTTGTTGACGCTCGCTCGGCGAGGGTCGGTGTTGATATCGAACGAATACGCATATTTCAGCTATTTAAACGGTCTCAGGTTAAAGCTAAACGTTAGTTGCCTCGACATTTGGTTGATACACTTGACAACTCTTTGCGTTGCGCGTGTTATATGCATCGGAACACGCCAAGTGAAGGGATCCGCCATTTGCAATTCTTCTGCCCAGATTCGTGTTGTCGGCCTCTCGGCCAATCAGATTCCGTCATTTGTTCAAAGCACGCCGTACTAAGGTCAAAGCACGCTGTACTAAGGTCCAAAGCACGCCGTACTAAGGTTCAAAACACGCAATCTGTATGTAAGTACGATGCTACACGGCTTATCGCGCAATATGTACGTTATGAAGGAACCCCCCAGCAGCGGACAGTATGGTGTGTCACTTAGTGCATAGGTATATAATAATATCCATAACACATGCCATGTTGAAAGTACATACACAATATTGACTGGTTTCAGATAAAGGCAGTATATCTTATCGTCAGCCTCACGGACGACAAATTTTTATTCAGCGGGGCCCAGAACGGTCATTGTAAGGTGTACACAACATGCCTAGGTTCATAGAAAATAACACAGTTTTAGGGTAACATGCATGTTTATAGATCTCTGTGTGAGGAGGAGCTATTTCAGCCCTCTTAGAGAATATGGCAACCTGTTTGAAGAATATGAATTAAGTGATGGGAATAGGAAACCTCCACCAAATCAATCATATGATATGATTATATTCTTATTTGAAATAAACTTGAATAAAATTTAAAGAAACCATATTTTGTTTCTGTTGAAAGTGTAATTTGGTAACCATGACAACCTGTGCCATTCGATGGGGGAAAAGGTAGCAATCTTTAGAACTCATCCTGACAGTCATTTTGAGGTGTAACATGCCTATATTCATAGAAAGTGACACGTTTGTAGGGTAACATGCTGATTTACAGATTAATGTGAAAATACCCTATTTCATCCCCCTTATAGAATCTAAGAATGCGGTTACCATGACAACCAGTTGCAAGAATGTGAACATAAGTGATGGTAATAAATCACCTTCACTTTGAGGCCCGGACCCGGATAAAATAAAAGAGCAAAGAAACTCCCTTAGAATCAACCCTCAACGATTTGTAGATTCAAAATGATTATGAGGCTGACGAAATGGCCCCCTACTAATTATATATTCATTATCCACCTTTTCCTGATAAGTGGCAAACCGATATTTATATACTTCATTTTCGGTGCGTACTAATTTTCAGTCCACACTATTGCCTGGTTTCAGGTTTAAGCGACCGGGAGCTAGCACAGTAATACAACCGCTTTTATCTGAAACCACTCTATTGTATTTATTATCCACTTTTATCTGACTGGTGGCTAATATTACTTCGCTTTGGTAAGGTAATATTTTCCATATGCAGTATGTTTTTCCATAATCGCACTTTATCGCAACCCGGTGCATACAACATCCGTATACGCCGCGTATGTCGATACAGAGCTCTTAATGCCCCAGTCACACTGGCGTAAATTTCGGCGTTTCTTCTACGTATTTAAATTGGTGGGGAGTACGTATTAGCTACGGATTTGGAACGCATTTGTTTGCTTTCCCTCAACGTTTTAGTACGCTTCTCAACGTTCATCAACGCTTCTTCACGCTTTTGTACGTATTGTGGCGTTTTTCGGCGCATTCCGACTTTCAATTACGCATCTCCGCGTTTTCCCGCGCATTGCGGCGCATTTGTAAATTTCAAACCGGTAGAAGACCGTAGAGGTGCGTACACGGAAATACGCCGTTTTTTACGCCAGTGTGACTGGGGAATTATAAAGGTTTACTATGCAAACTTCATATCAGATAAACTTTTATGTCCGTAATACATGCTGGGAAAACACATAGAGAAGACATTCACAGTAAATAACCGATGTTTATGTGGACATGTGGCTATAAACCAAGAGAGGTTGACGCGTAATAATACACGAGCGTCACCCTTTAGTAGTTTACAGGCCACCTGTCGACAAAAGCCTCGTTTGTAGAGCGAGGGAGAGCGCGCTGAGAAGGTTGCCTGGGTTACAGGTCGGAGAGGTCCGTGTGAATCAGCTTCTCAACGACCTGTCCCGGGAAGGCCTAAGATCAGTGACATCAGAGAGATTGTCATTGTTCTCTGAAGGAAGTATTTGAGACACTATCCATTTTGCAGGAAATGTTTTCTGTGAGATGCAGTTGAATAGACGAGTGCTTTGATCTTGGATGGTCTTTGAGTACCCGAGATGTGTTTAATAGAAGATGTCTTTTTAGGGCCGGCATCGACTGAACCCCCGACACGCCCCGATATACCCCACGATGCACCTCCCGATAGAAAAACGAAATCACGCCGGAAGGTGGCCTCTCATCGGGGCAGTTGACCACGTCTCTGCAACTAGACTCCGATGAAAATGTGGGGTCTGCAATTTGGTACCGATGTAAAAGCTGTATCGTAGGGTCTCTATGACACTTCAACATGTTGAAATAGTGGTGGGTAATCATGAGCATCGCAGAGTATTCTGTCGGGAAAATTGTTCTCATGTTAGATACTGATCGGAAAAGTATGCTGATTCCCAGTAAACACACGACGTGGCTCACAGTGATTCCCTGCGTATAAAACGTACAAGTGTTACGGTTTACTTACATCTGTAGAACGTGTGGTAATATTAGGTAATTCTACGTAAATTCACATAATTCACTAGATGAATTCACTAGATGGCATGGCAGTAGTTTCTGTGAATTGTGTGTACTTCTTGGGGAGGGTATAGCCTGTTAAGTTGGTTTATTACCAAATTTACCAAAACCAGCACTCTCAATTATTGTTAATGTCATTCAGGCTATGATTGGCTGATATTTTTGTCACTGCAGTTATCCAAATTTTGGTAATTTTGGCAGTTGGGTTGGACCACACCTTTCTGCAGGTGTGTGGTGTTGACACTAGTGTATGTTAACTATTTTCAAGCTGAGGAAAAACTATAGGCAAGTGATTAAGCCTACGACAATAAAAAGTATACAGAATTAACTATACCTGAGTATAGCTGACTATAGTCCATAGTGATACCTTCAAGCTAATTATACCCACTTCACTACTTCATAGAGAAATCCCCAAATAGGTATTCCCTTTCTATGTAGATAAAGCTACCCGAGATATATATTCTTATAATTATGTAGATTTCCGTTTCTAAATTACATAAAATTATGTATTTCTCTGTTGGTATATCAACATGAATTTAATTAGTTTAGAAAAGTAAATTTATATTTCTAAACTATGTGAACTGACATAAATGTCTCAAATCTACGTAGATTTACGTTGATTAATCTACCAATACGTGCTACAGACGTAACTAAACCATAACATTTTCACGTTTGTACTACGTAAAAACTTATGTTATTCCTACCAAAGAATGTCGTTAATTTACGTAGCTAGCACGTATTTGTGTTTACCGGGTTTTTGATGAGGTTAAAGTGTCTCAAATCAATACTTTCCTAGTTTGACTTTATAAATACAGTCTTTTAGTACCGGAAATATTGTTGTTCTGTGTGTCCTGGCAAACATTATTGATGCGATATTGCACCTTCCCGATATGTCTCCGATATTGACCTTTTGTGTCAGAGCCATATTGGGAGGTCTAAATTTGTATCGTAGTAGGTGGATGCTGGGCCTAACACTTCATTCCAGAAGAGCGTCAGGTGTAGTGTGGTGACAGATGCTTGTCTCTGCCTCGAGTCACACCAATCTGCTGTGACTTCTGTGTCAGTATCGTGGTGCGTATCGTGGAGCGTGTCGTGGAGCGTGTCGTGGAATGCGTCGTGGAATGCGTCGTGGAATGCGTCGTAGAACGTGTAGTAGAACGTGTCGTAGAGCGTGTGGTAGAACGTGTCTTAGAACGTGTCGTAGAGCGTGTCGTAGAGCGTGTCATAGAGCGTGTCGTAGAACGTGTCATAGAGCGTGTCGTGGAACGTGTCGTGTAGTGCGTTGCGGAGTGCGTCATAGAGCGTGTCGTAGAGCGTGTCGTAGAGCGTGTCGTGTCGTGTCATAGGGCCCTGTCCAATGGGCGTCGGGTACAGCTGGAGGTGTAAACTCTGGTGGGACGTGGGTGGGTTCCAGGCTTTATCCTACCCCTAATAAAAAACCGCCATAGACTTAACATAGGGAAATTTTATGTGGCAGGCCGTGACATAAAGTGTTTTTTATGCCACTAGAGTAATAACAATATTGACCAGAGAGCAGGATGTCAGCTACTATGAAAAAAGTTCTGTTCGTCGTTGACTCAATATTTATCTTTTAGTTTTACAAAAGCATAGACGGGGTAGGATAAATACGAAACCGAACTCGAGTTAGACTTGTCAATGTCTATGCCACTCTGGTCAGGTCTGCTCCTCACTACACTCGGCTACGCCTCGTGTAGTAATTCACGCCCTTCCCGTCGTGGCATAGACATTGACAAGTCTAACTCGAGTTCGGTTTCTACTAATTACCCGTGCTGAGCTGCACTCCCGCATGCCGCGACACACACTCACCGTGTTCAATAAGAAACGGCCGAATCGGCCTGCACACGGAGCGGTAATGAGCGGGTGATTAGGTGAAGGAACCCTCATCGAGAACTGCTAATTGTTAGCTGCTGCTGATATGTGAGTGTTTAGTGAGAGATGACCAGACGGTTTAATGTGACAGCCCGTTCACGCCGGCTGGAGGCGCTCTCGGGGGACATGTTGGGCCTCATTAACCATCAGGTGACGGCTAATTGTCACTCGCCAAGGTCAACAAGCGGCAGGCAAGGACGGCCACAGTCTGCCAGTCTGGGGTTCACTCCTGAGACACTGAATTATCGGTGGCAGATATTAATATGACGTCATATCTCCAACACACGCCATTTTGTGTTGGCGATCCTGGAAGTGGCTGTGTTTCGATTTCCGGAATCGCCGACACAAAATGGCGCGTATACCATGAGCGGGTATTCTGTATGGCCTGAAAAGTTGGTTTATTTACCAAATTTACCAAACCAGCAGTCTCAATTATCATTAATGTCTTTCAGGCTATGATTGGCTGATATTTTTGTCACAGCATTTATCCTAATTTTGGCAGTTTGGTTGGACCACACCTTTCTGCAGGTGTGTGGTGTTGATATTAATGTATATCTAGATTTTCCACCTGGGAAAAAGTTGTAGGCAAGTGTTGGGGCCTATTATATAGAAAAAGTACACAGAATTGACTATACCCGAGTATAGCTGAGTATAATCCATGGTTACACCTTCAGGCTCACTTAATCATACTCACTTCTTTCCTTCATAGGGAAATCCTAAAATAAACATTCCCTTCCTATTTAGATAAAGCTACCAGAGATATATATTCATATAATTGTGTAAATTTCCGTTTCTAAAATACATCAAATAACCTGCCATTTCCATGAAATGAATGACACTGGCGGCCTTTGCAACATATATAGTTACGTATGATAGCTATATGCAACTCCAGAGACCAGTGCGTCCCGGGGTCGGGACATGGCCGGCACCTTCTGCACCCTGATATAAGGCCAGAGCCTCGGCAGGGAGATCCAGTGTGGCCCGTAGGAGAGTGTAGAGACGTCTCTTGACCTGTCCACACAGGGCTCGTGAGTCCGGGCTGTGACGGGCACTACCAGCAGTTAACTGACCACAACCAGAAAACACGGTAACCAATACAATATGTGCACTACTTCAATGTCTATCTGTGCACCTGTACCTGTGTATCTGTATCATTACACAGCATAATCTTACTGCATTGTGCATGTCTGGCCAGGTGAGAGAAAGGTGGTAGTAATCCAGGACAGGCATGGTCAAGATTATACCGGTCCTGTATAGGTTATTTGTAAACATGATTTGTGTTAGGGGGAGGGTGTATGGAACTCTGTGTATCAAATATATGTCTATGTATGTGTATCTGTGTATATAAACATGCAGAAAAGTACTCATAATACATCATAATGTGATAACTCTCAGTGGGAATTCATGTTATATAAGATTTACCTTCCATGGCCCGCCTGTAGTTATATATATATATACACCCTCAGATCGCCGACGGCGGCCGGGGACCGGGTGAGCGGCGTGTCAGGTGCAGGCAGAACTCGGCCCTCTCACTGTGTGAGGGGCGGCATTATATAAATATGCGGATTTCCTCATGATTTAGGTCTGATAACAAGCAAGGGCAAGCTGTTACTGAGTGCCTTCCCACATGGAGCTGACTGAAGGCCAGGTATCACTGAGTGCCTTCCCACATGGAGCTGACTGAAGGCCAGGTATCACTCAGTGCCTTCATACATACAGCTGACTGAAGGCCAGGTATCACTCAGTGCCTTCCCACATGGAGCTGACTGAAGGCCAGGTATCACTCAGTGCCTTCCCACATGGAGCTGACTGAAGGCCAGGTATCACTCAGTGCCTTCATACATACAGCTGACTGAAGGCCAGGTATCACTCAGTGCCTTCCCACATGGAGCTGACTGAAGGCCAGGTATCACTCAGTGCCTTCATACATACAGCTGACTGAAGGCCAGGTATCACTCAGTGCCTTCCCACATGGAGCTGACTGAAGGCCAGGTATCACTCAGTGCCTTCATACATACAGCTGACTGAAGGCCAGGTATCACTCAGTGCCTTCATACATACAGCTGACTGAAGGCCAGGTATCACTCAGTGCCTTCATACATACAGCTGACTGAAGGCCAGGTATCACTCAGTGCCTTCATACATACAGCTGACTGAAGGCCAGGTATCACTCAGTGCCTTCCCACATGGAGCTGACTGAAGGCCAGGTATCACTCAGTGCCTTCATACATACAGCTGACTGAAGGCCAGGTATCACTCAGTGCCTTCCCACATGGAGCTGACTGAAGGCCAGGTATCACTCAGTGCCTTCATACATACAGCTGACTGAAGGCCAGGTATCACTCAGTGCCTTCATACATACAGCTGACTGAAGGCCAGGTATCACTCAGTGCCTTCCCACATGGAGCTGACTGAAGGCCAGGTATCACTCAGTGCCTTCATACATACAGCTGACTGAAGGCCAGGTATCACTCAGTGCCTTCATACATACAGCTGACTGAAGGCCAGGTATCACTCAGTGCCTTCATACATACAGCTGACTGAAGGCCAGGTATCACTCAGTGCCTTCATACATACAGCTGACTGAAGGTCAGGTATCACTCAGTGCCTTCCCACATGGAGCTGACTGAAGGCCAGGTATCACTCAGTGCCTTCATACATACAGCTGACTGAAGGCCAGGTATCACTCAGTGCCTTCCCACATGGAGCTGACTGAAGGCCAGGTATCACTCAGTGCCTTCCCACATGGAGCTGACTGAAGGCCAGGTATCACTCAGTGCCTTCATACATACAGCTGACTGAAGGCCAGGTATCACTGAGTGCCTTCCCACATGGAGCTGACTGAAGGCCAGGTATCACTCAGTGCCTTCATACATACAGCTGACTGAAGGCCAGGTATCACTCAGTGCCTTCCCACATGGAGCTGACTGAAGGCCAGGTATCACTCAGTGCCTTCATACATACAGCTGACTGAAGGCCAGGTATCACTCAGTGCCTTCATACATACAGCTGACTGAAGGCCAGGTATCACTTAGTGCCTTCATACATACAGCTGACTGAAGGCCAGGTATCACTCAGTGCCTTCCCACATGGAGCTGACTGAAGGCCAGGTATCACTCAGTGCCTTCATACATACAGCTGACTGAAGGCCAGGTATCACTGAGTGCTCCCACATGGAGCTGACTGAAGGCTGAAGTGTTATGTAAGCAATCTGTGCCTATCTGCTTCTAGCTCCTTTACAAGTTGGTTAAGGCGTCCAAATGCATCCCCGCTTCCAGTCATAGTATCTGAAGAACTGACTGCACGCTTCGCATGTTTCTATGGTCAGGTAAAGAAGTTTGAAAGGAGCAAATCAGTAACACAAGCCTCAGGGTATCCAGAAGTTTCCAAACCAAATGTGTTCAATATTCCTGTGATAATGTGGATCTGTGAACACTGGATGGAAAAGGCACTTTTCAGGCCATAGGACAAATTGTAAAACTGACACCTGGGGCAAGTCACATAGCAAAATTCCAAGGGTGAATGTCACTGCTGATGTGTGTGCTGGACACACAGAAATCCGCCAATTCCCATCTCAAGCCTAACGACATCAACCTTTCGGGATTGAACAATGCAGCCCTACGACAGGGGGATAACAGAAACGGGGTGGTGGGAGTTAACCCTAGGCAAACCAGGCTACACTAACTGACAGAGATATGATTATTTATCCTACCCCTAATAAAAAACCGCTAAAGACTTAACATAGGCAAATTTTATGTGGCAGGCCGTGACATAAAGTGTTTTTTTATGCCACTAGAGTAATAACAATATTGACCAATCAGAGAGCAGGATGTCAGCTACTATGAAAAAATGTTCTGTTGGTCGTTGAGTCAATATTTATCTTTTACTAATACAAAAGCATAGACGGGGTAGGATAAATACGAAACCGAACTCGAGTTAGACTTGTCAGTGTCTATGCCACTCTGGTCAGGTCTGCTCCTCACTACACTCGGCTACGCTTCGTGTAGTAATACACGACCTGCCCATCGTGGCATAAACATTGTCAAGTCTAACTCTCGTTCGGTTTCTACTAAGTACCCGGCTGTGGAGTTCAGAATGTGCTGATAGATTCAACTACTTTGTAAGGAGTCATCGGTGTAAAGAACAAAGGATGAAAAACAGATTCTCCCTGTTATTTTTGTTTTTGTTTATCAACCACTTACATTTCTCCTGAAAGGTAGATCTCCCAATGCAGGATAGACCAAACAGGTAGATGGACCTCAAGATAATCAGCTGAGAACCTAACATTTCCCATGAGACTTATGATACGATGAAAAGGGTAATGACAGATGATTTATCATTCATAGTATATTTTCCTGAAGGCCCTCTTGATGTCTTGTTCAGTGTTCAGTGTAGATATGTATAGATATTCAGTATAAAATAGACAGAATATCAAAGACTATTAGCACATCTAGCACGTGTCATTCTCTCATAATGACTCAGGTACAAAAAGCTAACTGTGAGGGGCTTCTATCGATGCCGTTTGATTTAAGATTTCTTATCTTTTAATGGCCTTTAACTCAGAATCTTTTCTAAACCAATTTTCCCATATTATCTCAAGAGCAGTAAATCTGAGGACACAACGCATCCCGTCCATGTTCGGGGCTGGGGAGGGCGCTGTGAGGCATCCACCTCACCTCTCACAGCTCCCGCCGTAAGGAGGATTTTGATTGGTCAACAGTTGTTGTATTTTGTTTGAAGCTGGTCATTTCACCTTAAAACTACAGCTACATGCTACAGAACGAGATGGGGAGTCGTTTCTTTAACGGAATGAGGTTTTTGGCCGAGTTCCATAAATAACATCAGTTCCCATCTCGTTTTGGAGCATGTACAAGCATTGCAGGTTGTTTTAAATTAATTATATTGGGTGAAAAAAAATTCCCTCTCGTGTGCGTTTTAAAAAAAATCATATATCCGAATTTGATAATATTTTGCTATGAATTGGAATCCCTTGAAACCATGTTGAATGAAAGTCTACGCTCTGCCGCAGTCATGTTTCGCGGAAGAGAGCCCTTATTGAGGCGAGTGCTGTATTGTCTCTAAAGTTCAATAAAAAAAAATTTAAAAAAAATTTACCCAGAGCAAACAGGATATCGGCGCTTTTTAAATTTTCTGATTCATCACTTCCAGATTCGGTGTTACCACAGCATTGAAATCTCTGTTTACATATGGTGACATTCCGCGTTAGCATGTCAGGGGTAATTAGCTCCTACCTGAGACTGCATCTCGCTGCCTAATCACTAGCAGTAGGTAATAGTTGTCCTTAATAGGGTCTGGGAGCCCCACCTCCTTGTGCATGTGTGAGACCACTCCTAAGTACTGTCACGCATCTGCTAGGCATTCCTGCAGCTGGATACCTTGTTGGCTGGTAGGCAGTACACATAGTCCACTGTGTCAATGACCACCCCCAGAAAGATCAGGGAGGTGGTGGGCATCACCACCTTGTGGTAATTGATGCTAAAGCCAAAGACCCTCAGTACTGCCATTAACGTGTTTAGTGTTTCCTTACAGTCTTCTTTGGTGTGCATCTGGGTAAGCACAAATGTGGGTAAAACCTAGGGTAGTCATAATCCATCTGACACACGGGGTCAGATGGTTAAAGATAGATCCGCCAAGCCTTGCTCCGAACATGAGGTGGGTGTCTACTATTTATGTAGAAATCCTGGGGTAAACGACTTTAGCCCTGCAAGGGGAAAGTCGTTGGGGTGAACCTTCACAATCCTATGGGCATTCCATAGATCAACTTTATCTATATAATCCACTTCTTTTAGAAGGCGTCCTCTAGGCTCTAACACCTGAAGGAATCATTAACCATGTAAGAATTCATAGATATTCCTTTGGGCCTGCTTCGGTCGTGGATTAGCTTAATCCTATTGGGAGGCTTAGGAATGGTGGCTAGTGCCAAAACTATGCTTGGCTTTTCAGCTGTGATGACATATCTGCTATTCTACATTTCTTCCACATGTATCTGGTTCTGTACCCAATCCCCATTGTCGGCAGAAAGGGCCGACCTGTGGTTATCCTGCTCTGCCCCTGCTGTACCAGTGTCTCTGTTGGCTATCCTGAACCTGTTGGTGACTCCATCCATAATAGAGCTACTATCCTGGTCATTGTCAGGATCAGTCTCTCCCAGGCCCTGGGGCAGAGAGCTGCTCTATAACTTTATCCTCCTCCTAATACAAAGTGTCCATAGGAAACACACAGGCAGCGTGTATGGACATACCCGGCGCATACAGATATATCCACCTAATACAAAGTGTCCATAGGAAACACACAGGCAGCGTGTATGGACATACACGGCGCATACAGATATATCCACCTAATACAAAGTGTCCATAGGAAACACACAGGCAGCGTGTATGGACATACCCGGCGCATACAGATATATCCACCTAATACAAAGTGTCCATAGGAAACACACAGGCAGCGTGTATGGACATACACGGCGCATACAGATATATCCACCTAATACAAAGTGTCCATAGGAAACACACAGGCAGCGTGTATGGACATACCCGGCGCATACAGATATATCCACCTAATACAAAGTGTCCATAGGAAACACACAGGCAGCGTGTATGGACATACACGGCGCATACAGATATATCCACCTAATACAAAGTGTCCATAGGAAACACACAGGCAGCGTGTATGGACATACCCGGCGCATACAGATATATCCACCTAATACAAAGTGTCCATAGAAAACACATAGGGAGTGTGTATCGCCATACCCGGAGCATACAGATATATCCACCTAATACAAAGTGTCCATAGGAAACACACAGGCAGCGTGTATGGACATACCCGGCGCATACAGATATATCCACCTAATACAAAGTGTCCATAGGAAACACACAGGCAGCGTGTATGGACATACCCGGCGCACACGGATATGTTGTATGCTCTGGGTGGCGCATACGGAAAAATAGTGCGTATGGAAAAATAGTGCATAATTAAACTGATATCGACATGTCACTTGTGCAGAAAAGGAAGATAATAAATACAATATAGACTGGTTTCAGATAAAAGCGTTTCAGGTTGTCTCTGCACCAGTTGTCACTCTACATCCCATATCTTATTGACCGGTTCGGGTTGTCTCTGCACCAGTTGTCACTCTACATCCCATATGGTATTGACCGGTTCAGGTTGTCTCTGCACCAGTTCTCACTCTACATCCCATATCGTATTGACCGGTTCAGGTTGTCTCTGCACCAGTTCTCACTCTACATCCCATATTGTATTGACCGGTTTGGGTTGTCTCTGCACCAGTTCTCACTCTACATCCCATATTGTATTGACTGGTTCAGGTTGTCTCTGCACCAGTTCTCACTCTATATCCCATATCGTATTGACTGGTTCAGGTTGTCTCTGCAGCGGTTCACCACCATCCCCCCTATTTTAGGAGTCAACTATAAGCTTGAACAGGGCCATCATATACTGGACCTAGACTGACCACACATAGAAATGGTGTTTTAAAGTAAAATCTATTTATACTCAATCAGGTTTTATAAAATAAATTGGTGATATAAGATTGCATTTTTTACATAATACAGACTGGGATGGTTAATGGAAGATGAAATATGCTACCAGTAGTGTCCCTAAGTGGCAGAGATCGGAACTATTGGATAGTGGTGTAAATACAATAGAATCAGGCGTATATATGATGTATATATGACCGCACCATGGACACGTATATACGCCAATAGATAAGGCGTATACACACGGGGAATAGAACGATCTTGTATACGCATATATACATATATAAAGTGGTTAGTTTCGCTTACTGTGGGAGATGCTGGAAGAGTATCATGGACTAAGAGGAAACGTGATCACTGCGTCCGTAAGGATGGCCGTTTGAGGGCCCTCCGGTTCGGTTTCACATTTATCCTACCCCACCTCACTAATATACAGAGAAAATTTTGTAATTATCTATGTTTGTAGCATGTTAACACTCATCGGAGGATGGCCACATTTATCAATGCTGCCGGATCTACTTTTGTTATCTTGTCCCTGATTGGTCCGTTTTTTTTAATTCACCTCGGTGCATAAAGAACACTTTTTTCAACGCTCAGTCAAATACACTGAGTCAATGTTAAACCTATGGCGTTTTTTATTAGGGATAGGATAACAGTATATATGTCATGGGTATATAATAGCAGCATATATGTCATGGGTATATGATAACTCATGGGTATATAGTAACTCGCCCTACGGCTCGTCATATACATACAGCCATCAGGGACTTCGCTCTGTTGTCAATATACCTAAAGCCATCTTGTCGTAATATGGAACCTTTTATGAAGGTTTCATCTTCTGAAAAAGCGCCTTATCTTTGTACACATGTTTTGTATAACTAACGTCTTGCACGGAAGAACACTGTATTCACATTGAAAGCAAGAAACACCATGAAAAAAGAAGTATCTTTATAGACCGATGTAACTTAAAACAGAAGGAAGGCAGCAAACATGGAGAAGATGTCACATAAATACAATGGCGCTGAAAACGGAGCGCTCTGAGCGCGTTGCCGCTGCCCGCACACGTGGACGGCCAGGTCGTGCTGACTGAGACGCAGCGGCCGGCGCCGCTCTCTCGACACAACCTTGCTCCTGTTAGATCGACTGATATCCGCAGCCCGTAACCATTGACATAAGACCATCATTATTTTCTTTCCTCCTTCTCTACTTGTCTTGGCTGGTTGTTAGCTGGCTTATTAGCGTACTCTCAAATTGGCCCAGCCCCAGCCTTATTGCGGCGACGCCTGGAGGCCCGAGGACATATTTCCTCGACTTCCTAGGCTCGCGATAGGAGTAACTCAGTGAGTCAAACGCCGCGTTTAGCCCCAACCTCTAAAGAGATTCTTCATCTCCTTTTCAGCTCGGCCGACGCACTGCAAGAAAGTAACCAGTAACCAGAAATACCCCATCTCGGCAGCGCACGTATCGGCCGTATATTGACTTTTTTCATATGTATACGTCTATATTTCACACCAGCGTATGAGGCGTATACAAAACTGTTTCCTTTTAGATACGGACGCGACTTGGCTGTATTTCACACCTGGCGCATACGAGAGGAAACATTAAAAAGACAGAGGAAACATTAAATAGAAAACTAAAAAGACCTACCCCTGGTGGTGTGAGTGGTAGGAGTCGGTATGGGGGTATCCCTCCACTCTCAGTGAAGGCTTGTTTCCCCCCCCCCCCATCCTCCCCCATGGGTCGGCGGGTGCTCTTTGTGCCAGAGCCACCCTCACCGCCACCCTCACCGCCACCCTCACAGCCACCCTCACCGCCACCCTCACCGCCACCCTCACCGCCACCCTCACCGCCACCCTCACCGCCACCCTCACCGCCACCCTCACCGCCACCCTCACCGCCACCCTCACCGCCACCCTCACCGCCACCCTCACCGCCACCCTCACCGCCACCCTCACCGCCACCCTCACCGCCACCCTCACCGCCACCCTCACCGCCACCCTCACCGCCACCCTCACCGCCACCCTCACCGCCACCCTCACCGCCACCCTCACCGCCACCCTCACCGCCACCCTCACCGCCACCCTCACCGCCACCCTCACCGCCACCCTCACCGCCACCCTCACCGCCACCCTCACCGCCACCCTCACCGCCACCCTCACCGCCACCCTCACCGCCACCCTCACCGCCGACCCCGAGCACGAGCCCGACCCAATGTCTCTTATCAAAACTTCTTAAAGGCTTATATAGGGGAATACCCAAAACACTACAGAAGAGTAATATCTATTTAAAAAATGTTTTAAAAAAACAAAAGAATGCTGGGTTTGTTATTTGTATCTAATCAGTTGATACCTTATCAGGTTTTATAAAGGTTTTTATGAAATAAATTAGTGATAGAAGATTACGAGTAGTGTCCCCAAGTGGCAGAGATAGGAACTACTGGATAGTGGTGTAAATACAACAGAATCAGGCGTATATATGAATCAGGCGTATATATGAATCAGGCGTATATATGAATCAGCCACCTACAGATGAGGCGTATACACACGGGGAATAGGACGTCCTTGTATACGCAAAAGCATACCTATATATACGCCGTTCAGATATATATGGAAAGTGGTTAGTTTCGTGCAGTGACGTATCCATGAGAATTGAGTTTCTAGTCCGCAAAGGTGTATATTGGAAACGTGATTGTTAGGTTGAATATTCCATTTTGTGCTGCTTTTTAGATATAAGCATGCTAATAGAAGGAGAACTGTTTAGGGTTCATTTCTCTATCGTAGGGGTTAGCCTTGTGACTGAAGAATTCACGACACACAAGTATCATCCCACATCTATTTTACATTTCCAGAGACGTAGAGTGAGCCATCCTGACCTCGGCGGGTCCTTCTGAATCGAAACATTTTAAAGTGTATGATGAAGGGAAAACAGCGCCAGGACAAGCTTTGCCGGTATGTAGCAATGATTTAACACCCAGTCAGTTTCCCCGTCATGCCTCGTGCCTGCTGCACACTACCCCGGCGTTTACACCGGACGATTAATCATGATGACGGCAGAACGTCTAGCCTATAGTCGTCAGGTGGTGTTCTAACCCAGCGTTTACACTAGACGATTAATCATGATGACTGCAGAACGTCTAGCCTATAGTCGTCAGGTGGTGTTCTAACCCGGCGTTTACACTAGACGATTATTCATGATGACTGCAGAACGTCTAGCCTATAGTCGTCAGGTGGTGTTCTAACCCGGCGTTTACACTAGACGATTAATCATGATGACTGCAGAACGTCTAGCCTATAGTCGTCAGGTGGTGTTCTAACCCAGCGTTTACACTAGACGATTAATCATGATGACTGCAGAACGTCTAGCCTATAGTCGTCAGGTGGTGTTCTAACCCAGCGTTTACACTAGACGATTAATCATGATGACTGCAGAACGTCTAGCCTATAGTCGTCAGGTGGTGTTCTAACCCAGCGTTTACACTAGACGATTAATCATGATGACTGCAGAACGTCTAGCCTATAGTCGTCAGGTGGTGTTCTAACTTAGCGTTTACACTAGACGATTAATCATGATGACTGCAGAACGTCTAGCCTATAGTCGTCAGGTGGTGTTCTAACCCAGCGTTTACACTAGACGATTAATCATGATGACTGCAGAACGTCTAGCCTATAGTCGTCAGGTGGTGTTCTAACCCAGCGTTTACACTAGACGATTAATCATGATGACTGCAGAACGTCTAGCCTATAGTCGTCAGGTGGTGTTCTAACTCAGCGTTTACACTAGACGATTAATCATGATGACTGCAGAACGTCTAGCCTATAGTCGTCAGGTGGTGCTCTAACCCGGTGTTTACACGAGACAACTAAACCATGACGACTGTAGATCGTCTAGCCTATAGTCGTCAGATGGTGCTCTAACTTGGCATTTACACCAGGCAAGTTAACCATGAAAACTGTAGATTGTCTTGCCTATAGTCGTCAGGTGGTGCTCTAACTCAGCGTTTACACCAGACAACTAAACCATGAAGACTGTTGATAGTTTTGCTTATAGTCTTCAGGTGGTGTTCTAACCCGGCATTTACACTAGATAACTAAACCATGACGACTGTAGATCGTCTAGCCTATAGTCGTCAGGTGTTGCCTAACTCGGCGTTTACACTAGATAACTAAACCATGACGACTGTAGATCGTCTTGCCTATAGTCGTCAGGTGGTGTCCTAACTCGGCGTTTACACGAGACAAGTTCACCATGACGACTGTAGATCGTCTAGCCTATAGTCGTCAGGTGGTGCCCTAACTCGGCGTTTACACGAGACAAGTTAACCATGACGACTGTAGATCGTCTTGCCTATAGTCGTCAGGTGGTGTCCTAACTCGGCGTTTACACTAGATAACTAAACCATGACGACTGTAGATCGTCTAGCCTATAGTCGTCAGGTGGTGCCCTAACTCGGCGTTTACACGAGACAACTAGACCATGACGACTGTAGATCGTCTAGCCTATAGTCGTCAGGTGGTGCTCTAACTCGGCGTTTACACGAGACAAGTTAACCATGACGACTGTAGATAGTTTTGCCTATAGTCGTCAGGTGAAGTTCGATGACGTAATATCGGCTGCAATAGTCATCAACCCAAGAATTTCCACAAGCGTTTGTATTATTTGTATATATGTACCGATATCTAGACATTGACAGCTGAAAGGTGGTGCAAAATTCAGGAACCGCCGCCTCTAATCGTCTAGCGTACACGCAGGGTATCGGTCGTCGAGCCAAGTGTTTATGTTTGGGAAGGAGGCTTCATTTGTCAATCGTATCATTATAATTAAGTCGCTCCATCACATGATGAAACATGATCTTTCCCATGATTCTCTATTTCACCTGAGAGTCTGGAATATGATACCATTACCTGCCCCCTGTGTCGGGCTTGGCGTCCACTGAGCCCCTGCCCATTATGAACCCCGAGCGCGGCCTCTGCACCCCACCAGGTCAGGTGATAGGTGCCGCGCAATAATCCTCAGGTGGAAACAGAAATATGCAATTACGCAATATGGCATCGCCAACTGACTGTGTAGCCTACTAACAAAACCAAACCGGGTTGAATCAACAGATGGTGGTCTGCAGTTTACATCGGAAAGTCATCATCGGTTTACTTTGAAATGGCAAATAGAAACACATGCGGGCAGTGCAGGTCACAGATCATGTGCCACCGCCACCACAAGGAGAACCACCGACTTACCTTTTACAGCATGAAAATTATCGGCGGGGTTTTGTTGGTAGGTGAAACGCCGCAATCCCCTCTATAAACTAAGAAAGCTGCGGCCAGTACGCTCAGTAAATATCAGTCGAAAATCGCACAACGAATGATCATTCTGGTGTCAGAATAGGCAGACTGTTTATCATTTTATAAGAGTGAAGAATTCTGGAAGGAATTACAAATTTATGTTCATCATAGCCTACGGAAAGTACACAGAATAACCAACCCACAAAACATACACGTGTAAGAACTGCACATATCAGTAAAACAAGATGTGTGAATATTACAAAAATGGCAGGTTAGAGGGAAACTATTTTCCGGTGAAAGAAAGTCACTTGGTAAGACACGGAAAACATACTGCCCAAGGCCCAAGCCTTACCGAGTAACTTAGACTTTCTCTCTCCGGAAATTTGGTTTCCCTTTTCCTATATACCTTCAAATGTGGTTTAATAACGATAAATAGTGTTATTTGCTTACCCGCCATCAAACCTGAAGCCAGATCCAACCTTATCGAGTACCTTGGCACCATGTTTTCTCCCCACTGCGCTTTTCATATGAATTTCGTAAGAAACGATCTGATTGGTTTAAACATCAACTTTAGGTAGTAAACGTCAGGCTCGGGTGGTAAAGGTCAGCCTTGGATAGTAAACGTAAGTAATCCCATCCCCTGTAGTGTGGTGTAACCTTAGAGTGTTCGGCCATACTGATACACTAGTGGGTACAAGACCATGACAACTTAATTACAAATGAGCTATAATAAAAATGTATATAAAGATGGCCAAACACAGTTCAAGAAAGGCTCATTCTACAATTTTGGAAAAGATTCAATCAGAATTTACAACCACTGAGCCCCAAAGATGAAGCTAGTAAATGAGTGGTTACAACCTTCAGCTTGACGATGAGTCAGTGGATAGGACTGGATGAATGCACGTGTCTGCTTCTGGTTGAGACGTCTCATGTCTCGTCATGTCTACTGTCTTATGTAAAGTAGTCTGTGATGTCTGCTCTATCGTCTATATGTAAGACTGCCACATGGCAGACCGTCCTGCTAACGAGGATTTGAATGATGAAAAAAAAGAAAATTGGGGCTGATAGGGTAAAGCACATTTGTATGTTCTCAAGGGGATGTTTTGACAATGTGAGCGGCATACAGAGCTAGCGAGCAGAGCACAGTTGGCGCCTCATCATGCTGTAAAAGCGTGCCTCGTCATCCCCGCCGGTCATCACCGATGCCGTAAAAACGGGAAACACTTCAGTCGGGTGCAAACTCCGTTTTTGTTTGACTGCACAATACACCTTCCTCCATAAAACTGCAGCTCGCTCGGTAAACAGTGAGAGCTGCTCTCGGGGAAGTGGGTCGCGCTGCCTCGTGCCGGAGACAAACGACAAACACCAGTCATAACTAAGAGTTCATCTCACCCCTGGTATTTCTGCCCCATTAACATTTGTAATTATTCATTCATTACGCTAACAGTTCTAACCTAGGTTAGATCTTCCGCTGTAGGATTACAAAGAACGTGAAACAATCGGTACATACGTACATTTTCTTTTCATTCGTCAACATGTATCACGACAGTAGAGTTCACCCGCATCAGGCCGCCCTCCAGTATACGCCGGAACAGACAGACAGGACCTACAGTAACATACAGACATGGGCAGCTTATCTTATCAAGATCTCCAAAATTTGTATGATCTTATGATCAGTTTTAAAACTAGTACCGGCAGAAATTTATAAGCATGAGTATAAGTACGGTCAACGTGATTCGTCAGGTGACCAGTTAATCAACCAACGTCAATCACCAAGGTTTTACACTATCTTTAAAGCCTAGATCATCAAGATAATACTGGACTTCTCGTTCTAACCTATCCCAAAGTTGTTTACCAACATACAATTGGGAGTACAAGAGGTTCTGAGGATTTGCTCGTTTAACCCTCATCTTGATCTTACAATTCCTCCTTAATCCTCGGTCTTCTACCTCAAATGGGTTTCCTTTATTTTTCGTCCACCAGTGTATCATCTGCAATCGTTGTAATCTCCGTCTAGTCTTAATAGTTATCATCATACATCTTGCATGAAGGTCGGCGATACTAATTAAATGTATTTTATTCATTTTACATACTATACGTAAAGCTTTATCAACTCATTTGTGAACAGTGTCCCTATTTTTCTGTGATGTACAATAGTATATAATCGAGGCATATTCTACAGTTAGTGACATCATATGCTTTACTAGTTTCAAACTACTTTCCTCGTTTAGGTAAAACCGTATTTTCTTTAGTTTAAAAAGTTTTTTTTCTAAAGTCTGCACATATCTTGTTGATTTGCAAATTGAAGTTCAACTTATAATCTAATACAATCCCAAGATACCTGTAACTCTTAACCGCCACAATTTTATTGAGTCCTTGAGATTTTGTCCTATCTATATTCCTGTAAGGGACCAGTGGTCAGTCTACTAAGCCTTCCTATGTTTAGCCGGCGCGTGCGGCGGGTGCAACGAGGCGGGTCTGTAGGGACCTCTTACCATCCACCTGTGAGGCCACAAGCCGCTTGCTATTTCTGACATCATGTTGGAACCGGTCTAACTGGGATATCTGGCCACCAGGCAGGTACCCATAAGAGAGGGCTGATTCTATAGAGTAATGAAGGCACTAGCGGGGCCGACTGGTCAGCTGGGTACCAGATTTACATAGAACCACCAGTCGGGACCCAGCAGGGTTCTGCACATGCTCAGTGAAGACAGTGGGTGTATATAAGAAGCCTGTTGAAGCTTAGCTGAACACACTGGGGTGTGAAGGGACTATGTACAATCCCTCTATAGGGCTCTATCTCTTCTGGACTAGGTTTGACCTTTGGGTCCCCTGGTGCTGGAGTCAGAGAGCCCTGGTGGAGGAAGTTGACTGTCGGGTCTCCTTTCTGAATAGAGTTCTGGGGTCCCGAGATGAGATCAGGGATTTGACGCCTTCGGGGCTCTCCCTGTGATCCTTGAGGGCAGAGCCACAGTGCTGGGTGGCTGTGGTAAAACACAGCTGTGGGTTTGCGGGTGGGACCAGCATCGGCATGGCATTCTGGACCAAGACCGTGGTGGTGCTTGGAAGGAGCTTCGGCTGTACCTGACACCCCATAGACATTTGGCCACTAAATTCCTTTTATTTCCTAGCCACATAACTTTAGTTTTTGCATAGTTCACTAATATTCTATTTCTTCCAGGCCACCTTTGAAATTTGATTAGGTCCTGCTTCATTCTACAGATAATACCATCCTTGGTATCTCTGCTGGCAATGAGCACTAAATCGTATGTGTAAAGTGATCCTTTCATAAAAGTTCAATTATTCAAGATATCGTTTCTGAAGACAATAAATAACAAAGGTCCAAGGACCGATCCTTGGGGAACTCCTGTTTTTACATTAACTTCTTTTGAAATCTTTCCATCAAATTTGGTAGTCTGTGTTCTGTTGGACAGATAACTTTCTACTATTTTAACAAGATTGTCACTGATTCCATATGATTTCTGTAATAAAATTCTATGATTTACACTATCGAATGCTTTTTTAAATCTATAAATAATAATAAAACATTTTTTTGTTATCTAAATTATGCAAGGTATCATTAATTAAAGATATAATTGTTTGTGTGTTAGAGTGTCCAGGTAAAAAAATTGTTATGCCACGTTTCTGCTGATCATTCATCAGTTCTTCATCGTATATGAATAGTAAAGACATTCCTCCCTCTGGATTGTGGAAGTAGTATCATCATTCTCAATAACCTCGGGAGAGCCCTTTGAAAAATTCAACATAACTCCTTTAGTTGTGGACACTTGAACAGAAAGGCCATCCTTCTCATACCATGTCTATGTGGTGTGGGAAGTAAAAGAACTCTCACCTCGGTAAATGTGTTGGGGTGGGATGTCTATCTGACTTCATCACATAGATTCGATCACCACCCTAGTGCTGTAAAGGAACCTTGAGAAAGTCTGGAAAGGACCTACAATGGTTGACTGGACGTAAAATCAAACCAAAAAAACAAACAAAAAAAACTTGAACAGAAAGTATGTCTTTGGGGTAAGAAGGAATATACAGTGCGTCATCCAGACACACTCGGTGTACAGCGCTGTTCACATCACTGATGTCGATAGAGGCTTGTCCTCTCTCCTGGATGACCCTAGAACAATCAGCCAGTTCTATGATGTGCTTCAGCGGGCCAAATGATGTGTCCATGAAAGTGAGGTTTGCTTTGCCTGTAAAAATATTTGTCTCTCCACAATCTATGATTGTTTAGATGTTACCACTACCAGTATCACTAGTTAACACGACATCAGTCCTGACATTAAATACAAAGCTTTCAACATATAAAACACTATTTTTCTCATGGTCATCATGATTTGTATGTGTCTTCTTTTTACAATAATCCTGAGCTTTCTGTCCTTTGGATTTACAAAGAAGCATATAATTTCACAGTTTTTCTTGTCAGACTCACTAACCTTCAACACTGACCTACTCATGGTAGGGTGTGAATGCTCTTGAAAGTCTTTCAAGGCCCATCTTAAATACACTGACTATATAGTTTTTCTCTTTTTGCATTACATAGACCTCACACATTTTGGAAGAGTCACGAAGACCATGTAACAACATTGGTATGATTAGACCATCACTTCACATTTCACTCCTTTGAGCATTGTCCCGGCTTTCTCTGCCCTCGGAATATAGTCAGTGGTGGACTCACCATCTGCCATTCTTTTATGATTTCAACAAGATCATCTAACACTTGGGTTAGCTAGTTCCCCATAGTCTGTACTTATCTCCATCGTCTTTAAAGCATGACCTTCTGGATGTGGGCCATAACCTGTAGATTCTGCAATTATTATACATGGTGTGAAGCATTATGGTTTTCTCCTTATTATTTATGTCCTTTAATTTCTTAAACTATGGTTATCCCTAAACTAACTAACTATGCGTTTCATCTATTCCTTTTTCCAAACTGACACCCTCATATTTTCTTGTGATCAACATCAATCTAGATTTTATCTTTCTATTGTCAAAGTATGTGTACAATATGCATTCCTTAGATTACAAGCTGTGAATCAGAAATAACATACATTTTGTATAGTTCTGTTCTAAAGACATTGTTTGTTCATGTAGAGAAATCAAGACTTTTCTGTTTTACAGTTTTGCCTTGCGCTTTGTAATTCCTTTCCTTTGTTCTCCTCTCATACATTTTTCTGGCAACCTTTAAGATTGTCAATTTGTTTTGCTAGTTTTTTAAAGAACACAGTCCTCTGCCCCTTTTGTAAAATAAATTTCCTCTTAATGTCTTTGGTTATCTTGAGGCCTTTTCCTTATTTCTCGGTCGTTTTTTTCCTTCATGAGTAAGGTCTACATCGACAATGTGAATACACACAAGTCATGGAAAGGTATTTTACAATGCGAGGGCATACGATATTACGAACTAACACCTCAATGATATAGGACGTAACTCTACATACAAAATCATAAGTACAAGACTGTCTTTGATTTTTTTGTGGTTTGTGAGACTGTCAGGGCTGAATTGCCCTGGAAAGATTACCTCTTCTTTTACCGGTATTTTTTGTGTCTTTGTCGACGCCTGACATCGCTCTCAAAGTGCATTGAGGAAGTCGCTTCCAGTTAACATGTACATTTTTCTATACCTATATTTTCTAAGTTACGTCAAGAAGGATGTCACATCGAGATAATTTGTATAGAAGTCTTTGTCTGTGAATGAACCCTTTTGGTTGAAAGATGAAAAGATTGATCAGCTTCTTAAATGTTCTATTTCCAGTCACCCCTAACGGCTGGTCGGCAGGCCTTCTTGGGAACCTCAAGTAAATCTTTCTTCATTATGTTTTTTAGCCAGCGTCTTAGGTAGACCGGAGAAGACGATGAAACGGAGAGGTTTCGGACAGCTACTAAAACTTCCTGATTCGACGACGCGATAAACTGAACACTCAGCCACTGAGAGCTACAGCGCGTAATAAGGACTGAAAGGATTACGCCCAAAACCGTGAGTAACAGACAATACTTTCTTTATAGAAGATAAGAACTTGCGAAGGAGTGGCGACGTACAGTGCCTATAAAGTACTATAATGGTTTTTGTATGAAGAACCTTCTTACAAATAGTACTCAGGGTAGTCAGGGGCTATTGCTTTGCATGGGCCAACTGTCATCAGTGTCCCCCGGCTTGGATGGCCGAGGACACATTCCATCTATAGATAAGATTCCATACATTGTTTCCATGTTTGTTGTTGGTATTTTGCACATGACACATTGTAATTGCAGGGTAAACCTTATGTATTCTGATGGAAGTTTCTATTTTTTCTTCATCTTAAATGACACATAGCACTAAGGAAGTTTCGGGTAAAAAGGGTTTCAAGATTGCTCACTGAAACATCTGTAGCTTATTTAGTAAAGTAAAACACATTCACAATACAATTGACTTCTTCGATGTCATTGGAATTTCTGAGACTCTTCTAAAGAAAAACATTTCGTCAAATCATGTAAATCTGGGAAACTTTCAGTTCATTAGAAATGACAGGGTTCTGGGGAAGGGAGGGAGGTGGAGTGGGAATATTTTTTTAATAATAAATGGTCTACGCACGCCACTGTTTATGAAGATATGAATTGTATGTCCCCTAATTTAGAATCTCTCATAGTGACGGTAAGCAAGCCAGGTCATAGTCTTCACTGTAATTAACATCTATAGACCACCAGGCAATAACATCAATTGTCTGAAATGACTATATCCAGCGAATCTGTTTGGACAGAAGATTCACCAAAACAGAATTGTGGTTAATAGGCAATATGAATATGGATGCTCGTGACAGAGGTGACGCTACAAACCGGAATCTGATGGAGGTTGAGAAACTTTAAGCTGAAAAGGCTGATTAACACAATGACCAGACCAGGAATGGGTAATTCGTCCAGTATTGATGCTATTTTCACAAATGCGGACCATGTGAAAGAATGGGAAACTTTGTATTTATATTTTAGCGATCACTTGATAGTTCTCGATGAACACGCCCCCTATAAGAAAAGAGTCGATAAAACTTTTATTGGTCATGATTATAAGAAGTATACAAATGATTCACTGAACGAATGGCTTGCATCATTGGATTGGGATGCCTTTTGGGCCTTGGATAATGCTGAAGCAAAGTGGGCTTTCTTAGAAGATAAAATAGTGGGCTATCAATGTCCTATAAAGTCTTGGAAGATGAGGAAAGAAAAGGCGAGTTGGATGAGCGATGAGCTACATTATCGAGAGGGATCAAAATACTAAATTATTTTGCAGAAGTAAGGATGTGGTGTACTTGAACAATGCAAAAAGACTATGTAATATTGTAGGTAAGATGGTTAAGAAGGCTAAAGGTGACTTATTTAAGAAAATGTTGTCGGACAATGAAAGTAATCCAAAGACATTTTGGCGAGTTGTGAAATCTGTTATGAACCCTCGGGGACCAGATGTTGCACCTGTGTTTGAGGATGAAGATGAAGGGAAAATTGAACCAAAGGACGCTCCTGGTTTTGTGAATAGTTATTTCGCTGGTATTGGGGAGAAACTAGCAAAGAAAATTGACCCGACCATTGTAGTAGCTTACTTGGACCATGGCAAGTTTGATATACATTATTCTAGTAATGAGCCCACACTAAAGGTGCATGCAGATACTGTTATCGAATTAGTGAAAGAGATTGATATTAATAAGCCCATCTTACCGCTAGAATCCAAACTAGCTTAGCATTTAATGCATGTAAACCTATCTAGAATAATGGAGAGCAAAGGATTGATAAACAAAAACCAATTTGGCTATCAAAAAGGTAAGGGAACTTTTGACGCTGTGATGGATTTTGTGTGTGACCTGTATTGTACAAGGGATGAAGCTCTGATTACGGGCGCTATATATGTTGACTTCCATAAGGCCTTTGACAGTGTACACCATGGGAAACTATTAGAAAAACTATTGGACATAGGTATGGATGGTAACAACCTGATGTGGATTGATATTTACCTAAAAAAAACGCAAACAAAGATCACGGTTTGGTAATGATTTTTCTGGCTGGGCAAACATTCCGTATGGTGTGCCCCAAGGATCAGTCTTGGGACCCCTCCTATTTATTTATTATGTGGATGATATCTCCAAGATCATGGCTGAACATGAACTATCATACAAAATGTATGCAGATGATATAGTCATCTATAAATCTGGTAAAGACATAACCAAACTTGATAGTACCATACAACTCGGGTTAGATGAACTGTGGGAGTGGACAAAGAAACACTTACTTAGTATCAATAGTAAAAAAACGAAGGTGGTTTGGTATGGCTCCAAACAACGACTAGCTAGACAAAAGTTCCCAGATCTATATGTAGGATTAGAGAAACTTAGTGTGGAAGGTGATTATCCCTACCTTGGTACAAACATAGATTAACACCTCACTTTTGATAAAAAATATGAGGATGGTAATCAAGAAACTGAATCATAAACTGAATCTACTTGGAAAAGTGTGATACATGATGAGCAAGAAAGTAGCAGTTAAAGTATATAAACAGATGGTAACCACTGTGATTGATTATGCTAGTTTTTTGCATTTTTGCGCAAGCAGAAAGATGCAGGACAAGCTCCAGAGGCTGCAAAATCTGGGATTGAGACAAATCCTGGGTGTGGGTCCCATGGTGCACACTGTCAGGGAATTACATACTAGGTGTGGTGTTCTGTCCTTGGAAAGACGAAGAAAGGAACTGTTAGCCTCTTATATGAGACGTGTTGCACTGAGAGCAGGAATGCTAACAAATAACAGCACCGGATATGCATGTAAATGCTACCGATGACCGAGAGGCACCACATAGTCAGGTGAAGCCGATTGTGCATCAAATATATACAAGATCGAAAAACAAGATTCTGTTTGAATTACCAAGACCAAAGACAGAGTTTGTTAAAATATCGCAAATCTATATAGGCAAGTGCCTCTGGAATAAGGTTCTGGAGCAGGTAAAGAAATGTAATACAAAGGAGGCCTTTAAAAAACAGATTGGCTTCCTAGAAGAGTTGTAGTTATTTCCACTTATGTGTGGAGTTTGCATGTTGTCATTTCTGCTCTCGATTGCTTGATAGGACTAAAATGATTGTATGTGTCTCTTGTATCTCTTGAGGTTATGGATGTATTATCATTATTTGTTGGTTTATGTGTTAGTTGACTTTGTGTTCTTTATATATCTAAAATGTCAAATAGTGAACCAACTGTACTGCATTATTAGGTAATGTATGAGATCGACTGACTGAAACGGGAAAGTGGTAGAACGCGTCTTGATTGTACTGCGAACTGACCCAATAAAAAAAATTAAAAAAAAATTTAACATTTATGTTGACTGTACAACCACTTAAAGTAGATCCCGTCCGCTTATGAAGTCTTGTCTGTTGAGACTTGTCACACTTCTACGGGATCCCCTCAAAGCAGTCACCGGAGCAGGTGCTGGAACCGCCACAGGCATATCATCCCCACTCAGGTCCTAGCAATTCTCGAGTCAACATCGTGCCCTGAAAATATAACAAGATCATATTTTTTCAGTAATAGATCTATATCAATCTGTACGCTTTGACGTTATAAAGGTTCACTAATGTTAATTTTTACTTACATTTCCAGTGTCTTCATCATCATCAAACGAGTCTTCGGTAGTAGTTCTCTTCAAAGGCCTAGCTGTCACACTTCCATCCAAACACGGAGCACACAAGCTACGTTTCCTACTCAACTGCAGTGATTTGGGTAAAGTCGTTGCAGGAGTTTCTTCAATCTGTGTGAAATAGTACAAGAACACAAATCACACGGATTATTATAAGACATCGCAACAATTCACATGGATCAGAAGGATATACAACATGAAGTGAATTCAGAACCCCCCCCCCCCTGCAATTTCAGAAATTCACTAGGACAACGGTGATTGATATGTGCTGGTCAGAATTGAAAGTAACTCACAACAAAGGAATCCTTATGTTGTCTTCAGGATTTTACCATGGATTATTCATATCGGATATAAACATTTAATTGGGATTCAAGAATACTCACTGCTTTCAACTTGATGAAGCCAGATGTCTCCTTCGCTACACTCGGTAAGGCGAACCGCTTGTCTCCTTTGTTTAGAATAGCGTACATTGCTTTTTGTTGTTCCCCACTGGCAGTAGCATATGCTTGTAGGCTTTGTATCGATTTATGTCCAGGGACCTGGGAGCTGTTTCAAAACGTGGGTTAAGTCTATGGTTTTGAAACAGCTCCCAGTTTCAGTAGTTTCGTGACATGTCTGTGACACCATACAGACATTGGGGTTGTCTAGTTTCGTGACAACACAAGAAGCTGCCCTTAAGAAGAGACAGACCCCATAACAATTAGACAAATCTAGACACATCATGGCCCTGTTTCACTAGTTTCGTGACAAAAGTATTAGACATACATGAAAAGCGGCACCAACGGTGCAGGCAAGAACGGAAAAAACGAAGTCTAATGTCTAGTTCTTATGAAACCGGACAAACCATCTAGACATGTCTCGACATTTAGACATGTCACAAAACTAGTGAAACAGGTCCCAGATAATTGTGCTATGAGATTCACGGGCACGCCCACATGGATCAAAGAACTGCAAGCAGTTTTACGAACTGAATGGTTCGTAATTTTTTTACCTGTTATACCAGCCTCTAGGGAGCTCTCTTTTAGTATTTTACCCAGTTAGTTTTTACCCATGCTCTGGCGACTGAACCAATAAAAAAAAGCATCAAAATCACCCTGTAGTCTATTTCTAATGATTATAGGTTCTTTGTCGGAAGTATAGATGATGAGGTCGTCTGCATATAACAGAAATTTACAGTTTTTGATAACACGTTTAACATCGTTAATAAAAAAGATGGACAGTGACGGACCTAAGACTGATCCCTGGGGGACACCAAAACCAATGTTAGCCCATGACAAAATACTATCCTGAAATTTTATCCTTTGTTTCCTAGCATGCAGATACAAAGATAACCTAGATATGTGATTTTTCTTTTATACCAAGTTTCTTAATCTTAGCGATAAGTAGAGCATGGTGCACACTGTAGAATGCCTTACGGAGATCAATAAAAATAGCCCCTGTAAGTTTCCTTACATCCTGTGCTTTATATAAGTCTGACAGGATCTGGTAAATAGCATCGACCGTACCACAGTTCTTCTGAAAACTAAATTGCTGGTTGAGAAATATATCATTCTGATTTAAATGTGTCGTCAAATTCTCATGGAAGATCTTTACACCCATCTTAGCAGGAACTGGAAGTAGGGAGATAGGTCTCCAGTTGTCCGGCTTTGAGTGATCATTAGTTTTGGGGATCAGCGTAAGGTTTGCACATTTCCAGGCCTTAGGAAAAATACCGGTATCGTAGCTAGTTTGATAGATAACAGAACTGCTCAAGAGTAAGTTGCATGAATTCTTTTAACACCGAGGAGCGCCCATTTTCTAGCCCTGAGGTTTTTCCAGGGGCAATATCATTAATAAGAGTATAGAGTAGCCGCTTCTCTACTATGAGATCAGATATTTCATGTGAAATTTCATAATTACAGTTTAAACTATCAGAGTTGGTTTGGCGAGTACCTACAAGTTTTTCTCCGATGCCAGCAAAGTAGGTGTTAAGATAATCTGCAGAATTACTTGGGTGAATATCTTCATTGGATTCTGTGTGCTTTAGAAGCAGGGCGGTAGTGAGTGTCTTGGGCTTTAGCAATTTATTTATCTGCATCCAGAATTTCTTGGGATTTGAAATAGTATCTTCTAATACATCATTGACTACATTTGCCTTGGCATTTCAGATAGCTCTTTGTATCTTGCTTTTCAGTTTTTTTGCACGCGATAATATAGCTAAGTCCCGAAAGGTACCAAAATGTTTATCCCTGTCATGCATGAGTGATCAAATCTCCTGATTCATCCATTTGATATCCTTGTCAATAACGTCCAAGGTCCGCAGAGGCCAATAGAAGTCCAAATAATCCGTTAGAGTTTTATACAAGAGGTCCCATAATTCATCTGCATCCTGTAGTGTCCAAAAGAGATCTCAGTGCATATTTAGAAGCCATTTTTTTTAGCTTATCTGTACTATGTTTTAAGTAACTCCACCCTGTTATCGTAATTTTTGATTTATTAGGAATATGCTTTTGTCTAAAGGCAAATACTGGCAGATGATCACTACGAAAAAAGTTCAATACCCCCTGTTTGTTTATATCACATGAGTTGGTGACTATGTTATCGATACAAGAACTTTTCATTTTAAAAGGCCTGGTACACATATGTATATGTTTTTTTAGAGAGAAATCAGTACAGAAGTCATTAAACTTATCCACCTCAGTATCCTTATCTTTCAGGAAATTGATGTTATAGTCACCTAGAATCCAGTATTCGTGATCCTTAAATTGCTAATCTTTTAAAATTCTAGATAAATATTCTAAAGCACGATCTGTTCTACCTACATGGGTGAAATATACAGTAATAACTAGTAGCTTTTTTGTTTGAGGTTTGGCTATTTCTACGACAAGATACTCAATATCATGTATCATTAGTTACATATTTATTGACATTAAATAATTGTTAAATATCATTTATTTAATATTTCACAGAATTATAATCCTGTTTGTTGCTTTTATATCCAATTCTTCATTATCGAACCCCTTTGTTTACGTTTCATAGGTCTACTTCCGGTTTGGCCATTGTGGCGTCGGAGCACTACGTAAGTTACATTTATACTTTAATTTCTTCATGAATTATATGTTTTTGTCTTGCAAATCATCCCGATGTGTACTACTTACGCTATTTATTATTAAATTATGCTATCTGGATAAGCTATCGATACGATGATTTCGTCGGCCATTTTGAATTTCGCGCTCCAAGCACCTCCATAATATTAACCAATCAGAATCATTCTCACTCATGCGTTGGTCGCGTGATCACGTACGCCGTACATCATGTAGGTGCTGTACAGATATAAATACGACATGGGTAGGAGCGGGAAGTATGTGTAGATTGTACTACCACAGGTTTATAATGATACCTCTAGATAAATGTGCTGCATATGCAAATGTTTTCTTTAATTTGATAGGGTAAGTACTGAGTGCTTTGCTGAATGAAAGGTTACTTTTAATGTATGTAAATCGGGAGAACTATTGGGGATGGGAACTGGATCATGAATGTGTAGCTGAGAGTGAGGTGGTAAAACCGATAAAAAAATATACCAGTTGATAAATCTTCAGGGATGGAGAAGGTGAAATGTATTTTGCTACGTAACTCACTTCTGTCATGTTAAGAACAATTTGCCCAACTCCTGTGCCAGTTGATCACAGCGTCACATTTCCCACCAAGTTGGAAGAAGGGGATGGTGGCTTCGCTCCTGAAATCAATTTAACGCTTAATAACAACTGGAGGCTTGTGTGTGTATTATTATATATCTATGAGCGAATGAGAGGTCTATACTCCCCATTGATAGGCATACATTAATCATATAATTCGGCAATGGTGGACCGTATCCGTGCATACGCTCACAGTGTGAACGTATTACATCCCATGCGCAGTCGCTACTCACGGGCAAAAACAAAATGGCGGACGGTTTACGTCGATTCGATTAGCGCTACCTGCTACGGCTTAATTATTGACATTATTGTAATTATTTTGAGGTGTATAATAATAAGAAAACCGTATACCTGTGTTTGAATTATTAGTTTACCTAGGGGTTCAGTAAAATAATAATTCGGCCACAGGAATACAGTTTTCTCATATTACCCGTCCCAAGGAAGCTGTTGTCCCAGACAACTCTACACATATCTGGAAGGGTTCAGAAAAAGCAGGAGCACTGGGGGGGGGGGGGGGGGGGGCGGGGGGCAGTCTTTAGATCAGTACAGCACTTACTGGAAAGAGATAACCTCTGCTCATCCTCATTTATGTCAACGATCTGTCTGACTGTCTATCTGATGATTATTTTATACTCATGAACGCAGATGATTTGGTGGTCGTGGCCAGCAACAAGGACCTTCCAGGGGCTGAATCCAAAATCCAGTATGCAGTGGATAGGCTATATGCTTGGTATTCATCAAATAAACTAAGTATCAATGTGAATAAAACTAGGATTATGTATCATGGTAGCAGGCAAAAGATAAATGTAACTAAGAGAGGGGAAATAGGCTGGGGAATGAGAAACTAGCCTCAACAGAGGAAGTGAACTATTTTGGTGCAGTCATAGACACAGATCTAAATTTTGATAAGCATGGTTTGAAGCTCCTGCAAATTGTAAATAACAAATGATGCGATCTTTCACAGAATCAGAAGATTTGGAAAAAAACAAACAGTGTTAAATATTGTCTCAACCTGCCTACTCCCGGTAGTGGACCACTGGTCCTTCTTACTGGAAGGGGCCTCTATGGATACCAAGACGAAGCGGGACCGTGGCATTTACAGAGTGCTCAGAATAGCTCTGAGAAGAGAGGCCTATCATGATAACAAGTTTATTAGAACAGAGGAATCATTGAGCAAATGTAATGTTAGAAAACCAGAAGAGAGGAGAGGAATTCTCCTAGCAGGGATTATCAGAAGTCTGGACAATATAGGTCAGGTTAAGTAGTTAACCGAGACATGAACAGAATGTGCGCTCGATCTCTGAACAAGAGCCAACTGTACTTGCCAAGGCCCCAGAAAGAAAGATTTAGAAAATCAGCTATTCATTTTCGGACCAGCCTGTGGAACACCATACCTGCAGACCTACAATAGGAATGTTCAAAAGCTAGTTTTATGAAGGGAAAGTGATTGCAGATAGATATATTCTGGTGAATAAGATCATCTGAAGCTCAACAATTGGTATTGCTTAATGAATAGATGTACAGATGGCATAGGTTTACAAGGAGCCATTGCAACCTTTTATGCACCAAATGTATATACAATGATTCCCTCATATCAAGGGGTAGATTGCCTATAAACTGGATGAGTCTCAGGTGCCGTATCTAAAGCAATGTACCATTAACACTATGGTCAGAAGGTGTTATTCTTTTGTCGGAGAGGGAGTATATATATTCCCTTAATGTCGATCATCAATATCATTGCATATACGCATCACTGTTTGTTTTTCATATTCTCTGTTCCCACGCTATTGCTGGAAGAGCAATGTCTTGTACCAATCGAATGAAATAAAGCCTTAAAAAAACAAAAACAAAACCAAAGAAATTCCACCTCTGTGCATTTGACAAAGAAATGTTCTAATGTATCTCTGTGTATATGATAAGTTCTGGGGAGTCTATGATTCTCCTTCCTGACAGATGTTCGTTGCCAGTGATCGTTCTGTGACCTGTTCTGGAGAGATTGGGCTTCTGTTTCTCTTGTTGTCAAGAACGGTAGTCCTACACAAAACAAGTCGAACGAGTTGTATATACTGAAAGTGGAGACCGGGATTTCCATGTTCGGGTGGGGTCCTGCCCTCTCTGGTGTGGTCTGCTGACCTACGAGCTGTAACCGGGCGAGGCGCGGGGGTCGGTCACACCGCAGACGTCAATAGCGTGTGCAGAAAGGGAGAATGAATTCCCATTAATAAAGTGCACTTTTCATGTAACGTGCGGCGCAATCTCAACTCAGGCGATGAGTTCGGTAAAACACGACGGAGCATTATTTCTAAAGGGTGCTTCTTAAATGGATTCACAAAATCATTTTGTATTCATATCTTTTCATTATCCTGCTGCGACGGTGCTAATACAAAATGGATGAAAGGATTAGGATTTATGAAAAAGCGTGATAGCCATGACACTATTTGCGGTGTCCTTTGGGTGTGCGGAAATTCTTTGTTGTGTGTTTTGGTGGAATATGAAGACTCGGATGTAGTCTGTTGGCCAAGCCCAGTTTACGGGCGAACCTCGCCTCAGCGTTCAGACGATGCTGTTTTATGATCTTTCATCTCCAGAATCATCTGATTTCAGATCTCATGGGTGCAGCGATGCATTTGCCAAATAGAGTAAATCAAAGAAACTTTCTACTTTTCTAACACAATATCTGTCTTCAATACATTGTCGGTTTTCTACTGAATATCGATACATATTACAGCGGGGATCTGTCTTTTGTGTATCCTTTGTGCAAATCACCAATGACTCCATAAAGTAGAATATTAATCCATTAAACATATTCAGAAATGCAGATACATCAAATTGCCCAAACATTTCATCATTGATTTTAAATCAGAAGATTCTTGAGATGAAGAAAGCATTGTATGGACGTCGAAGTGAGGTACACGATATGTATGTTATCAAGCATTACCCCTACCCTGGACACAAAAGGTGAAGCCGTAAATGGGCGAATACAATTTCATTTAATTTTATGAAGACCTTATAAACATGAATATTGATAAGGTAGTATCAATATGAAATTGATAATTGACCAATGTAATAAGATGTCAATTATCATAAGGAAGTCATAGTGTATAAGTGACATATTGCATATGGTGTCAATTATAATAAGTATGTATAGTTATATAACAATGATGTAAGTATATATAGTTAATATAGAAATAGGCTTACAAGAGTAGAAGAAGAAGGAGATGAGGTGAGGGTGGGTGGGGAAGAAAAATGTACGTGTGTACGGAGTGGAGGACTGGAGAAGAGTGAGGGGTATGTGAGAGTAGAGTGGCTGCACATGGGTGCATGGTGCGCATAGTGTACGCTAGAGGGGGGTGCGCAGGATGCGCTAGTGAGGGGATGCGCCAGGGGGAGCAATGACCGCCCCTGACCAGCGGCCATGGGTCACCCATTACCCCTATCCCTGGACACTAAGGTGAGGCCGTAAATGGGTGAATGGTCGTTAGAGCGCCGAGAACGGCCTTGAGAACCAGCATCGGGACCGGTGGCTTGACGTTCGGGGAATATGTCTTGTTCCTTTTCATCGCATCCAATGTATCTTGACCCTCACGTCCTCGGTCGCCGCAACATCTCCACCTGATAGCCATAGACGGGACCGTATAGGTGACAGATGGTACGGGGAGGGGGCGTGGCCCTCAAGGTAGGCCGTGACGAACCTGCCGGTCGCGTATTGTTGGTCGGCATCCATCCGGCGGCAGAACGCAAGGTATGTCGTCACGGCGCTTCTCTGGTTCACAACCGTGCCTGGGGCCCGCGCCTCGGACCGCCCGACAGATGCCCTCTGGAGAATGGAGACCTGCAGGAGAGTCGTAGTGTTGGTAGAAAAGAGGCATGGTTGCAGAGATCACAGAGAACAGTCTATGGAACTCGACTGAGTGCATCAGCGACCGAGTCGAGGACCCCGGGGACGCGTGTGTAGACCAGATCCACCTGGAGCCTGGCTCGTACCATCCAGGCCTGGTGGGCGCACTCTGCCAGCACGCCGTTGGGTGCCCGGCCCAAGGTCAGTGCCTGGAGGGCCCCAAGGTTATCGCAAAATACCTCGACCCGAGTGCCCCGGTCTTGGTCGGCCAAGAAGGTACTCAAGGCATAGATGGTGTTGAGTGCCTCGAGTTCAGCGATGCACTCTACTGGGTCGTCGATGGGGCACACCTGGCGTAAGCGTACCGACCATCCGTGCCCCCTACGGCCGAGAGGCAGGCATCCGCGGTAATGCACTTGGTCGGGGGGCCCCGAGGGATGAGGGCGTGACCACTCCAGCCCTCGCCAAAGGACATGAACCACTGCAGGTCTTGCCGCATATCGAAGCTGACGTTGATATAGTAGCCTTTCATTGACCGTAGTGCCTCTAGTAACTTGCTCACCAACGGCCGAGCTGGGCGGATACACTTGGATGGGTGCAGAACCTCGCCAAGGACGGACTTTAGCTGCCCCTTGGTGAGGGAGCGTTTCCGTGAGACTGGCCTCACGTGGTGCCTCACGTCCTGCAGTTTGCCCTCAGGGGTGGAGAGAGTCCTGTTTGCTACATCAATGTCCATCCCCAACCATGTGACCGTCTGTGACGGCTCCTGAGCTTTGTCTCGTGCCTCGGGGAGGCGGAGCTCGCTGAAAAGCTCACAAGCCGTGAGGAAATCCGAGGCCGGAGAGGGCATTCTCAAATCGTCCAGAGACAAGGCGGCCGTGACACCCGAGGACCCGAGGATCATGACGATGGTGTCAGCGATGCACTGCATGTGGTATGAGGACGCACGGGCACCAAACGGCATAGCCGTATCGCAGAAGTACCCGTCGTCCCACATGAAGCAGAACAACGGCCAGTCCCAGGGGTCACACCTGAAGTTCCTATAGGCCCGGGATATGTCTATGCTCGCCATATGACTGGAGGGCCCAGAGTCCACAAGGCGGGCCACGAATCCATTGACCGTAGGGAGGCCGTGTTCCCGTTCCTGACCCTACACAGAGTGCTTAATGATGTAGGCGTTGACACTCTTATCACGGGGGAATGTCATGTCGATGATTACCCTACGGTCATCGGTCCCCCACTTTTCTTGCGTCATCAGAGGCGAGACATGGCACCATGGAGCCGAAGGGGCCTCAGTGAACGGGCCGAGGAGATTGGAGAAACCTCGTACCTTCATGATACACTTGTTAAGTTGAGCTGGGTATCCAGTAGCACTGGGATGATTGGGGACCTCACGCGTATCGCTGGCTGCCCGAGGTATCCGAGGGGAAACCCATAGCATACAAAGCCAAGAAGCTCCTGCATCCCGGGGACAGCAGAGAAATATCTGTCCCACATCCGTAGTTTAAGATCCGTAGGTAGAGTGATCTTTGCCCACATGGCATTTGGGAGCCCAGAGTTGCAAACTGCGTTGTAAATGTGGGCATGGCCCGGGGGCGCACCCGGAGTGTAGCGGGGCCAGTTGGCCCGCCTTTGTACCAGGAAGGCCTCAGGGTCTATATATATACGCCAAATGTACATAACATGTATACGACCGGCGTATACATGTTGCGCAGAAGATATTTCCTCTCATATATACGCCTGGTGTGAAATACAGCCAAGACGCGTCCGTATACAAGAGGAAACAGTCTTGTATACGCCTTATACACTTGCGTGAAATATGGACATATATAAAAACAAGTCAATTTACAGCCGATATATGCACTTCCTCGATGGCGTATACAGCAATAAACTGGTGGAGATAATAATGACTTTATTAGGATCCTTCTTATGACAAGCACTAAATGGCAAAAAGGGCTGCTTTAAAGCACTGGGAATGCAGCAGAAGAGGCCCTGTGCCTGCATTGTAAAGGCCACAGAGTGACTGTGTGGACAGCCCACCGTAAACTACGCGAGGCTAACTTTATTGTAACTCGCTCATGTTTGTCTTATTACCACGCACTAACCTCTCATGGTTTACGGCCGCCTGTTCACAAACGGCTGTTTATCGTGTATTTATGAGCAGGGTGAGACGACGGCTGTGGATGCGCTGGTTGCCGCAGCTTTCTGTAGAGAGCTATATCAAATATTACAAAATACCCATCTTTCATAAAATGTTGATCTCTTCATGAAGCAGTATTTACCAGCCAGCCTTCGTGTCCCACTGGCGGGGGACGCAGCAGGGTGCTGCATTCATAATTTTCTTGAATGAATTAAACCCAGGAATCGATATCATTGGCTATATCTTTTTGGACTATTTCTTTCTCCCTAGCCATAGACATAGTGTTGTATATACACAGAAATTGACTAGACATTTCATTTAAAAGTTATTTTCCGTACACAATGGATTTTAGAATCTGTATAAAATGGTTCTGGTACCTGACATTTTTAAATAATGGGTATTATTTTACTGGGTTCCCATACATTCTCAATGGGTACTTTGCATACGATGGATAATGAATGCACAATATTAACTGGTTTCGGATACTAGTGGCTGGATTCTCCGAAGCGTTTGCACAATGCAATCTCCAGCGAATTGCGAGGATAATACGACCACAAGTATCCAAACCAGTTTGTTTTGTATTCGTCATTCAGTATGGCAAATCTAAATCATCAAAGGAAAGGCAATATGACCGCCGATCTTCTCACATACTACATTGCACACAATGGACCTTTTTTCCCCGTAATCTTTGCTCTGTGTAGGCCGGGGTTTTACGACCACCCTCAATCGCCTCCCTGTGAATTACACCCCCCCCCCCCCCCCACCATATGTTTAGTGCGTAGAGTTCGTCTTAGTAATATCAGAGCACATGCGAGGATATTGCATAGAATAAACTCAGAGGTGCACATGACTGTCTTTATAGTCCAAGAGTCAGACCCTCAAATTTTTGACTGAGGGAAATAATGCTCATTGTTATTTTCAGTAAGGTCAGCATTTTTAGATTTGGAAGATATATAATAGTATTGTATTCATAGTAGCTTTTTATGTTTCATCAGTCTTTTAGTAACTCCACCTTTAAACGAACCTTTATCAAACCAGCGTCTAACAAAATAAGGCATCCTATTTAAAACTATTTGCCCTCTCTTAACATTAGCTCTATCTTATTGGATCTTGGCAGGAACATTGCTGATGGCTTGTTGTTAAAACTTCCCTAGTTTTTACTCCCTCTATCTAGAGGCACTAATAATCTCGAGTTGATGTATTGCAAAATATATGATTTTGTTTTCATGAAAAGTCATCTGGAAAGTTCTATTGTCCCGACGTCGCAGATGTCCACGATAGGTGACCAAGAGCTAACCCCTGGTTCTGCCAACAGTCAGGCCATTTTCTTATTATCATATACATATACCTCAATTCGATGAAAAAACGCCATCTTAAATACTTACAAAGTCGTCAAGTCAGTCTCCGCCCCCCTCCATGCGGGCAGGTTGTAACACGCCTCCGAGTGCTGGAAGACTAAACCAGAAGTCTGACACGCAGAATGTGCCCGTTGCGCATGCACGAAAATATGTTAATTAACGTCACTCTCCTGATCGTAGTACCTCGGCGCGCTGACACTCCGTATGTGTGCCGCCCACCGCCGCTCGCCGCCAGTTAACTTGTTGCCATCCATTGATTTCGCATATTTTAACTATTCAAACTGCATTATGTGCATGCCCCATGTTAGATACCTCGATATTTGGTCACTCTGCATTGTATTTGTTCCTGGGAGGATAGAACACGACGATTCGATGTCGTCCGCCATGTTGAGATTCTCTGTGACGACGCTGATCTCGTTACTCTCGTCTCGAGCACGTTAAATTATGTTAAGTGTGATGAAGTGTGATGAACGAATACGACACCCCCGTGAGAGGGTCGAATTTGAGCGACATTAGCAGTCAGGTATATAACAATAAACAAGGCAATACTGAACTAATGAGAATCTACCCTTAATCTGAGCACATTATTTTAGTATTAACTTTATCAGATAGCTATAATCATCAACACCATGTATAAATTAACCTCAATCTGTTGTAATTGGTAGATCCAGTCGCTATATAGGACAGATACTGCACGTTCAGGATACTTCACTCTGCACGGCACACGTCGACAATCGACAGTTGTCGCCGCTCTATGACGTCACCGTCAAGTCATCACTTAGCGACATGCATAGCAACACGTATAGCAACATATAAATACGTCGAAATGTACGTATTGCACACTGTGCAGGGGCGTCAGAACATTTTGAAACTGAAAAATTGCTGACTTTTTTTCTTGGTGTGAAGTTAGACATTGACCTGTTCCACCGGATTTACCATAGATCTGCGAAAAGTCTGAAAATACAGGTCTTAATTATACGTGAAAAAGTCAGACTTTGACATTTTAACATGGTGAAAAGTCAGAGCTTAGCCGTCATTACACGGTAAAAGGTCAGACTTTGACACTTTTCCACGGTGAAAAGTCAGAGCTTAGCCGTCATTGCACGGTAAAAGGTCAGACTTTGACACTTTTCCACGGTGAAAAGTCAGGGCTTAGCCATCATTGCACAGTTAAAGGTCAGACTTTAACACTTTTCCACGGTGAAAAGTCAGATCTTAGCCGTCATTGCACTGTAAACGGTCAGACTTTGACACTTTTCCACGGTGAAAAGTCAGATCTTGGCCGTCATTGCACTGTAAAAGGTCAGACTTTGACACTTTTCCACGGTCAAAAGTCAGGGCTTAGCCGTCATTGCACAGTAAAAGGTCTGACTTGACACTTTTCCACAGTGAAATGTTTAGACATCAATGCACGCTAACAAGTTAGACTTAGACATTTTTCATTGTTGAAAAATCAAAACAGTTTTTACACTTGATTGAGTTAAATTTGAAGTTGTTGACTTTTTTAGGCTGGAAAAAAGGGGGGGGGGCGGCTGCCCCCCCCCCCCCCCCGGCCCCCCTATTCTGACGCCGCTGCTGTGCCGTATAGGAATTACTGCACACTCTGTACACCGTTGAGTCACTACGTGTATTCGCTTAGTCTACCACTGTGAGATACAGGTGCACGGCAGGAGGGGAGCTGCTCGCAGCTTCCAGGCTCGGGCCGAGTTGCACGCAGTTTCCTTTATCAAGCTTTTTCTGAGAGGAAATGTCAGAAGACACATTCTACACGACATTCAACATTCCTGTGCATTGAACCTACGACCAGAGGACAAGAAAAAACACGGTTAAACTCAAACGCCCACCTATAAACTTTTACAAGAAAAATCCATTGTAAGACGATATGTTAACATGGAATAAACAACTTCCACAGGAAGTACTGCGCCTCGATGTAGACCTGTAGGAGTCTGTAAGAACGAGGAGCAGAGCGGACAGAGGGTGGAGTTCGTGTAGAGCCTTATACCTTCATCTGCTCCAGCCTCATCAGGCAATAGAGAGGACCCACAGAGGTTGGGGGAGAGGATGGAATTGATTATTTGACGCTGACACTAGTACCAAATAATTCATTAGATCATAAATCGGAATTTAAGTACACGTGCCCTCATGACGGCAGTGACTGGGGTTCACGTACAATGAGAGGCATCTCCATATCACATGACCGTCAGTATCCTACCATCGTAAATACTGCACGGTAATCAGTATCGTATTATAGGCCGTAATGCGTGATCGTCATTATCGTATGGCCAAAAGTATTGTATGTTTACCAGCATCATATGATCAAGAGTATTGTGTGATTATCAGTTTAGTATGGCTGACAGTATTGTATGTTTACCAGCATCATATGATCAAGAGTATTGTGTGATTATCAGTTTAGTATGGCTGACAGTATTGTATGTTTACCAGCATCATATGATCAAGAGTATTGTGTGATTATCAGTTTAGTATGGCTGACAGTATTGTATGTTTACCAGCATCATATCATCAAGAGTATTGTGTGATTATCAGTTTAGTATGGCTGACAGTATTGTATGTTTACCAGCATCATATGATCAAGAGTATTGTGTGATTATCAGTTTAGTATGGCTGACAGTATTGTATGTTTACCAGCATCATATGATCAAGAGTATTGTGTGATTATCAGTTTAGTATGGCTGACAGTATTGTATGACCGTCAGCATCATATCATCAAGAGTATTGTGTGATTATCAGTTTAGTATGGCTGACAGTATTGTATGTTTACCAGCATCATATGATCAAGAGTATTGTGTGATTATCAGTTTAGTATGGCTGACAGTATTGTATGTTTACCAGCATCATATGATCAAGAGTATTGTGTGATTATCAGTTTAGTATGGCCAAAAGTATTGTATGTTTACCAGCATCATATGATCAAGAGTATTGTGTGATTATCAGTTTAGTATGGCCAAAAGTATTGTATGTTTACCAGCATCATATGATCAAGAGTATTGTGTGATTATCAGTTTAGTATGGCCAAAAGTATTGTATGTTTACCAGCATCATATGATCAAGAGTATTGTGTGATTATCAGTTTAGTATGGCTGACAGTATTGTATGTTTACCAGCATCATATGATCAATAGTATTGTGTGATTATCAGTTTAGTATGGCTGACAGTATTGTATGTTTACCAGCATCATATCATCAAGAGTATTGCGTGATTATCAGTGTATTACTATACACCTATTGGCGAACGTCTATGAAATACTACCCGCTGCTAGGCATATCGAATAAATAACGTTCGGGCCTGCCGTGCAGAAGGACGTAGTGATTCCCATAGGCTTAAGCATGTAAAAACGTATGTGGCGCCCGTGAGAGACGTTTGGCTCACAACTGAAATCTATCGCGATAGTGCGAGATCAGTGGCAGTGTCAAAAACAAATAAAATGGCAGTTTTCTTACCCCCATTGCCGAGTTCAGAGACATGCTACAACGTCCACGTAACGGCTTGAAGTGCGTAAAGGTCAAATATCGAGGTAAATAACGTCTAGCTTTCACAAAATACCATTTAAATAGCTGAAATATACGAGATTGATCGATATCAACAAGTCCGATCGCCTCCCGTGTCGCCGCTTCGTGTTGTCAACGTCATAATTACGTTAGCTACAGAATCAGTATCACTGGCGCCATACAATTCAGAGACCGCTCCACGTCGGCAGTGGAGACATGCTAAGCCCTACCCGTAAAAACTGGAAGTATGTATTGTCCAAATATCGAGGTAGTCAATGTGTGACCTTCACGTAAAACTGTTTAAATAGCTTAAATCTGTGAGAATGATCGATATCAACAAGTCCGATCGCTTCCCGTTTGGCCGCTCCGCGTTGTCGACGTCATAATTACGTTGGCTACCAGAGTTCCAATATCACTGGTGCCACACATTTCATAGTCCGCTCCACGTCGACCGTTGCCGGATTTTCACCCTCCCACCTCCGAGTGTGCAGTGAATGTCGAGGTCGCCGCATACAAACGCCGATAACTTTGGATTAAAGTAGCAGATCTTCTTCATATTTGGTACGATTATAGTTTATATATATATACCGTACTCGTGTCCAAATTTCATTGCTTAAATCCTACGGGAAATGAAGTTCGAGCGTCATCTGTTGCTACAGAGACCGCACCGCGTCGAAAGTTGCCGGGTTTTTACCGCCAGCGGGCCTTAGTGAATGGCAGTGATATTATTCGGAAACGGGGGGTTGAATCCGGGACTAGGAAAGTTGATAAACGGTATTTTAAACGATTTGTAGGTGTATAGTAATAAGAAAACGTAGTGACTGAACCCGTACGGTGGCCGTTCTCGGTCATTTGATGGAAAAATACGGCCCTCCCGCCTGCGGCGTCAGGCCGTATTTTTCCACCAAATGACCTCGAACGTAACCACGTTTTCTCTTAGTATGGCTGACAGTATTGTATGATCGTCAGTATCATATCATCAAGAGTATTGTGTGATTATCAGTTTAGTATGGCTGACAGTATTGTATGACCGTCAGTATCATATCATCAACAGTGCCAGACACCGAGCAAAGATCCAGGTTTATCAACAATTCCATCTTGTCATAAACGCATTGGTTGTGTTTACTCATGTTTCTATACAATTGAGAACATGTCTGTCTGCAGCACATGCGGCACCAACACAACAGTTTACTCTGGTTATGCACATGTAATTGTTACAGTGGTTGTCACTGCAAACATATTGTAAAGCCTAGAGGCCGAGACTAGCTAGGTGTAGACCTTACAAGAAGGGAGTAAGAACTCAAACACAGGTTAACTAGGCACTATTGAGTCAAGAACTGATTTAAATGGCAGATTATTCAGCTTATCTACAGACAGCAGGTGGCATCTTCCTACAGGGTGAGCTTGCAAGCTCTATGATTGGATGTTGAGGCATCAGCCAATGAGGAGTGACCAGTCTCACTCTGGTCTGTCATACATGCCAGGAGGACCGCTCATGTCACTAATAACCCAGGTGTCATGTCATGTCATTTGGCCAGACCAGGAACTAGAGTGGGCGACAACATCAAGACAGGGAGGAGCTGCTACAAAATGGTGACTGTCTTAATGCAGTCATTTTGGTACTAATAGATATGGACAATTTCGATGACTAACCTCTTCACATAGAAACCAATGTAAATGGTCACGATAGGGATGTAGAACAGTACTTTGCAATATGTAAATGACTAGCTATATACAGCAACACATGTGTGCGTATACACACCACATATGCATGGCGTAAACTGTAGTAAATATTAATTAAATATATGCCTACACTCTGCGAATACACACATATCTATACACAGTAAACATATGAAAAAAGGTTTTCCTACAGTCCCCTGTACACATAACCGCCTCCCCCGCCCCACGTCGTCACTCCCCCCCCCCCCCAGTCGCCACCCCTACACCCTCACAACAGTCCCTGCTTCCCTCTACACACCAATGACAGCTTGTGCTATATAAACAAGGGTAGACGAATACCCACAGGAACAATGGTGTTTTGAAAGTAAAAACTATCAAAGAAAACTGTTCAAAAACAAAATCTTTAATTCAGCGATTCTTAGTTCTATTCTTTCTAACAGCCAAATGCGTCTACTGGTGAAAGGTTTTAATGCATGACTGTAATTATCATATCATGTACCAATGATCACAAACCCGTAGAGAAAACCAAAGCCACATTGACTATTACTGCTCTATTCTACCTCAATCTGAATGAACCTATTCATCTGAGTAAGACCTAGTTCCCAATGGCCGATAAAAGTGGCACCGACTTTTTGACTTACCCTAAAAGTATGTCGATGGTGCCATTGTATACTGGTTCTACTATAGTTTCCGGGTACATACCAATATCATCTTCACATTACAATATTAAGGATCACCGACGAAATCCGAACGTTTGATTCTGTCTGGCCGTGAGAAAATCCGTCGGTAGTGGGCCTTATTTCACAATCAATGCCAAATCAATCGGTGAGAATTCTCTGCCAGTCTCGTTTCCATCCACCGGTCTGGCGTCGTTGTACCAAAATAGGTGTCGGTGGTGCCCGACTGTAGATCGGTGCCGAATAGTCGGCCAATGGAAACGAGCTTTTAATGTAACAACCTTTTTGTACTACATCATGATAACAATATTACCATGCTTTACAACTGCGTGGTCGTTTTCTCTAAAGTTGACGCGCAATGATATCCGAGCGAATTTTGTCTGACAATGGTGTATTTATTATTCAGAATTGTGAATTAAAGTTCTCAAAGGGATGACAAAATGGAAGCTGGGGACCGTTGAATGATATTTTTCCTCATATGTGAAGCTGGACGATAAGGTAAATCGAAAGATAAACGACATCCTGGATGTCCTTTTCGTTCTAGGGTCTGTTACATAAATTTTGAAAGATCACATAAAAGATCGTACAATGGTCGTGGGGCGCAAATCGTTACGTAAATGGTTTTGGTCGTACACCTACGACCTTTGTACGATACGATCGAATGAGAATGGCAAATATTATTACATAAACATTGATCTACATCGTGCAAATGGTCTGAAATCGTCCAAAATCGTCCTAACGTATGACACCTCTAGAGGGTGTCGTGGGTGTCGATTCATGTATTAATCCTATTTATCAAGATCTTGATATGTGGCTATGGGTGTATACGGTTTGAGCTACTGCATCTAAGTGACGGAGCAGTGGTCTGCTTACGTTATTTTTAGTCAGACCACTCGCTACCAAGGCGACATTGACAACAGAACGGGACGCATAGTAGCGCCCATTGTTGACAGTGTGACACCACGAATACAGGAGGGGTTTCCCTGTTTTGGTGTGATGGATTAGGGGGGAATCCCTTGGTTTGGGAGACCCATCACAGTTTCACAAGGTGCTCATCAGGCTCGAATGTAGGACAGACAGCTGGGAACTGTTGTTTGCAGTGTGTCAAAGTCACTAAAGTGGTACTGTCATTTTGTATGACAGAGTGGTGAGGTTTGGAGGGTGTTTCAAAGGGTGAAACTGGTCTCCAGACTTCACTGGGTGTGTGACAACTTGGAGTTAGGTTATCAAAACACTTAACAACCCTAACAACAACAACAACAAAAAGAAAAATAAATTCACTTGTTAAGATCTAAAATTAAAATGTATAATTCCATAAGAAGACCATTGGTGATATAAGAAATAAACAAGATATAAAAAATACAAAATATATATATATATATATAACATTATATATATGGGCTGAATACAAGGGGCTGAAGGATCTTTAACGCTGGAACCCAATACGTCATAAGCAGTGTGTGTGGATGGGAGCTTCAACATAGTAAACCTACGATCCCTTACTATCTATGTCAAAAATAAGATAATTTGTACGAACGATTCATGTGTCTACCTACGATCTATTTTATGTAACCGAATTGGACGAGGATCGTCCACGAGGTCGTATATCGTTGGATAGATCGTATCGTACAATGGTCGTATCGTTCAATATTTATGTAACAGACCCCTGGGTAGCATAAAACAAAGTGTCGTACACTTGGCCGAGTGGTGCAGTCCCTGTAAATCAAGCTCAATCACACTCATCTTCTCACAAAGTACATTGCTGTAACTTTAACAGCTATCAACCTAATTTCTGTAACTGTAATGTTGCAACTGAAAAACTTGCTAATTGCAAGAGCTTACAATCAAGAAATATTCTGATTTAAAGAAACGGACCCCTGATCTTCCAATGCACTACTTTGTACGCGAAGGACTGTCTGTCTGCATTCTCCGAGGAGATTACAGCTTTACGTATATTCGTCGATAGCGACCTCGAGACTCTAAACGTTTATAACGACAGGTCCATAGTAGGTGGATAGTGAATACACATTCTCTATGACGATTAATGGAGTTTCTATTGTAATCTATTGTAAGGATGGCATGTTTGATAGATATGCAGCTAGGCTCACTTTCCTAGTACATATAAAAGGCACCAAACATGGGACCACATATATGAGCACATGTATGTTAATTCATCCTACCCCTCACATAAATCCCCATAGACTTAACATGGTGTAACTGTATGTCACGGTTATGCCATAAAATATTTATATGCCACAGGTGACATATGAAGTTATAAAGACATGATGGGGTAGGATAAAATCTAAACATCACTCAATTTCATATGATTGTCTACATGCCGTTCGTTGTCTTCTGCTACAGAGTTTATCACTGAGATTAGCTTCGTGATATCATTCCGCAAAGACAATTCACGCCATACAAATATTATATAAAATTTTGTGGTGTTTCATGAAAGTCTTGTTTGAAATGTCTAAACACCGGAACACCACCCCCAACTCCGATGTATCGGGGGGGTAAAACTTTGGAATGAACTACCCAAAGAACTGCAAGAACTAGATTCAAAATTATTGTTTAAAAGGGAACATCAACAGATTTTCTGTGAGTAACGTATCTCTATGATGTATACATGTTATGTCGGTGATGGATTTGCGATAGCGAGTGAGCGCCCAGAGTACACTACTTGTTCAGGAAGTTTCTCACTTTATGTCAAATGGAAGAACTGGAAGTTCCAGAATTTGTCAATAAACGTAAATAAAAAACCCAAAAATCTCAGACCCTATTTACACCAACCGATTTTGACCAAGAATTCAAGAATCTGACACCGCCGACCGACCCTTATGCATTTCGGATAAGATATTAGTAAAATGCAAACAGATTAAATGCAGACCTGGTTTGCTAAACTTTCCCTAAAAGCACCTCAACTTTTTGGTAAACAGGGTGCGCCCCTCACTGACAGTGAGTTCTATCATGACCCTTTCAGCACGTAAGTAGCCCTCACATTGTGCAATCGGAAATAAATGCATTCAGCTGCAGTGTAGGCAGGGTTCAGATTCAGACTTTCCCCGTCATGATAGAACTCGTTGCACATGTCGCCACTAATCGGCCGGCAGGTGAGCCACACGTACTGAGTAAGGGACTTATCGGTGCTCAGGTGCCTCAATGACTTGCAATGTCCCCATAATCCATACCAGTATGTCATCGGCAACACTCATATTTTATGGGGGTGCATCACCAATAGATATTTCTTTTCACAAAAGTTCAGCAGTGCATTTTCCGTCGTTAGGTGATAAATGGCCATACTTGAATGATCTATTATATATAAAATAAGAACCTTTTATTACAAAAAAAGTATATTCAGCAATTCATCAGCTTTCTCATAAGTTACAAAAAGGCAAATCGATAAGACAGTTATTATAGTCTTTATTTACGACCTCTGGCCCTATCATACACATTAACATACACTTAATAAATCTCCCGTCAGATAACAAACCAAGGTCTCGTGGACTTACCAAGTTTTTACTGAAGTATTTAAAGACTTATCTCATACTCCACGGCCGTGAAAGTAGTGGACCCAATACTCAATGACTAATTGGGTGAGTCATCATATTGATTGATAATGTTTCTGATCATATATACGGGGTGAGATAAAGTCAGAAAGCCACTCGATGAAAATAACTTAGTTCGCACTCCACCTCGTTTGACTGCTACGTAATACACTCAGCTTCACCTCGCACATTACGCGGTCAAACTTGGTGGAGTACGGGCAAGTTATTTTCAACTCATGAGTTTCCTTCTAGTTATCTCATAATAATAAGGATTTGTAAAACGGAAAGGTGTAGATCTACGACTGCCAACACAACCCTTCTTACTGGGGACAATTAATAAACAAACTAGTGACACAACTGGAAATCTATATCGAAAATAGAGAAACCAAATCCCAGTCAATGAAAACCGTTATTTGAAATCACGTAATGAATACATCGGTTACGAGGCACAACCAATCTCTGTGATGACAGTGATAATCCTATCATCATTAACTAACCATATGTGTAATAACTCCCGCACAACCAAGTGAAGCCAATCAGCAAACCATCACACAGACTGCAGCCTCACATGGCCGTCCCCACCTCTCAGCACCTCACATCACACAGACTGCAGCCTCACATGGCCGTCCCCACCTCACATCACACAGACTGCAGCCTCACATGGCCGTCCCCACCTCACATCACACAGACTGCAGCCTCACATGGCCGTCCCCACCTCACATCACAGAGACTGCAGCCTCACATGGCCGTCGTCACCTCACATCACACAGACTGCAGCCTCACATGGCCGTCCCCACCTCACATCACACAGACTGCAGCCTCACATGGCCGTCCCCACCTCTCAGCACCTCACATCACACAGACTGCAGCCTCACATGGCCGTCCCCACCTCTCAGCACCTCTCATCACACAGACTGCAGCCTCACATGGCCGTCCCCACCTCACAGCACACAGACTGCAGCCTCACATGGCCGTCCCCACCTCACATCACACAGACTGCAGCCTCACATGGCCGTCCCCACCTCTCAGCACCTCACATCACACAGACTGCAGCCTCACATGGCCGTCCCCACCTCTCAGCACCTCACATCACACAGACTGCAGCCTCACATGGCCGTCCCCACCTCACATCACACAGACTGCAGCCTCACATGGCCGTCCCCACCTCACATCACACAGACTGCAGCCTCACATGGCCGTCCCCACCTCTCAGCACCTCTCATCACACAGACTGCAGCCTCACATGGCCGTCCCCACCTCTCAGCACACAGACTGCAGCCTCACATGGCCGTCCCCGCCTCACATCACACAGACTGCAGCCTCACATGGCCGTCCCCACCTCTCATCACACAGACTGCAGCCTCACATGGCCGTCCCTGCCTCTCAGCACCTCACATCACACAGACTGCAGCCTCACATGGCCGTCCCCACCTCACAGCACACAGACTGCAGCCTCACATGGCCGTCCCCACCTCACATCACAGAGACTGCAGCCTCACATGGCCGTCCCCACCTCTCAGCACCTCACATCACACAGACTGCAGCCTCACATGGCCGTCCCCACCTCTCAGCACCTCACATCACACAGACTGCAGCCTCACATGGCCGTCCCCACCTCACATCACAGAGACTGCAGCCTCACATGGCCGTCCCCACCTCTCAGCACCTCACATCACACAGACTGCAGCCTCACATGGCCGTCCCCACCTCTCAGCACCTCACATCACACAGACTGCAGCCTCACATGGCCGTCCCCACCTCACAGCACACAGACTGCAGCCTCACATGGCCGTCCCCACCTCACATCACAGAGACTGCAGCCTCACATGGCCGTCGTCACCTCACATCACACAGACTGCAGCCTCACATGGCCGTCCCCACCTCACATCACACAGACTGCAGCCTCACATGGCCGTCCCCACCTCACATCACACAGACTACAGCCTCACATGGCCGTCCCCACCTCACATCACACAGACTGCAGCCTCACATGGCCGTCCCCACCTCACATCACACAGACTACAGCCTCACATGGCCGTCCCCACCTCACATCACACAGACTGCAGCCTCACATGGCCGTCCCCACCTCTCAGCACCTCTCATCACACAGACTGCAGCCTCACATGGCCGTCCCCACCTCTCAGCACCTCACATCACACAGACTGCAGCCTCACATGGCCGTCGTCACCGCGTCCGACCTTATCCGGAGAGCGTTGATGAGTCTGGACGACGTCGACAGCTGTCTGTTCTGGACGTACTTCCTCCGCGGCTTGCCCAGAACCCACAACTTGAAGGCCTTCCTGAAGGCCTTACTGCAGCAGTAGTGGAGCGGGAAGTTGATGGCCGACCTGGTCGAGGAGAGCGTGAGGAACACGTTCTGCCACAGGATGAACGCTTTACTGATGACGTAGCCGGTGAAGGTGTAGTGGCCGTAGAGTCGGAGTAACGTGGCTGGGAGGGTCATGCAGAGAAAGGCACAGCACAGGGACAGTGTCAGTTTAGTGTACTGCATCTCGGCGCGAGGTCGCCGCTCAAAGTTGACGTTCCGCGACCTGTGGTCGTTTGTCCTGATCACGATTCTCCTGCGGCGGTGGTGCATGAGGAGCGCGCAGAGCGTGGCCAGGCTGAGCGCCGAGATGGCCAGGTAAGGCAGGATGACGTTCAGGTACACGTCGAACACGCCCAGGATGTGCAGCGCCCTCAGGAACAGCGGGAAGGGGATGCAGTCGACGCTGCTGGGGCCGGCGCGCTCGGCGTACAGCACGCTGATGTTGAGGTACACCACGATGGCCACCACCAGCACGCCGAGGGCGGCGATCTTGGCTCTGAGCGGGGAGGAGAGGCGCGCGAACCTGCCGGGCAGGTTGACCACGATCAGGCGGTCCACGCTCAGGCACACCAGGATCCAGGTGGCCGTGAAGGTGCACACGTAGCTGCAGAAGATCATGGCCTGACACCAGCCGCCCAGACCGCTCAGGAAGAAGCCCATCTCCAGCGAGTGCAGCCAGTCGAGGAAGAGGTAGGCCAGGAAGCAGGTGTCGGACAGACACAGGGCCACCAGGTAGGGGTTGGCGGAGAGTTTGGAGGTGAGGCCGCCGCTCAGCGTCACGCAGCTGAGGATGTTGCCCACCGTGCCCAGCAGGATGATGCCCGGGATGTAGTACGTCTTGAGCACGCCCTCCGTGGCCGCCAGCTCGGGGTAGGGCAGTTTGCCCGAGTCGTTGTCCACCAGGTACTCGGGTTTGTAGAGAGGCTGCATGGCTTTGGTGTCCAGAGAAGGGTCGAGGAGGCGAGGGCCGAAGAGTCTGGTGATTGCCACGCTGCCGTTCATGGCAGCTTCACGACCCCCGGCTTCCCTCGTTATCTAAGTACCTCTGATGAGGTCGCTCCAGTTGTCACTGGTATGTTTTACACGATGACTCAGCTCCGACTATACCGAACCGTGTTCTGTACAGAGATGTTCATTCCGTGCCACAGTCGGACGTAAAAGGTACAGAGCATCATGTCCAGCACGTCTCACATTCCCCGCCTTAAATCTACTCTGCACCACATTGGCGGGGTTTCCATGGCAGCTGACGTCACATAGACTCGGTGGAAACTCATTTGCCATATAAGGACATATCGTGCTAGTAACGAACAAGGCTAAGTGTTTGTAAATAACGCACATGCAGGTACCGCTCCCTAGTATTGGAAAAATGGCCAGTACCTGAAGAGGTTCTTTTGGGTCAGGCTTTAGAGAAGTGAAGTGACTCCCTTGATGTGTGTCCGACACGTGCCTAGCGTGATGCAGACTTCACTCGGCGGCACGGAGACGCAACCACTGCACACACCAACCCCCTGACGGTCGACCCCCTCAACCCCCTCACCCCCCTCACCCTCAGCTAACAGCACCGGGCGGGAGAGGTGCGCCTTTCAGCGTGGACTCACCTACGACGTGGTCAAAGATCGGGACTGCAGCAGACGACAGGGAGGATGGCGGGGTAACAGACACGTGCATCCATGACGTCAGAGTAAGTCACAGACAGGCACCACCTCCCCACGCCGCCCCACGCCGCCCCACCCCGCGTTCCCCGCGATGTCACCTACTACCATCACACCACCACTGCACTCCGGGGCGCCCGGTCACCACACGGGCGCCGTGATTCGTCCTGCTCAGGTCTGCTCCACCCCCACACCGCCGTGAACACGCTCACCGCGCCACTCTCCCCTGACGGTAACGCGGCAAGCACAACGTGGCCAGGGCCGCCTCTGCAGCTTGTACGAACGATATATCACTCGCGTATTCCTTGAGCAATACTACTTAACTTACAAAAGTGTCTTAGGTGCCATATCCAGGAATGATGCGCATCTCACTAGAGTTTGATGCTACGGCGGCGTTAGGAGATATACAGCCATCAGGTCACAGCCTCCTTAAGGAGTGGAGTGACGCAGTGTCCCCAGTAAAGGTGTAGAGTGGTGCAGTGTCCTCAGTGAATGGTCGAGTGGGGCAGTGTCCTTAGTTGCCGTCCATTGAGCACCCAGCAGAGCGTCACGTGATACACGCTGCAGACTACAGCGCCCCTACCGGTCCTTTTCCTGCAGGTGGCGCCGCCCGGTCAGCGCGGTTTATGAGTCTGGGCGCATAAAGGCAATATGTGAGTGAATGATAAGAACCTCCCCGGTGACACTCACCTGACACGCCTACAGCAGGCCTCAGGTGCCAGCTCGGCAGAAACTCTCACGAGGAACATTGGAATCCGTCCAATCTGTTACACTTAGCTGGTCGGAGCATTGCCAGGACAGAAGATCCTCTCCTGTCTTCAAGCTAATATGTGCACGCCGGCGTGCCCCTCTCGTCCGCCGGCGTGCCCCTCACGTCCGCCGGCGTGCCCCTCACGTCCGCCGGCGTGGCCCTCACGTCCGCCGGCGTGCCCCTCACGTCCGCCGGCGTGCCCCTCACGTCCGCCGGCGTGCCCCTCACGTCCGCCGGCGTGCCCCTCACGTCCGCCGGCGTGCCCCTCACGTCCGCCGGCGCGAGCTGGTCGCGGTGATGTAACGCTGGTCGCCTGCTGGGTACACGGCACGTTGAGGTGTGCGCCGTGACCGGGTGTCAGTCTCAGTACACCACGTGGTGTGAGACCGGGCGCAGCTGATCGCTCTCCCGTTACAGACGGTGTACACGGGCCGCTCACTCACTCAGTCAGTCAGGTCTGTATCCGGGGTTCAATACGTCACAGTGTGCCGTACACGGGCCGCTCACTCACTCAGTCAGTCAGGTCTGTATCCGGGGTTCAATACGTCACAGTGTGCCGTACACGGGCCGCTCACTCAGTCCGTCTTGATTGGTGGAGTCTGTATACGGGCCGGGGTTCAATACGTCACAGTGTGCCGTACACGGGCCGCTCACTCACTCAGTCAGTCAGTCAGTCAGTCAGGTCTGTATCCGGGGTTCAATACGTCACAGTGTGCCGTACACGGGCCGCTCACTCACTCAGTCAGTCAGGTCTGTATCCGGGGTTCAATACGTCACAGTGTGCCGTACACGGGCCGCTCACTCACTCAGTCAGTCAGGTCTGTATCCGGGGTTCAATACGTCACAGTGTGCCGTACACGGGCCGCTCACTCACTCAGTCAGTCAGGTCTGTATCCGGGGTTCAATACGTCACAGTGTGCCGTACACGGGCTGCTCACTCACTCACTCAGTCAGGTCTGTATCCGGGGTTCAATACGTCACAGTGTGCCGTACACGGGCCGCTCACTCACTCAGTCAGTCAGGTCTGTATCCGGGCCGGGGTTCAATACGTCACAGTGTGCCGTACACGGGCCGCTCACTCACTCACTCACTCAGTCAGGTCTGTATCCGGGGTTCAATACGTCACAGTGTGCCGTACACGGGCCGCTCACTCACTCACTCAGTCAGGTCTGTATCCGGGGTTCAATACGTCACAGTGTGCCGTACACGGGCCGCTCACTCACTCAGTCAGTCAGGTCTGTATCCGGGCCGGGGTTCAATACGTCACAGTGTGCCGTACACGGGCCGCTCACTCACTCACTCAGTCAGGTCTGTATCCGGGGTTCAATACGTCACAGTGTGCCGTACACGGGCCGCTCACTCACTCAGTCAGTCAGGTCTGTATCTGGGGTTCAATACGTCACAGTGTGCCGTACACGGGCCGCTCACTCACTCAGTCAGTCAGGTCTGTATCCGGGCCGGGGTTCAATACGTCACAGTGTGCCGTACACGGGCCGCTCACTCAGTCCGTCCTCACTCAGTCCTGCCTTAGTCTCCCCTCACCACCTCGACATCTGTATCCACCTGCCGTCTGACACCCAGTGGTCACCACTCGGGGCTTACCTATACCACAGAGACACCACGCACCGTGTCTCCCTCGGAGGCGTATGGCAGCTTACTCTAACTCTCCTATTGAAGCCCCAAACATCATTCTACAACAGTCTTCACATCACAGCCGGTAATTGTCAAAAGGGAGTCTGTTGCTCGAGTGATACTAAACTTACCCATTTTCAACTTCCGGGTTGAAGTCAATCCTTGATGGACTCCAGATTAAAATCTTAAATTCTAAAATCTTTAAATCCAGATTCAAAGAAGTACTTCATTCGCCGTGATTCGGTGCTCTGTGAGGGTTGGGGCTGATACTGGTCGGTGCTCTGTGAGGGTTGGGGCTGATACTGGTCGGTGCTCTGTGAGGGTTGGGGCTGATACTGGTCGGTGCTCTGTGAGGGTTGGGGCTGATACTGGTCGGTGGTCTGTGAGGGTTGGGGCTGATACTGGTCGGTGCTCTGTGAGGGTTGGGGCTGATACTGGTCGGTGCTCTGTGAGGGTTGGGGCTGATACTGGTCGGTGGTCTGTGAGGGTTGGGGCTGATACTGGTCGGTGCTCTGTGAGGGTTGGGGCTGATACTGGTCGGTGGTCTGTGAGGGTTGGGGCTGATACTGGTCGGTGGTCTGTGAGGGTTGGGGCTGATACTGGTCGGTGCTCTGTGAGGGTTGGGGCTGATACTGGTCGGTGCTCTGTGAGGGTTGGGGCTGATACTGGTCGGTGCTCTGTGAGGGTTGGGGCTGATACTGGTCGGTGCTCTGTGAGGGTTGAGGCTGATACTGGTTGGTGCTCTGTGAGGGTTGGGGCTGATACTGGTCGGTGCTCTGTGAGGGTTGGGGCTGATACTGGTCGGTGCTCTGTGAGGGTTGGGGCTGATACTGGTCGGTGGTCTGTGAGGGTTGGGGCTGATACTGGTCGGTGGTCTGTGAGGGTTGGGGCTGATACTGGTCGGTGGTCTGTGAGGGTTGGGGCTGATACTGGTTGGTGCTCTGTGAGGGTTGGGGCTGATACTGGTCGGTGCTCTGTGAGGGTTGGGGCTGATACTGGTCGGTGCTCTGTGAGGGTTGGGGCTGATACTGGTCGGTGCTCTGTGGGGCTGATACTGGTCGGTGCTCTGTGAGGGTTGGGGCTGATACTGGTCGGTGCTCTGTGAGGGTTGGGGCTGATACTGGTCGGTGCTCTGTGAGGGTTGGGGCTGATACTGGTCGGAGCTCTGTGAGGGTTGGGGCTGATACTGGTCGGTGCTCTGTGAGGGTTGGGGCTGATACTGGTCGGTGCTCTGTGGGGCTGATACTGGTCGGTGCTCTGTGAGGGTTGGGGCTGATACTGGTCGGTGCTCTGTGAGGGTTGGGGCTGATACTGGTTGGTGCTCTGTGAGGGTTGAGGCTGATACTGGTCGGTGCTCTGTGAGGGTTGGGGCTGATACTGGTCGGAGCACGCTGGTGGCTGTGTTCACACTGTCGCCACTTCTCAGTCTTCTCACAGGTGATCAGTGGCGGTCATGGCTGCCACGCTCAGGTCAGCTCTCAGGCACTCCCCTGTATTTGATGAAGCTCTATACCAGGAATCTTTCCGTCCGAGCTATCACTCTCCCGCTCACACCGGCCTTCAGTCGGTGTTTTGCTCACGTCTCCACCACCCGGATGGGTCTGAGACACGCTCACGATTGAAGGAGCGGTAGTTCAGTGCGGAGTGCTTCTCCCGGTGTTAGTTGAGGCGCGGTGAGGCGTCATATTCGGGCAGGCGGCGGCGGACTGAATTAAAGTCGTCTGCTTTTCACGCGGCAACAAAGCGCCGCCGCCGGAGAGTCTGCGAACTACATCTCCACTGAATGGAGAAGTTAACCCTTTAGGCACGAGTGACTACAACAATGCGGGTGTTGGTGTCCGTATATATACCGCTAGGCGACGGCCATATTGAATTCCTGATTCTAGTGCATCCCCACGTGATATGATACGTCATCCTTTTTATTAATTCTAATTTCACCTACAGATCTCAAATACGATGGGATACATATTTTCCGTGAGAATTCCATGTTTATTGGTCCATTATTTCTTGGTTCATAGCTATTTCGTAGATTTAAGAGAAATGATGCCTTCGGCTTGGACTAGTTGCTATCATCTGGCCTCAGTCGTCCACAAAGGGTTAAAAGCGTGGCTTTTTTGTAATTTCTGCATCAAAATTAGCAATAACAAATGAAATTGATAATATCTCTGTTTGTGCGTCATAACCCCGAAATTTGCGAATTGAAAAACACACCCAATAATATTATGATCTGATTATAAAATTGTATTACACCTTATGGCACTCCATCGGATATTAGATGAAGCTTTCCTGTCAATTGAGAAGGAGCGAACATAATGAGTTACGAGCATGACTTTCTTTCTTGCATATTTCTTTGTGCCAAGCATTTCCCCACCATACCTGAGTATTCAACACTTAGTATCTAGCAGGTAAACAATAATAAATATTCTTTATAAGCAGTTCTTTGACATGCATCCTGTCTTCAGGGACCATAAAATAAACCTTAGTTGTTAGTTGTTTTCTTCACTTATAGAACTTTCTTCAAATCTAAGACTATAACATCCATGTTGTGTAGCGTACACTTTTCTTGCACTCAGATTTACTTGGTACTCTACGGGAAGAAGGAGTTTACCTCTTCTCCTCAGATGATTGCCTACCATTTATAAAAAGGCATTATTTCGACAGGATCTGATTGGAATTCCTCCCTGACATAGAGACAACACAACCAGACATATGCATGGAGACTGAAACACCGGGAGAGGTAGATTCTTGTGCTTATAAAAACTCAAACCTGATGTTCGTTTTTTGTAGGTCTGCACTCAGATTTACTTTTTGTCTTTTGATATATAGTTTTCTCTTTAACCTGAGACAAACCCCTGACAGCCTCCGCCATTGTACAATGGCGTAAGGCCTGCTGGTCCCTAGATTGTGACTGCATTGCGATCTGTCATCAGCTGAGGGCAAATAGTGCGGCCAACTTCCAGCAGATGGCGTGCTCCCAGGCTCGTCAGGTTTAGAATATCAGCAATAACGGAAATGGAAAGGCACCGGATACTTAGTAGAAACCAAATGAGAGTTAGCCTTGTCAATGTTTATGCCACGATGGGCAGGTTGTGTATTACTACACGAGGCATTAGCCGAGTGTAGTGAGTATCAGACCTGACCAGAGTGGTGTAAACATTGAGAAGGATAACTCAAGTTCGGTTTCGTATTTATCCTACCCCATCTCACTGATATACAGGGAAAATTGTGTAATTAGCCATGTTAATAGCGTGTTGACACCATGGCCCCATTTATCAATGCTGCCGGATCTACTTTCATTATCTCGTCCCTGATTGGTCCGTCTTTTTTGTTCACCTTGGTGCATAAATAACACTTTATTCAATGCTCCGTCAAATACATTGAGTCAATGTTAAACCTATGGCGTTTTTTATTAGGGGTAGGATAAAGAAGTCATCGCGTCTCACAGACGACTAGGTCGTGAATGAAAGAAAATGAAAATGTCAGCGTAATTAACCAAACTATGACACAAGACAAAGCGTGGAATTCATTCCGCAGCACAAATACAATCTGGAAGAAATGATGTGATGAGAGATTCTGCATCCCGCATGGTGCGTAGCGGAGATGTCTGTTTTGTACCAGTCACTTGGAGATAAGACATTATGTGTCCACGGTGTTTATCATTATTTGTAGCTGTTTTCCTATTTTCAGTGTTAAATATGCAGTATAACATTGGAAACATTTTCTGGGCAGTTGATGTCATTTGCCGGCAGTAGTCATTGGCTAAAGAGTGTGTTCCTTCAGGCCAGTGGCTTGGCATGAGAAGTGCGGCATGTGGCCGCCATAGGGCGCCGTACGACGGTGGAGCAGGTACACCCCTACACAGCCACGAAACGCCAGAACAGTCCATCAACCGGCCATCAACTGGCCGTGAACCAGCAAAGCCTGGTGAATTAGGTTTTGCCGGTTACAGGCTGGTTACAGGCAGAGAACAGGCTGGTTACTGGCCGGTTACTGACCGGTTACTGGCCGGTCACTGGTCGGTTACTGGTCAATTACTGACCGGTCACTGGCCGGTTACAGGCTGGTTACAGGCTGGTTATAGGCCGGTCACTGGCCGGTCACTGGCCGGTCACTGGCCAGTCACTGGCCAGTCACTGGCTGGTCACTGGCTGGTTACAGGTCGGTTACTGGCCGGTCACTGGCCGGTTACTGGCCGGTCACTGGTCGGTTACTGGCCGGTCACTGGCCGGTTACTGGCCGGTCACAGGATGGTTACTGGCTGGTCACTGGCCGGTTACAGGCCAGTCACAGGATGGTTACTGGCTGGTTACTGGCCAGTTACAGCCAGTAACTTAGCTTAGGTCAGTAGGACAGGTCATTTAGGTTAGTATGATAGAGTGTTGAGAGTGAGCATTTGGGACAACGACAATGTAATGCATGCACCCTCAATACCAGCTATATAATGCATATAATTCATACATAAATAGGGCCCTCCCGCCTGCGGCGTCGGGCCATATTTTTTCATCAAATGACCTCGAAGGTCCACCCGTCCGGGCCCAGCAACCACATTTTCTCATATTACCTGCCCTAGCTAATAGAAGGCCAGCAAGAGGGTAACCTGTTTTTCTCATACCGTGTATGTTCCAGGTGTGTCCTTCAATGTGAATCCAATTCACCATTTTTCCTTGAGACTAGGAAAAGAAAATAATGGCGATTTCTGTCCTGGAAAAGAATTGTCTCACATTGGGGAAAAGGTGTGAAGTACACCCGTCCCGGTGTGAATCCCACCTTAGAATCTTTCCAGGATTCAGTAAAGGGAGAAAGACAATGCAGACTTTACAAGAGAACTGTGGACTAGAAGCTTTGAAAACATAGAAGAGTGAAACAATTATTGCGGAAATCATTCAAGATTTCTAAAAATCGACTCATCTTGGACTGACAATCTAGAAGAACCAGCTTCAATGACCAACTGAAGCTTTGTTACCTGAACCTGAAAGTAATTGAATGTGAAGTTTATTCGTAGTATTTCTCCTGATTTTAGAAGAAATCTCACACCTGGTGGGGTGCTATTGATATTTATTTCAAATTAGAATGAATGAATGTGAAGTTTAGTTGTAAAACAATTATCCCAGTTACAATATTGTTGTGCAACCCCCTCAACTTCAAATTCCCATTTTACTTCCACACATCTAATATCTTTCTTTATAAATAAGGACCATTTGCTGTCTTTCAAATATGGAAATTGTGTATCAAATCGTTTTTTACCAAAGTCGTTTATAAATCCACCCGAGAATTGTCCTTTGATATCCAGAATCGTGCATCAGCTACTGGAGTACATAAAACGTTACTTGTTGTCTGTTTCCTGTTGTTCGCCACATCTAGTTCGCACCGGGCGACGTGAATGTCCTTCACAACGCCCAATATGACAGCCTTAATAACAACACAGAGCTTTCACCCACCCGTCCTCTAGGACAACAGGCTAGGCTCCAGCGTAAAATGCCATTAAGACTTAACAGTCGCATTCACCCTATGCTTTATAGAATGGCTGCGAGGACTCACTATGGCACTGCAGGGCTGTTGAATGCATGCAGCAATATAACTGCATACAAGTATTGAATGGAGACTGGGCACATGTGGTGGGGCGGGGCGGGGGCCTGTGGTGGGGCGGGGGCCTGTGGCGGGGCGGGGGCCTGTGGCGGGGCGGGGGCCTGTGGCGGGGCGGGGGCCTGTGGCGGGGCGGGGGCCTGTGGCGGGGCGGGGGCCTGTGGCGGGGCGGGGGCCTGTGGCGGGGCCGGGGCCTGTGGTGGGGCGGGGGCATGTGGTGGGGCGGGGGCCTGTGGTGGGGCAGGGGCCTGTGGCGGGGCGGGGGCCTGTGGCGGGGCGGGGGCCTGTGGCGGGGCGGGGGCCTGTGGCGGGGCGGGGGCCTGTGGCGGGGCGGGGGCCTGTGGCGGGGCGGGGGCCTGTGGCAGGGCGGGGGCCTGTGGCGGGGCGGGGGCCTGTGGCGGGGCAGGGGCCTGTGGTGGGGTAGGGGTGGCGCCTCCTCACCCGGGCACGCCTCCCACTGAATCCTCCCTGCCTTCGCCTGTTCAAGGCCTGGGCCCTGTTTTTTAGTCACGACCATTGTTTGGCCAGGAAGGCTCAAGACCAACCAGCGATCTCACGACAGTTTCGACGACAAAAGATGGCTGGTGTACTATAGACGGTGTCGTAGTTTGCACGGGAGATCGCCGCTAAAAGTGTCTCAAGTATAGGTTCTATAAAACTTCACTGTGCGTATATAATTATATACGCACAGTGAAGTGGAAAAATTCTCTATACATAGAGGATTTTTCCACTTCCCTTCAGAATCAAGCAATGGAATTTTAACATGAGTAAGGGATACATATAACCTATAATCGTACCATATATGAAGAAGATCGGTTGCACCGTTCCGAAGATATCGGCGTTTGAATTTCGTATGCTCCACCTCCCAATGCGCAGTGAATGTCGAGGTCGCTGCATAAATTAGGGTCACGTGAGCGTAAGGCTACACTGGCCACCAGAGCAGAGATTGCTATTACGAAATTCAAACGCCGATATCTTCGGGACGGTGCGGCCGTCTTCTTTATATTTGGTACGATTATAGATTATATGTATCCCATACTCGTGTTAAAATTTCATCGCTTAATTCTAAAGGGAAGTGAAGTTCCGCATTCGGTACAACATGTCCATAGATGTCTTGGGGCTACGACAGTTTGGGGGACAAATTTACCCACGTGACCTTCCATGTGTTGTGACTATAGCACATCTGACACCGCCCTACGTGTCGTATAGCCGACCCCCTAAACTATCGCGGCTATAGTACACTGACAGCAAAAACATGTCGCCCGTAACGATGCTCGCGACTAAAATACAGGGCCGTGGTTTGTGAAACACGCGCTTTAAGGCCGTGCTCCACAGGCCCGGCGATATGGCATGAAGAGGATCCCGCGTGACGGACATGCGCAGACTGCGCGGCACCAGAGTTGTAGAGACCGGAGCGGTGCAGCAGAGGCGGCGGCCACACGGCGATCAACCAGCGATCAACCAGCAACACCTGGGACCTGTTTCACTAGTTTCGTGACATTTCTGTGACACGTCAATGAAACCGGACACACCATCTAGACGCCATCTAGACATGTCACGAAACTAGTGAAACAGGTCCCTGATTTCCAGCTGACCAGCAGTCAGTTACTGGGGGCTGCCGGCGGCGGGTCTCTACACTGTAAACATGTCTGGCATGCCTCTAAAATATCCCTATAGTTCACAAAGGATTCACCAGGCGGCCAACAGTAGTGTCTGTGGATGGCAGATGGTTCAGGGGACAGGACCTGTATTCTGGCTCTTTGTCTTTATTAAGTTCATCTGACTTTCAAGGTTTTACCATGGTTCCCTTGTCCCTCTACACACATCCCAGAGTAGGATGACTTTTTCTCAGATTTTTCTCACACCAAATCCTTAATACACATTGGTGAGAAAGGCTAGAGTTGAGACAATGGCATATTATCATTATTTACATTTGCACCTCCGGTGGTGAAGAACACCTTTTTATCTCCAACAGTAACAAACAGCTAAACGGGGTAGAATGGTGGCGCACAGGGAATATCCCTAATCTGCCTTATACAAACCAGACGGGATAGTTTACTTTGGACCAAAACGCAGGATGTAATCTGTCTGTTTCATTTGATGATGCAACAGGTATAATCAAATACCTAGAAGTACAATGATGGATCAATGGAAAAGGGGTACAGGTTTCCTGACTCACACTGGATCCCACACAGTCAGTAGTGCATGACTCACACTGGATCCCACACAGTCAGTAGTGCATGACTTACACTGGATCCCACACAGTCAGTAGTGCATGACTCACACTGGATCCCACACAGTCAGCAGTGCATGACTCACACTGGATCCTACACAGTCAGTAGTGCATGACTCACACTGGATGCTACACTCAGTAGTGCATGACTCACACTGGATCCCACACAGTCAGCAGTGCATGACTCACACTGGATCCTACACAGTCAGTAGTGCATGACTCACACTGGATCCTACAGTCAGTAGTGCATGACTCACACTGGATCCCACACAGTCTGCAGTGCATGACTCACACTGGATCCCACACAGTCAGTAGTGCATGACTCACACTGGATCCTACACAGTCAATAGTGCATGACTCACACTGGATCCCACACAGTCAGTAGTGCATGACTCACACTGGATCCCATACAGTCAGTAGTGCATGACTCACACTGGATCCCACACAGTCAGCAGTGCATGACTCACACTGGATCCCACACAGTCAGTAGTGCATGACTCACACTGGATCCCACACAGTCAGTAGTGCAAAACTCACACTGGATCCCACACAGTCAGCAGTGCATGACTCACACTGGATCCCACACAGTCAGTAGTGCATGACTCACACTGGATCCCACACAGTCAGTAGTGCATGACTCACACTGGATCCCACACAGTCAGTAGTGCATGACTCACACTGGATCCCATACAGTCAGTAGTGCATAACTCACACTTGATCCTACACAGTCATTAGTGCATGACTCACACTGAATCCTACACAGTCAGTAGTGCATGACTCACACTGGATCCCACACAGTCAGTAGTGCATGACTTACACTGGATCCTACACAGTCAGTAGTGCATGACTCACACTGGATCCTACAGTCAATAGTGCATGACTCACACTGGATCCCTCACAGTCAGTAGTGCATGACTCACACTGGATCCCACACAGTCAGTAGTGCATGACTCACACTGGATCCCACACAGTCAGTAGTGCATGACTCACACTGGATCCCACACAGTCAGTAGTGCATGACTCACACTGGATCCCACACAGTCAGCAGTGCATGACTCACACTGGATCCCACACAGTCAGTAGTGCATGACTCACACTGGATCCCACACAGTCAGTAGTGCATGACTCACACTGGATCCCACACAGGTTGATTGTTGTATTCCTTATCCACGGTCATTGGTAATATTTTCTATTGCTAGAAATTCGGTAATGGGTTTGGAAAAGCTACATGATAAAGGTGTGGTTTGACTTGCTCAAGTCTTTTATTATGAGCACTCATTGAATTATCAGAATAAATCAATATGAAACGCATTACTCCATGTAAGCCTCCTACAGCTGGCCCTAGAATCAGCTGTGAGGTGGAGAGTCGGCTCGGGGGGTTGGGGTGGCCGGAAAGCTGGAGACACACCAAGCGAGTAACGGCAGCGATCTCCAGAATCGCCAACAGAAATTTGCGTGTCTGTGCGATATATTTTCATATTAATATCTCCCATCGATAAAGTAGCATCTCTGAAGCAATTATCAGGTCAAATATGAAATAATAGCTCACATATACACCATTTTGTGTTGGTGATTACTGAAATCGCTGCGTTTCTCGCTTGGTGTGGCCCCTGTATTCGCCCTCTGCCAGTTGCGATATCGGTCGGTGTCTCACGACAGGTGCACCGCGCCAAAGTTTTCGGCGCCAGTACTGTTTGCGTTTCTGTGATCAAAACCTCGCATGGGTCAGTTTTGAGCTTTTTCCTTGGAGGACAAAGTTAATCTATACATCATTAGAAAGGCATTTTCATGGGTATTAGAACACTTAAAAGTCTTTCACTTAAAACAAAAAATAGTAGACATGAACTTCATGAGAATTATATGAGTTTTCTGACAAAAATCAAAACAGCATAAGCTGTGTAAACAAATACAGACTGAAAGTATGATGAACGTAATTACATATATTTTCCATCTGAACATGGCTTTGAAATGTATCTGACAGATGAGAATATGGAGTAACCCATATCCAAATATCAGAAAGATTGGGCGTTTCTTTCTGCTGTTATAAGTCCGTTCTGTGAGTACATTTCCAGTGAGTTCCTACTGAAACTCCCGCGGACGGGTTATAGCGCCTAGAGGGGAGCGGTCAATACTTATGGCCGGGGGGGGCACAGTGTTTAGGGGTGGGGTAACTTTTTTTGGGGTATTCAAAGGGGGGGGGGTCAGATTTGTTTGGGGTATTCAAAGGGGGGGGGGCATCTTTCCACAGACCCACCCACTGACCCACCCACAACCCACTCATTGACTGACAGACTGACCAAAACACCAACCTATTATATTATTGTATAGGTTACTTATTTATGTTAAATTCTAGTTGGTTGCAAATGCAGAGTGATGAATCAGGACTCGTGACTGTTAGAAATGAATCTGTATTTTTCTATATCCAATGAACTGGAAAGGCTCTGAGGCCTATACACACAAAAAGCTACTTTGTAATATCACACAGAACAGAACCGGAACTCATAACAACACATCTCCCCTTGTTTAAAGGAAATATGTTATACATTAATTAAACTTCGAGATGATTCTAAGGAAGCATTCAATAATTATGGCCCAGGGGGGGGGCACAGTTTTTAGGGGGGGCAACTTCTTTTTGGGTATTCCAAGGGGGGGCACGGGGTCGACGTTTTAAGCTGAACATGGAGGCAAACTCCCATATTTGTGTTCAATGACAAGAATTGATGTTATGAAATGCATTCATATCATATCACAGCTTAAGAAATCAGCTTTGTTGTACAACTATAATACTGATTAATGCACAAGGTAACTATAGGTGTCTCACTCCCTAGAGTTCAGTGTCTATTGTCACTGTCCTGTTTGCCAATTCCAGATGGGTGTCCACCCTCCCTCAGTCTGACAGGGAGACAACAATGGACGAACAGCCGATGCCTTATGTTAAAAGCAGGACACAGGAACCTCTCAAATATAGGCTCTTCAAGGACTCCACATGGTGTGTGTTTCAGTCCTGCTCCAGACTACCCCATCTTTTTTGCATCAATGCTATTCTGTCAACAACAGATGTTTATTTGCTACTTGTTTCTTTTATTTTCATTTTTAAGCAATTTTTATTAAGTGAATATTGTGTGTACAATCACCAAATTTGGTGGTACAGCCATTCTTCCACTTGGGCCCTAGTCCCTTACTCCTGATTCTAGTGGCAGGTCTCAAGCCAAATGAGCAGTGGGTACTATTTTTGTGTAAGTAATTGGCATAATCCGACCAGGGTTTGAACCCATGACCTACCATGCTTGAGGTGAATACCCCTACCACTTAGCCACCAAGATTGGTCAAAATTTTGACAAATGACTGAATGTAGCTGGGTTTGTTCTAAAGCAAAGATGGAAAGCCTTATGGAAAAAATGCCACATCAGTTTAGCCTCCTCTGTGCTTTTACATTATTCCGATGTGGGAGGGGGGGGGGGACTTTTTTTGGGGCATCCCAAGGGCGGGGGCCAAACTTTCTTTTTCATATTCCAAGGGGGGGCCAATATTTTTTTTGGTATTCCCAGGGGGAGGGGCCAACATTTTTTTGACCGATTGGTGTTGGAAAAACTGTGCCTCCCCTGGGCGATAATTAATGAATACTCCCTAATTATTATAATCTACCATCCCATCTACCAGCGATCCAGTCATCACTGTAAATGGTTCCGTAGTCGGACTTCGGGCGTCTGAGAATACAATAGAAGAATTGAGAGATGGGGTGATCATGGGTTGAGTATCATTAAACCAAATTGAAAATTTTTCCCACCATTCAAGGTCGAGGAAAAAATCCTTTGAAAGGGTGATGTATTATTTCTCGCGGGAAAAATCAGATAACATGTCAATAACTCTTCGACTGAATGTCATCCCACCCCCCCCCACCCCCCTCACCACTACAGAGCAATGCGAAAGGACTCCGCACAACCTTTCCAACTGCTTGCGCGTCGCCTTGTGGCGATCTTTAAAGAATGCAATTTCGGATTGCAGTTTATTAAGTTTGTCTGATGGAAGACTAAGTTCCATTGAATGAGAGTTGACAACAATACCTAGATATTTTTGAACCTGTGAAGGACTTTTCACCTTATTGTAAGCTACTGGTATATACAGTAGAACCCCGCCTAACGGACACCCCGCGTAAGCGGACACCCCGCGTTAACAGACACCTTTGCCTGGAAAGGTTCTCTCTATTAGATGTTTATTTTAACCTCGCGTAAGCGGAAACCCCGCGTAAGCGGACACTTTGGCCCGGAACAGAGGGTGTCCGCTTACGCGGGGTTCTACTGTAGAACCCTAAGTTCCTCAACATTTGGTGAAGAAAAAGCTGTGCTTCCCTACACTGATCGTAGCTATTACCCAATACCAGAAAATCATCAAGGTAGTTGAAACACATTTATCCTGAAGCTTTTACGTATCTACAGATAGAATCTGTTAATCTGTTAAAAATGAAAGGTGCTGCTTTGGTGCCAAAAGAAATACAATTATCATGTAGAAACACATCGGCCCATGCAAGATTCCATTTTAAACCTTGAAATGAACGATCCTCTGGTCGGATCATAACTGAGCGATATGCTGCGGTAATGTCTGTGACCGCCATAAAGTTATTTTTTCCAAGAACTTTTACCACACAGTCCAAGTTTTTAAAATGAGAATGTGAAAATTTTTTGTCCATGTAATTGTTCACAGAAAATCCTTTTGGTCGACTAGCGTCCGTTATAGGACAAAAACCTCCATTAGAATTCTTAACGGCTCCTAGAGCATGAATACAGTGAGGGGGGTTAGGTACTACAGATAATTTCCCCTGATCTATTTCATCTGTGATTAATTGGTCAATAAATGAATGTGCTTCCCCCAAAGAGGAACAATAATTATCAACACAATAAGTAACAACATTTGAACAGGGATCAATTATCTTAAATCCATAGAAGATACCATCCAATATGAAATGACTGTCACTGTCCATTCAATGGTCACCATAAACCTGGCCGGGTCCACCAGACAACATGTCCATCCAACCTGCTGGCTTTAATTGTGAGACGATTCCTCCGATCAAATGATTTTTTCCCAAAAACCAAATGGGCAAACATTCATTATAAATGTATAATGCTACAAATGTCCTTTAAATCACTGGAAACCATTAAATCCGGGCAAAAAGCTGTTGAATCAGAGTCCAAAACACAACCGGAAGCAGTTCTCATGGGCAGTACTATAATATATAGGAATAGATCATTTTGTCATCAAATTGCATATTGATTAATTTACCAAGACGTGGTTCCAAGGTGGGCGTGGCACTTTCCCGCTCTCAGTTCATGTTGACTTGCTATGGCCCTCAGAGTCCTTAGATTCAGCCGTTTTAAATGGTTCTTTTTTACAGGCACAGGCTTTGTGGGTGCCACGGAATACTGTGCACACTTGAGAACGGCTGAAACTCGGTATATAACAATAAGTACACTTGTAGTGAGCACAAACATCCTCTGGTACTTTCACGTTGGGCCGCTTGCCTTGCTTGTTTCTGGAACTTGAAGCGATCTTAATGGCTCCTGTATTTTCAGCTGAAAGGTGGGTATACAGACTTTCATGTTCGGCAGGAATGGACCTCTCAAGGCAGCCGTCTAAGACCATTGCAGTGACACTATGCTCGTATCTGGAAAGGCTTTCATTAGAAAAAGCCCCCAAACGGCCTTCAACGATACGAACCTCAGATGCTTTATATAATTCGTGGGGGTTATTGAAGGTAGGTTCGCCCTGATTAAGCACTGGAGAACACAAATCATTCCAAAAAGTAATTCCGCCATGGTTAAGTCCTCGTACCGCTTGTCCACCTGAACGTGATAATCCGGTCTGAGACAATGGCGGGATCTCTTTCTTTTTGAGCTTTCTGATAATAAATGAAAATTACCTAGCCAATCCTGCTCCTTGGGAACGCCTTCAGGGGGTTTGGAGACCGCTAATAGTCCTTCAAGGGTGTCCGCCCTGAGGGCACTCGGGCCCAGACCCGCTATCGCGAGTCCCGAGAAAACAACATGTTGACTTGAAGCCTGGTCACTGGGCGCGGTTCAGTGGTGCTGGCACCAGGCGGTCGCTGAAACCCTTCTGGTCAACTCCTGATTGTATGGCGGCCTCTAGCACTGCGTTCCTCATGGTTAAATCCTTGAGACATCTTTCCAAACATCCTAACTCGTCCTCCTCTGATAGCCTGTGAGCTAATTCCTCCTGTTTGCTGATTTTAGCAAGTAACACCTCCTTCTTTGAAGCCTCCTCTGAAGACTGGTTGACTTCAGTGTTGCCTGAAGCATGTGACACTAAACTACGGCAGTAGCGCCCAAAGGGTGCTAAATGTGGCTGACCGCAGCCTGAGCAATTTTTTTCTATTGCTTCCCCCTCCGGGCTTTCCTGGTCTGACATATTTGCTTTTCAATGGGAAAAACGACAAACAATAAGAAAAGAACAACAAGACACAGGTTGTAACGTCTACCCTGGGGGCCCAGTGGCTGCAAAGTGGGTGAGCCAGGTGGCTTGAGATGGTGGAGCCCCCTCACATCCATACTATTGACTAATAATAGTTCATAACCATAATGAGTCCATAATGTTCTTTGAGTGTCCATATATTATATTTGATAACTTTTATATCAACATATCATTTATGATGTTTAGAGTGTTCTATAAGTTTTATAACCATCAACTTTAACATCTTTAACTAAAGTTTAAATCATTATCAAAACTGTCTCTGTCTCTGCTACACATCTGCTGCTATCTACTCCTGGAACCTGGACGGTATTTTAAACTCTCTGCCTGATCTAGTATCCATAGGGATAGATGTCTTTGGTACATGCTAACTTCTATGGGAAGGCCATCTGAAAAGATAGGTGCTTAGCTATTGGTGTCTATGGGAAATTGCAATATTTTGACTTTGTGGCTAGATGACACTGTGTTACGATCTGAAATATAGCGCAGCATATTGTAACACCATCTGCAATAAAGCTTGTAACGGGACAAAGCCTTGGATTCATTCATTCAGCTTACTATTTACAACAGATGTTCTATTGCTATCTTCAAATAATTTTGGATTCTGATAGTTGGCAACATATACAAATGAGAAATGCTAAAAGAAATACTATGTCACCATGCTAACTTCTATGGGAACCCCATCGGGAGAAGCTAAGTGCTTAAGTATTGGTGTCTATGGGAAACTGCAATATTTTCATGAAATCAGATGGCAGCACCTGTTTAGAATTAGAACTTTTCAGTGATCTCATGTTGTTTCACCCACCGACCCACCAATCCACCGACCCACCCACCAACGGACAAAGCCACTGACCGACCTACCCACCAACCCATTGACCAACAAACTGACAGACTCACTGACTGACCAAGCGGTCAGTCGGTCAGCTGATTGGTCGCCCACCAACTGAGCAACAAACCGACCCACCAATCAATATAATCAATATAAGAAGAATGCTCATTTATCGTCTGCTTGTATAGACATACATTTAAAAACGCCTATCTAGGGTGAACTGTATCGTCTACTTTTTTCCTGAATAAAAAAAACCAGCTGATCGGTTGGTCAGTTGGCCAGTCAGTTGGTCAGTTGCTCCTTTTGCGACTCGGTGCGCAGGATGTGCATGCGATCACTACACGCGTGTAACAGGAAATTGTCATGGGGTGTCGGTTATGACAGCAATCAACCCACACCGATCCCCGCACCTCACAAGACACCCCAGGCCGGACACGCGGTGCGGCCCACCGAGTTGAACCAACAAGCTTAAAAAAACGGACCGGATGCGCCCCGCAAGTACGCGAGGCGCGTGGTAACCCCCCACCTCCTGGTGCACATGCACGCACCGAGGCGGGCGGGGAGGGGTCGTGGGGTGCAGGACGCGTGACGTCACACCCCACGTGACGGCCCGTGCACATGGAGACCACGTGCAGTATCAAAACAACAACAGAAAGGGGCAGGACCCGACCCCACAGAGTGACCGCAAAGCACCACCACCAATGGACACGGGGAGTGTTAGTGTTACTGCGTCTGGGCTTCTCTCTACCGCCCGGGACGAAAGTAACACTCCCAACTTTGCGGCCATTAAAGAAATGTGTGAGTCCGGGGTCCCGGTCTCTGGAGTCCGGACAGAGCCCGCAGCCTTCGCCAACCACCGCCGGGACACATGGCCCCGGTTCACCGGCCCCGGCCCCCCCGGGGCACGCCTACATATATGAGGAGGTGAGGCGCACAGGCCTCCCCAATGCCCTCGGGGCCAGGATCGAGCTAAGTACAGATCTCAACATGGCGGCGTGGATTCGCTATCTGTCCAGCCTTCCCGGGAAGGCCGAGCTCCTGGACTTCATTAGGTATGGATTTCCCTTAGGATACCTCAGTCCCGTGACCGATACCCAGGGTATCCCGAACCACCCCAGTGCCACGGGTTTTCCCTCGGAGGTCAGCAGTTTCATCGAGAAAGAGGGGTCACACTCCAACCTGTTAGGACCGTTCGGCCACGCCACTTTGCCCCCTGGTGTCACGTGTCGCCGTTGATGACACGTTTTGCCGGCTTTTATTGTCACGTTCACGTGAGTAGGTGTGGTCGTCACGTCTCCACGTGACAGGTGACATGCCAGGTCGTATGCCGCCGTGAACGTGACAATAAAAGCCGGCAAGATCTTCCAGCATGTGGGGGAGTACAAGGCAGTCACGCTGCACGCCTCCCCGGACCCACTGTTCTGCCCGATGCGGGCAATACAAACTATGTTGGCGGCCGCCCCTACGGCCCGGCCTGAGGACCCGTTCCTCATGCACGAGGACAGGTCCCCCATCACAATGCGGACTATGATCAAAGAATAGCAGAGGATCCTCCAGGAGATAGGCCAGCCCCCTGAGAGGTACACCCTCCACAGCCTGAGGAAGGCAGCTGCCACCCAGGCGTTCCAGGCGGGTGTGCCTGAGATCTCGATCCAGCAACACGGGAAATTGACCGTTTTGTTATCAAAATGGAAAGACAGCAATAAGCCCCTTTTTGTGATATCTGCATATGTCAAAGCACTGTCATGGTAGGCGAAAATGGAGAAAAAAGATCAGTTGCAAATGATTTTGATTTCAATGTTTATCTTTGAATTATTATATATATACAAACAAATGCTTACTTATACTAATTAGATATTCAGCCCCAGTCCATCTATAAGATTTTTTCTGGAAATACTACGTGGATCCGGATTCCAGCATCGTCTCTGATATGCCTTCCTGGCCTACAGCATGAATTCAGGCAATTAACCCTATTACGACGGAAATCCGCTAAGTGTTTTCACATGAGTTTACAAAATGATAGATAAATCATATTTTCAGGTCAGAACAGGTCTATAAGGTAGAATTATAATTGTAACCGCCTGCAAAGCTGTCCTCGCTAAAAAGTAAACCCTCTGTCTTTTCACGCCGAATATCTATAAATCATTGGGACAATGTTTTGTAGTTTTCGAACAGAAAAGTCGCGCAAAACTGGAAAGTACATATGCCGTCAGTATTCATTTGAATTGGCGAATATACTCTCGATGGAAGCCACTGCCACTCAGGTGCCGGCGCTCGACTCCAATCACGCAGTGTCTACAATATCCTGACGGGTCAACCAGACGGTTAAAGTCATTCCTCATGTGACACTAATCAGGGGAGTGGCTATTGTTCGGTGTAAATTACATCCAAATCTGCAGATTATCTGTGGATTTCGATTTAATTCTATCAATACCCGCCACAGTTTACATGTGTCACAGAATCCTGGACGATAAGCTTCGTAGCCGGCGTGCCTCGGTTTCCAGCGCGTGAGCGACGGACGACACGATTTTTTTCGAATTTATGTCAGAACTCTGTAAAGAATTGACTTAGGCACTTCATTTAAAGTCGGACCTGTAGCTAAGAGGATGGAAAACGTAAATCTATTGGCAGTTGTTTGACTTTATCAACTTATGACAATATTGTAGCAATATTTACTTTGTGTGATGCTGTTGTGTCACTGTTCGCGAGAGGGTCTACCCTCTCACTTCTGTTGACACTGCAACTTTCCGTAGGAATTAAGACATGAAACTTTCACATGAGGTAGGAGAACATATAGGCTATAATCGTCTTAAATATGAAGAAGATCGGCCGCCGATATTCGAAAACAAAGGGTTTCTGAGACGGCCAGCATGGCAACTCCCGAAAATGAATCGTATCGTCCAAATTACGAAGCTTATCGTTCCAAGTGTAAAGGCTTCCGAGCGTATGGTCCAAGGACCGTGTCACATGGCCAACCAAAAGTCCTCCTAGACTGTAGTATGTGCGGTTGTCGCCAGAGACAGGGCGCTCATTTGGCTGGGTTCCGCCTGTGTACGCCGCTGGCTAATTCCGCCGAGCCCCCTAGCGGATGACCGGGGAACCAGCGTAGGCGCTCATGAGGCTAGATTCTATTGACCGATTTTCCGTCACCGATCTACAGTCAGGAACCACTTCTGGCACTGCTGACCCAAACTCGGTCAATGGAAACGACCCAGCTCGTGAAATGGCCCAAGACTTTTTCTGCTTAGATTATGCAAATACCATTGCTTTTTTCTAATTCTCGGGAGCGGTGCCGACGTCACACAACGTAGTAACGGGTTCGGCTGCCTGCAAAAAATAACACTGCGCTACTCAGGTTTATTGCTCTGCAGTTTATTTTCCCAAAAGCGGTGCAGTGCACTCTGTTACGCGCGAAGGGTTTAGCAACTTTTCACGCCATTGAAACCAATGTTAAACCCACTGTACATATCTGGTAATATTTCTGTAAATATCTACCATACAGCCACCAAACAAAAACTGCCATATAGGCAAAAAGCAGGACAAGACAATACGTCCGTTCCTCTTTATCAATTTGTTATACAAAGATTGTTTTATTTGGCGTTTTTTCCAGCAATCTGCCGAAATTGCAGATGACAGGCTGCTACAAATGTCAAAATAAAATCTTATTCAAAAGTAGATAAATCTGCAGATTCAAACATTCATAATTCTATCCAACAGAGTTTATTGATATATCTTGTTAGAAACACATCAGACTACCTTTAATTACGCATATTAATCATTTACAGAAAGTTCAAACATCGATTCACGTTTCGTCGATCGAGCGATAATAACAGAAAACTAGGGTCTCCGAAAATGGCAAAACCCTTTGCCAGCTAGAGCCTCGTTTGTGTTTGAACGTTCCGCTCCTGAGAATTGAGCAAAGTGATTATGACAGCATTTCGAAGCAGATATATATACTTATATATATGTATAATATATATTTCCATATATATATATATAAATATATATATATATATATATATATATATATATATATATATATATATATATATATTTAATTGCGTCAGAATGAAATATATATTGTCGGTTTTCAGTTTTGGCCTATACAGTATCCAATGTTAACATTCATGTTCTAACGTCACTTACATTGTAGAGTAGAGTATTACATATTTGAGGTTAAACAACTAGGAAGAGCTGTGCTATGGTATGAAGTGATAATGATAAAGTGGTGAAACAGCTATGAAGTAGGTGCCAGACTGACCTTCACCATTGCAAATTTTAGTCATGAAAGGAAAGAGAAATCTTCTCACGCACAATTTTGCACGCAATCGACTTTTTTACTAGAAGATATAACTATCCGTAATCTCCTCGGTAGAGATCTCTAGACTTTTATACGTTCATATATCGACAGGCTCGCACTATAGGTGGATGATAAATCGTTTCCCTTGCTTCTTGGACATAGTTCATTCTTTTGCTCCTTCAAAGCTGTTTCCAAAATATAGAAAACGATAAACTCGGACATACTCGCCCTTTGAGCACGCCGCCCGGAGACATACCCGCCCTTTGAGCACGCTGCCCGGAGACATACTCGCCCTCTGAGCACGCCGCCCGGAGACATACTCGCCCTTTGAGCACGCCTCCCGGAGACATACCCGCCCTCTGAGCACGCCGCCCGGAGACATACCCGCCCTCTGAGCACGCCGCCCGGAGACATACCCGCCCTCTGAGCACGCCGCCCGGAGACATACCCGCCCTCTGAGCACGCCGCCCGGAGACATACTCGCCCTTTGAGCACGCCGCCCGGAGACATACCCGCCCTCTGAGCACGCCGCCCGGAGACATACTCGCCCTTTGAGCATGCCGCCCGGAGACATACTCGCCCTTTGAGCACGCCGCCCGGAGACATACCCGCCCTCTGAGCACGCCGCCCAGAGACATACTCGCCCTCTGAGCACGCCGCCCGGAGACATACTCGCCCATTGAGCACGCCGCCCGGAGACATACTCGCCCTTTGAGCACGCCGCCCGGAGACATACCCGCCCTCTGAGCACGCCGCCCAGAGACATACCCGCCCTCTGAGCACGCCGCCCGGAGACATACTCGCCCTTTGAGCACGCCGCCCGGAGACATACTCGCCCTTTGAGCACGCCGCCCGGAGACATACTCGCCCATGGGACTGTGACCCATCCATACCTGCTCCTGTCTCGTCACCCGCCACTCCCCTCTACTGGGCGGTAATTGAACTCTATCAATGGACACTCTGTCAGAATGCAGGCACTTTTCATGTGTCACGCAACATTCTCTGCATTTCAGCAAAAGACTGAAACACTGCATACAGTAGCGAGTAGCACCACCGCCATCTCTGCCAAGCCCTTCCCGCAACTCGAGCTGTGTTGGGTTTAATGTGGTGTATCCCATGGCATTTAGCACCGCCGACCGACTATGGGATGCTTTTGTGCTATAATCGTCAGATGGAGACAAAAAGAGTCCACGATTTCTCTCTTTAACATTATTAGGAAACGTCCTTACTGTGGACGAAGCGGTTCCTGTTCTCGGTCAGTCGTCGATATCATACTGCCTGACGCCATAGGCGGAAGGCAGTATGAATCGACGACTGACCGAGAACTAGAATAATTTCGTCTACAGTTAGGACGTTTGCTTATTATTGTATACCTTAAATCGATGAAAAAACACCATTTTAATGACTTATTAACATTATTATTACTGCACCCCTAGCAGCGGGCAGTATTTCATAGACATTCGGACACAGGTATATAATAATGTATAATATAATACAGTATAATAAAGTATGACACCGACCGACGTCTGAGGCCACTGACGAAACAGAGTCTTTCTCAACGCCACCGACGGTAGGGAGGGTCAATCTTCAGGCTTGTCAGGTCCTTTGCATATTGAATGAGCGGTGCACTCGTCAGGAGGAGTGTGTGCTTTACGGGTCATGACTGTTAGCACAGACACATTGTCAAGGAGCACCACCGACCGACTTTGGTACAGACTGCACATAATGGGTGGGGATTTTGTCGGCGGGGGTAAACGCTACATGAGCCCGTTTGCATTGGGCGATTATTGTGCACCCATCTGCAGTCGGTAACCGTCGATCGGTGAATGGAAACGAGACATACAGCCGTGGGCATATATGGCCTTGAGCTCAAATTAATCGTCTAGAGACCTGACGATTCATCGAGCATCACCAGACGGCTATTGGCTAGACGATCTACAGTCACCACATATTGCATCACCTGACTGCTATTGGCTAGACGATCTACAGTCGCCACGTATTGCATCACCTGACTGCTATTGGCTAGACGATCTACAGTCGCCACATATTGCATCACCTGACTGCTATTGACTAGACGATCTACAGTCGCCACATATTGCATCACCTGCCGGCTATTGGCTAGACGATCTACAGTCACCACATATTGCATCACCTGCCAGCTATTGGCTAGACGATCTACAGTCACCACATATTGCATCACCTGCCGGCTATTGGCTAGACGATCTACAGTCACCACATATTGCATCACCTGCCGGCTATTGGCTAGACGATCTACAGTCGCCACATATTGCATCACCTGGCGGCTTTTGGCTAGATGATCTACGGTCACCACATATTGCATCACCTGCCGGCTATTGGCTAGACGATCTACAGTCGCCACATATTGCATCACCTGCCGGCTATTGGCTAGACGATCTACAGTCGCCACATATTGCATCACCTGCCGGCTATTGGCTAGACGATCTACAGTCGCCACATATTGCATCACCTGACGGCTATTGGCTAGACGATCTACAGTCGCCACATATTGCATCACCTGCCGGCTATTGGCTAGACGATCTACAGTCACCACATATTGCATCACCTGCCGGCTATTGGCTAGACGATCTACAGTCGCCACATATTGCATCACCTGGCGGCTATTGGCTAGACGATCTACAGTCGCCACATATTGCATCACCTGCCGGCTATTGGCTAGACGATCTACAGTCGCCACATATTGCATCACCTGCCGGCTATTGGCTAGACAATCTACAGTCGCCACATATTGCATCACCTGACTGCTATTGGCTAGACGATCTACAGTCACCACATATTGCATCACCTGGCGGCTATTGGCTAGACGATCTACAGTCGCCACATATTGCATCACCTGGCGGCTATTGGCTAGACGATCTACAGTCGCCACATATTGCATCACCTGGCGGCTATTGGCTAGACGATCTACAGTCGCCACGTATTTAGTCGTCTCGTGTAGACGCCGGGGCGGCACACTCCCAGCCTGTGGACACCTCGCCGTCTGTAATTAGACACGAGAGTTGAGCCCACCCCGCTACCCATCATGGGATCTACGCGGGTCGTGAGCATAAGAGCCTTTACTGTAAGAATCGGGTTAATCCTTAAGTCTTTGTTCTCCGATACACAACTGCCATCGTCTGCCCAGAACTATCTATTGTCCATTACTAGATATTGTCGACAACAATCGATGGTTTTGTGGACAGGTGACCGTAAACCACGAGGGATTGACGCCTAGTAATGCACAAGCATCAGAAAGTGTACTACAGCATCAACATCAAGTAGTTTACAGAGCCGTCTTTGTTTGTTTGTTTTGTTTGATCTAACGTCCCGTCAACCATTCAAGGTTCTTACCAGACTTTGTTGTTTGAATTTGTTCCGTTCCGCTGGAGTATATTCTCCGTGGTTGGGAAAAAATTTCTAACCAGACGTTCTCATAAGTTTTTTTAAACCACGAGGGTGGTGATCGAACCTATGTAATGAATTTAGGTAGAAATCTCACTCATACACATTTACGGAGGTGAGAGTTCATTTACTTCCCACACCACATAGACATGGTATGAGAAGGATTGGCCTTTGATATAGCAGTAAATCTACCACTGCTGAGGATGAAGGAGAAAAGTGGCTACAGTGGGGCTCAAATTAACAAAGTCCAACAACCTTAGGATTAAAAGTCAAGTGCTCTCTACCACTAACCTAACTCCTCACCCCGGTCGCTTTAGTTATGCTTGCGTGCAAGCATATCCGGTCTGCACCACGAGGAGGCAAGGCGAACAAGAGGGTGAACAGATTGGTAATTGCTGTCCACCCCAGCAGACCACGGAGCCGCTTTTCCATAGGGAATACTGACTAGAGAGAATATCATTTGGGCTTTTTATCAGTATACAATACCATGTGTAATTCCATATGCAATGGATTTGAAATCCATGTAACATGGTTTTGAATTTTGTATACAATGGATTTGAAATGGGTATTGACAGTGGTATCTGACAGTTCTAAACAGTGAGTAGCGATTTACTGAGTGCCCACACATTCTCAAAGGGGACTTTGTATACGATGGACAATAAAACTCACGACACAAGGTCAGGTCACTCTCTATAAGTAGGGGAGGCTGATCAGAAACCTTCACCTGAACATTACCTTGATTACTGAAGAACCCCAAATCGAATTCTGCCTGTAATTTACAGGAGAACTTTCCCATTTTGTAAAAGGCAAACTGTAATTTAGTCTGAAGCAGGATTCACAAACAGAGATTAATGTACCCGAGACAGGAGTACTTCGCACCTTTCCCCCAGTCTCAAGTGGAATTCACTCGATAGGATTCATGTATCTCTCAGGTTGTTTGTCTGAGACAAATTCTGCTGAGACTCTGTACTCGAACACAATTTCTTCGTCTGCATTGCAGGGTTCCATTCCCCTGAGACAACTTTCCTCCGGGCAATTTTTTGCGGCAATTATACCTAAGAGGTACAGAATCCCATGAGATTTTGATCTAAAACATGTTTAGAATACAGAGGCAGTTTGGTGAGACAGTTTGCTGAGTTGCTGAGAAAGTACCTAACCTAGCCAATAGCCAGCAGAGTTGTTGCGGCGTTGCCGCAGGATGTATTGCGCCAGATCTATTCTGTTGTTTCTGGAAGTTGTGGAGTCTATTGGTGTTTAGATGTTTGGCTGTATCTCCGTAAATACTTGACGAACCTCGACCTAGGGACACACTGATAAAGATGCGTTCTTTCCACATCAGAAGAGTTTTCAACTCCAACATTAAAGAAGAAAAAGATATTCAACAATTAGTTAATCACATCAAATATTCCCTTACTTTTTGCAATGACAATTACACCCCACTATGTCCTACAAAACATCCCACTATCTCCTTTTTTTTTCTTCATAATATCCTTTATTCGTTTCAATGAGTGAACATTGTTTTTCCAAGCGAATGTTGGACAACACAACTGGCAAAAATGATATATGTACAATAATGAGAAAGAATGAGAAATAGTGGTAGTAAACGATGCAGTTCAGTGTCAGACGCTGATTTCACAGTTCACAACACATTTCGGCTCTATATACATCTAAGTTGACAAAATAGCTCGTAATTCTATCCTAATATTGTGCTTAAAAGTTCGTTTTGAAGTTGTTGTTTGAGTCTCAGCATCGAGCATGTTCCAGTGTTTTGAAGTGTTGTACATTGGGGATCTTCTGAATTTTTCTGTTTTAGGCTTCGGCATCAGAAAATTCAGTTTCTGCATTGTCCTTGTGGTCATTGTGGGGGCCGCTGATTTTGTTGATAAGATGTTGGTTCTGATAAGACTTTGTACTAGAGAGAGGGATAAGGAGAGACGCCAATGTTTGGGAGGCTGTATCTTAAATTTTTCACATAACTCAAAGTTATTAATCATTTTCCCGTCTTGATCACGACATTTTTTAACGGAGGTTCTCATGATTTGAAATAAAGTTCTGTCAACTTTGGACTTTTCACATTCCATTGTGCTGTCAATAAGAAATGAGCAATAGTCAAATACAGGTAATATACATGTTTTGGCTACTTTTATGGCCGCTTTCTCATCCAATAAATATTTTCTTAAACAAATAAGCCTTTTCGTTCACCTTCTTAATACAATTCCGTGCATTTTGGATAAAGTTCAGAGATTCATCAAAAAAGGCCCCCAAATAGTTCATGCCACTAGAACATTTTAAAACTGACTTATCTAAAAGGATGTCTGTTTAGTTATTTTCCTTAATGCTTTTACATTGTTATGATAGACCAGAACAGTTTTTTCAGTGTCAATTGTTAACCTATTGCTGTGGTACCAAATCGCTAAATCATTTAGATCAGATTGGAGATTTTAAAAAAAAAAATTTTATTAGTACTGTAAAGAGGTACAATAGAGGCCTCTGCTTTGCAGATTTTCAGGCCAATTATTAAATTGACGAGTTACATACATTCGATCAGGAAAACGATCATTCGAAAAAAAGTATATTTACAGAGAGATTGATGTTGTTATGAAGTGATGGAAGTGGATGCAATAACTGGAATTCATCAGTTTCTCGAAAAGGTGATAGCGTGCTTGATTTAGGCAAACCTAGCAGACAATTTCACCGATACTGAACATAGTATTTCGCCTTCACAAATTTCTTGAGGTTACCGAGACTACCATCTTGTATTTCTTTTGGCAGATCATTCCAATGACTCATATTCGAATAGACGGGACTACGTTTATAAAAAGAAGTCTTTGGTCGCTTTAGCACAATGGTTCTTTTATGCTGAGAACGTGTAATCGGTTCCGTAGATTCTTCGATATTCAAAGCCATTTTTTTGCAGAAATAAATACGTCTGTTTTCAAGCTTCTGTACTTTACATTTTTTATGCAATTCATCTATAGTCATTTCCCCTATCAGAGTTCTAGTCACTATGCGCAAACCCCTGTTTTGACTAACTGTAATTTGTTTCTAATATTAGCTGTAGCTCCATTCAGAAAATATCCCGGGTAATCATAGATAGGTGCAATTAAACTATTATAAATTTTTAGACCTGTGTCTGCACTAATATATTTACGGATTCTGGCGAGTTTAAACAGTCGAAAATTAACCTTTTTAATAGTGCATGAAACACATTTCTTCCAGCTTAGTGTTTCATCCAACATAATACCTAGATATGAATATAAGTGATATCGGAGTAATTCATTTCCATCCACCATAAGTTAAATCATTCTTTATCTTATTCAATCTGTAGGTTGAGCCAAAATAACAATATTTAGTTTTGTTTACATTAATTTTCATGCTGTTTCTTGCACACCAGTTTTCTAGTTGTGAGAGATCTGAATTAAGTCTGTGTAGAGAATTAACCTGCTTAACATCGGAGGTATACAAAACAAGGTCATCAGCGTAAGCCAGATGCAAACAGCTATATTCGGGAGAGATCATATTGTTTATATAACAGTTAAAAAGAAGTGGCCCAAGTATACTCCCTTGGGGCACACCATGTAATACCGGAAGATAGGTAGACAGATTACTATCAATTCGAAGATTACTATCAATTCGAATTTTTACATTTGTCAATAACAGAAGGAATGTCGTTTATGTAGATAATAAAAATAAGGGGTCCTAAAATGGACCCCTGAGGAACACTGCAATTGATAACGTTACATGAGGACTTACATTCACCATATTCAGTGTAAATACTTCTATCACAGAGATAACTCTCAAACCATTTCAACAAATCTAAACAAAGGCCGGCCTCCGAGAGTTTGTATAAAAGAATATTGTGGTCTATACAATCGAAGGCTTTACGGATGTCTATATAAGCGACAATAGATGTTTCACCCTGATCAACCGACTCACATAACCATTTACTAAGCATGAACACTGCCCCACCCATCCCTCTGTGTTTTCTAAAACCATATTGAACCATGCTGAAGAAATTATTATCCTCCAAGTATTTATAGACAAGGTCATAAATCACCTTTTCCAAAACTTTCCCTAAGACAGGTAATACACACACGGGGCGCCAGTTTTGCACCAATTCCAGATTTCCCTTTTTTGGGAGGGGGGGGGGGGGCAATCCTTCCTTTCTTCCATCTAGATGGGAAGGTGCACTCAGCAAGCACTGTTTCTTTAAGAAAGGTGCATTTTACAGCAAAGACACCCGATGATTTATGTGTTTTGATGGCGAGCACGAGTCTGCGAATATAAATCTCATCACCCTGAAACCAAGTAAGTTATTATGAATAGCGCATTGTACGTATATACTAGAGTCTAACTGTTTATTCAATTCCTGACCAATATTGCTAAAGTAGTTATTAATATAGTTAGCACAGTCGCCGATATCGAGGGTTTTTCCCTTACTATCTTTTAAGTTTTTAACTGTCTTTTCGCAATTTGGTTTCACCAGGGTATTCATTTCCCTCCGAAAGCTCCTGGGGTCATTAGCATTTTCCTTCAGCTTTAGTAGGATATACTCTCTCTTAGCCCATCGTATAGAGGCAGAGATCTCCTTTGTCCCCATTCTAAATTTATACCGGTGCCTACATTTATTCTATGACATAGCATACGCACAAGAGATCTTTTTACATTAATTTGTTTTTTTATGGCTGGGGTAATCCAGGGTAACCCAATGAAACATTCCATCTTTTCTGTTAATGGGGCTTTTTTGTTTAAATAAAGCAGTAAGGTTTTCCCAGAGAGTGTTTCCACTAACGGTTAGATCTAGCGAACATCTGATCATAGAAGAATGTACATCACTTTTAGCTTTCCTGTAATTTCTAGATAAAACTTTCTTTATTAGAAATCTTTCTCTCGTTTTTTTCTTGCAAGCAAACACAATCAGGTGGTCATTCATGATTACATCAAGAGTACCACTGTTTTTGATAAATTTGGCATAAATGATGACCGCATCGATGCTGGAACTATTGCCAATACCCGGGTGGGTTATAGTCGTGATCAGTCTTTTAAGATTGTTGCATCGTAAAAAATCATTCAACCTCTTATTTCTAGGATCTCTTCACAAGCAACCATCAAGATTTATATCTCCTATAAACCAACATTCCCTTCTTCCCTTTACGGTAGAAAGGCAAACCTCATCAAGAAAATTCATTAGACAGTCGATATTGTAACCCGGGGGTCTGTATATATTACAAATAAGGAGTTTCTTCCGATTAGGTCGGTCTATTTTGATAACAATGCTCTCTAGTCCGGTTTCCATAACACTCATGGAAGGGACCAGTGAGGCATACTCAGCCCAATCATTTCTGATATAAACACCTACCCCCCCTCCCTTTCCCAATATTCTATCTTTGCGAAAAAATGAGTATCCCTTAACATCAATAGCAGTAGTCGGTAGCCTGGGTTTTAGAAGAGATTCTGAGATACCCATTATATCGAATCCCCTGGTCGATTGTTCAAATAGATCTTTGTTTTTAAATAGACTTCTGATATTAAGATGGTAGATCTTGAAGCCCTTTTCCCCACAAATTTGGTCAGAGCAATGTGTCATAAAATATAAATCAGTAGTCTGATGTTACAGTTCACATTATTGCAACGTACCACTAAACGAAAAAGATGACAACACATAGTGAATAACACACTCGTGAGCACATGGCCAAGGAGTGTAGAAAATAGTGAGTCGACTTGACCGACCATCCATAGAGAAATGGAGTAGTAAGAATACACTACAAGCTACTACATCTTAAACCTAACTCCGCTACACTTGTTACATACTAAGAAATAAATCAGTTTTGATTCAGGCATGATATAGAAGCATACAAATAGGTGTGGGATAATGGAGTCCTGTATGGAACATCCAGTAACATAGTACCATTCATAGCATGATATCCTTGGTTAATGAATCGATGTAAACTCCAAAACCAACCGAAGCAGTTCACAGCCAATAGAGTCCTGTATGGAACGGCCAGAGAAAGTAGCAACTTCACAAAATACAAGTGGCAACATAGTACCTGTCTCTGGAGTCCTGTATGGAACGTTCAGACGTATACCAAATACTCAAAGAGGTAGAAGATTATGCATAAATGAACAATTTGGATTGAATTGAATCGAGGAGTCCTGTATGGAACGTCCAAGGGACAATAATTCATGACTTATGTCGGGTCAAAAGATTCCTTTAACACGGTCTCAATCTGAAGTTAGAGATGATTGGCATTAGACTGGTTCTTTAGAAAGGTTTTCTCCAGTTCTGCGACCATTTTCACGATCGCATGGTCAGTCGGATGTATTCTGTCCTTGAGCATGTAGTAGTGGGGAGGGATCGAGCCGCCCTTGTTTTTTGGCTGAACGGGTTGGTCGAGACGGGGGGTCAGAAGATTCATTGACTTATTCAAATGGTCTATCTCCCTATTCAGCTTCACAACTGTCTGGTAGATTTTTTGTTGATCCTCCATCATTTTTGGGTACGAGCGACCCTGGTTCGCAAGAAGAAGTGATACGGTGTAAGTACTACAGAAGGTGATTTTGCACTCGGGACGGAGAGCTTCGGCTTTAAATAGGATGTACTGAAAATCTGCCATGATTTTATCCTTGATCAGGTCTGCTCGTGTTAGAACTGAGGCGGTTATTCTCCCGGTAACTTTGCACTTCGATAAGACATCATTAATTCCTGCAATGATGTAGATTGTCGAGATGTCATTATCTCCTGACAGTAACTCGACCACATTCTCCATGATATCCCACGTTTGACTGCCTGGGTGGACGACTGAGCACAAATAATCTTGTAATGACTTGTTTAGATGGGTGTCGAAACCTCTCACATGAGAGTCACTGACTAGAGCGAATATCATTATTGGACAATGGCTTGCAAACTTGTGGGGACGATCAGTCTAGGGGTCTTGGTAGCACAGAGGAAGGCGCAGACTGCCATGACTATTTAGCCTAGTGCGTTGTTCCCTCTATACGTCCCAGTCTCGTAGATTTTATTGGTTAGACGGGCTCCTCCACCCAAGAACTTGTCTTCTGTTGCATCAACTAGGTCGTAGTTTCCGGTAGCAAGGAGTGTATCTTGTAGAGTTAGAGAGTTATTGAACTTCTCATTCAAAAGGCTTCTCATTACGTCAAGTTTATCATCGTCCCATTTGCTGTCGTCCGGGGGCTTTATCAGTTTTCCCATAGCTTTGCAGCTAAAGGGATCCTAGATCTCTAATAGGGCTTTGCCTATCACTTCCTCACGGAAGTACCGACACTTCTCGAAAACGAAGGCTTTTTCGAGAGTTGTGAAGTAGAAAACCTTGCCTTGGATATTTTTAACGATTGAGCATTTGGACATATTCGAGAGTCGTCATGAAGAACCACTGAACACAATACCTGCGTTGGTTAGTTTGGATCCGGGTGGAATGGCTGAATTGATTTGATCATCTCCATCGGCTATGGCCTGTAGCCGTTCTTGGATATTCCGGGTTGGGTTGGCATTATCATCTTTCTTTGCAATATTCCGATCTATCAAATTCTTGGGTATGAGGAGTTAGTTACCCTCGGGTGACTCGCTCTTGGTGCGCAGCAAGTCCACACTTATAAACGACCCGTCTATGATGGCGCCTTCGGCGGTTCGCAGTTTATACTTCGCTTCACATGTTTCTTTGGATTCAGGCTTGTCGACCCAGATTCGGCTTGTTCTCTGGTTAGTGTAAAGGGCTCTTTTGTTCAATAGGATTACATAGACTAAAGGAATGTCACTGCAAATCAATTCAATGGGACGGTGTGCCGGACGCCGGTTATTGTTATACCCAAGCCTCTTGACACTCACAACATTTCCGGGGATCAGGTTTACATTCATTATACAGCACAGCTCCCAGATTATTTTTCGCAGGTCCTCGTTCGGGTGTTCGGTCACCCCAGTCAATATCAACTTATAGTCATTGTTGTTCACACCATGAGATTGAGCACTCGGGCCCCGGGCCGTATTTGCATATGTTACATGTTTTGGTTCCTCATTTTGGATAGAAAACAATTTGTTTTCAAGATTCTTATTTTTGTATTCAAGATCTGTTATTTTGTGTTCAAGAGCGGCAATGTTAGCTTTGTTTCTACTAAACCTTTCTTCAACTTCGCCTTCTCTTCTTTTGAAGTCTGTGAGTAGGGTATCGATACTTTGATCTACAGAGCGTTTTATCGAATCAGTGATATTGACCATATCAGATTTTTGGAGGGTATTTGAGCACATGTGGTTTAGTTTAGCCATTACATCGGTTAAGGTGAGGGAATCTGGGGTTGAAATAATTCCCGGGTTAGAGTGTTCCGGTTTTGAGTCAGAAAAGCGAGATAATTCGGGGAAGTCACTGACGTTATCAAGAAAGTTCACTCGCTCACCTTTGGGATTGGCGGTACCGCACGCCATGTTGACTGAGTGTACTACGCCGTAACGCAGGTCTAGTGCAAAAACACCGTAAAAGTAGAATAATCCACAAAGAAGATTCCTCATAAAGTAGTCCATTCAGATTCCGAACCACTCATGTGTCCTTATTAAGGTAATACTCTCATGTCCACGTCATATTTACGCCAGGAGAAGCTATGTGTAGTGGAGCAAGCCGGAGCGTGTGTTGTCACTCGAGCGCCATGATCCGAAAAACGACTGACACCCACTTTGCCCACACCCCAATCTGTCCTAAACCCACACCCCACTCTGTCCTAAACCCTCACCTCACTCTGTCCTACACCTCACCCCACTCTGTCCTACACCCACACCCCACTCTGTCCTAATCCCTCACCCCACTCTGTCCTACACCACACCTCACTCTGTCCTAAACCCACACCTTACTCTGTCCTACACCCACACCCCACTCTCTCCTACACCCACACCCCACTCTGTCCTACACCCACACCTCACTCTGTCCTACACCCACACCCCACTCTGTCCTACACCACACCCCACTCTGTCCTACACCCACACCTCACTATGTCCTACACCCACACCCCACTCTGTCCTACACCACACCCCACTCTGTCCTACACCCACACCTCACTCTATCCTACACCCACACCCCACTCTGTCCTACACCCACACCCCACTCTGTCCTACACCCACACCCCACTCTCTCCTACACCCATACCCCACTCTCTCCTACACCCACACCTCACTCTGTCCTATGCCCACACCTCAATCTCTCCTACACCCACACCTCACTCTCTCCTACATCCACACCTCACTATGTCCTACACCCACACCCCACTCTGTCCCATACCCACACCACACTTTGTCCTACACCACACCCCACTCTGTCCTACACCACACCCCACTCTGTCCTACTTTACTTTGTTCATACGTCAGAAGTTTTATAAGAACCGTAGAATAATTATAGTCTCACGACCTGTCTTATTAGTCTCACCAACTGTCTTATTAGTCCCACCACCTGTCTTATTAGTCCCACCACTGGTCTTATTAGTCTCACCACCTGTCTTATTAGTCCCACCACCTGTCTTATTAGTCCCACCACCAGTCTTATCATAATTATAGTCTCACGACCTGTCTTATTAGTCTCACCAACTGTCTTATTAGTCCCACCACCTGTCTTATTAGTCCCACCACCTGTCTTATTAGGACGTGCATCCGCTTACCGTCAAACTACCTTCTGACTGATTACAAACCCTCGTCTACAGCATCCTCGCACCCGGGGCCTGTTGATTGATTCAGGCTCGTGCATGAAGACCATTCTCTGTACGCCAACAAGACCCAAGTATGGTGTGGGTCAGCTTTATTCAACACTCATGGACAATCTTTGATCAGCTAGTCTTTTTTTTAACGAGCTTTGCTCTTCTTTATCAATCTTCAATTTGGATGCATTGTACAGGTGAATAATCCAAATATGAAAAAATCTAATATCTGCATTTGGCTACATTTGGCTACATGTGTGTTATTACACTCACAATGTCTCCTATATATATTTTAACATTTTGGTGGTAAGACTCCTCATTCCATTGCCTCCCTTTCCTATGTTGTAACTTTATGTAATTTCTATACTTCTGTATTCTGCCCTCTATAACATGCTCCAATCCTTAATATGTATGCTATACAGAAGCTAAGTATAACTCAAACCTGCGAGGTTCAATATTTCCTCCTTATCTGGGGAATTAAAAAAAAGGGAACAGTTTTGTGAGCTTGCTCATATTTTTGGTAGTTTTAATGAACCTTTGTACAGTAAAACCCCTCTTCCGGGACACCCCGCTTAAGGGGGCACCCCGCTTCAGGGGACAATTTGCTTGGAACGGAAATTTTCCCCTCTATTAAGAGTTTATTTTAACCCCGCTTAAGGGGACACCCCGCTTTAGGGGACAGTTTTTCGGTACAGAAATGCATAAAAACTCCTCTTAAGGGGACAGTTTTGGACATCATATCAAAAACACTGAAAACTCGGACCCGTTGGCGGTAGGGGGTTAGAGGCCCGCTTACAGGTTAGCGGTGGGCGGTTCAGGACGGGCTGGCGGCTTTGAAGGTGCGGTATTCAGCAGGCCACGGTGAGTCGCTTATGCAGCCGCTGATTTTCGCGCCCGCCGAAGGTGTTGGGTATGAGGCCCGCTTACAGGCTAGCGGTGGGCGGTTCAGGAGGGGCTGGCGGCTTTGAAGGATCGGTATTCAGGGAGCCATCGTGGCTCAGGGCGGCTCACGGTGAGTCGCTTATGCGGCCGCTGATTTCTCTCAGAAGTTACGGGGGGACATTGGGGAGGGCCTGGAGAGGGCCAGGAGACACTACATGAACAGAAGTGATACTGAGGTCGTGGGGGCTGTGATGCATTGCATCAGTACTGTTAACAGGAATAGAGCTGCTCGTCCACCGAAAGTGCAGTCCACGCTTTATCCCTCCCCTGGTACAGGTTGTGCCATTGAGTTAACGTTGAAATAAAATATGCCACGCTCACCTACGTAGAGTGTCAATTCTCTGCCATTGCAGTGGTGGAGAATCTATGTATGGTGCGACCAATGAACGTCGCGGAAAAGAAAATAGTTCCGGCGCCATTGTTTGAACTGCAGCTGCAGCAACAATAGTTCCGGCGCTATTGTTTGAACAATTCAATACATGATTATATTGTACTGTCTTAAAGATGCCTTCCTGGGACTGTGAAACTGTATATAAATTGTACTGTACATTTACATGTATTATCTATTTATTTTTAATTTACATACATTTATATTCATTTATATTCATTTATATTGTATAATTGATATGTATTTGCTTATTTATATATTATTAATAAACCTTTTAACCTAATAACCATCGTTTCCTTCATTTATGTAGGTATTCTCTATTGTATAACCATTGGCAGACTGAAAACCCAGCTTAAGGGGACAGTTGGCTCGGAACTGAGGGTGTCCCCTTAAGAGGGGTTCTACTGTATTAGGTATTCAACCTCTAGCTTGGAGCCTAGGAAGTATCTTAGCCCTTAATTGGGGAACATAACAATTGTGAATTCCAAAGTGCTGGTGTGACTGTTATCAGAAGAGGTACCCTATTGCTACTTAACCCATTCTACGCCGGTAATGCCTTAAGGCATTCCCCTAGCGTGCACCGGTGATGCCTTAAGGCATTCCCCTACTATACGCCGCTAATGCCTTAAGGCATTCCCCTAGCGTGCGCCAGTAGTGCCAAAAAGCATCATTTTCCCTAATTCTGTTAGAAAGTCTTCTATCTTCGGTAATAATGAACAGATTTTAATAATATTTTCAGGAAATGTATAGAATACATTAATAATAAGAAATAAAATCAATTTTCAAATTATGTCGCCATGGGAATGTTGATGTACGACTATAAATACCGCAAAATCAATTGAATCGCTGTGGTTCTCACTCAACTACCGGAGAGCACACACATTCATATAACATGGCAGATTTCGACAGTGATGATGATATACCCCTCAAAGCATTATATCTTATTGATGGTTATCAGGAAGATATACTAAAAGATTGGAGTGATGTTTCAAGTGCAGAAGAAATACCTGAGACGATTCCCAATAAGAAAAAAACAAAGAAAATCGTAAAGAAAGCTGCTACAATGGCCAACACGTCAGGCGCAGGAGTGAGCGCAACAGACGCTGGGAGACGTTTGGTTAATCATAAACCTAACCAAAAAAAGAGAGAAAAGCTGGTGAAATCAATCAAAACTCCTGGCATTACCTCTGAAGTTCCAACAGACAAGGTGAAGACGATTTTAGATTTTTTTCGCTTGATTTTTACACTGGAAATTGTCCAGGAGTTGGTTTCTCGTACCAACACATACACCAGGAAAATGGGAGCTCAGACAGAGTGAGCAAAGAAAACGGCGCCTTGGAGGTGTGTAACTGTTGGAGAGATGCTACGATTCATAGCAATGACCTTCCTTATGGGAATTTTGTGGAAGTCCAAAATCGAACATTATTGGTCCACAGCAAAGGAATACATAACCCCAGGCATAACAGTTGATGAGAAGACAACAATTTTTCTCAATACTACGGTGAGTCTATTTCTAAAATTGTGGCGATTGTAGTTGCAACCTCTGTCAAGCCGATATCGAGTACACGATTGTAGAGAATGAGCCGCCTAACCATCGATTTGTTGTTTTTCCAATTTTCTATCGCTATATATCTCCCTCATAACTTCATAGAGCATGTTTTTATGAATTCAAACCATTATATTTTGCTAGATACATCAATTTCACAAGTGCAGAGGAGGAAGAGGAGGCAACGGGGAACCGGAAGCGAAGCGGTCGCCAACAGGTGCCCGGCCCGGTGCCCGTTCCTCCCACTCGACGTGATCCATGGACAATGGTGGGATGGATTTTCGATATCATAAATGAGAAAGCAAGGAAACTTTACAACCCCAATAGAGAACTCTCCATAGACGAAACAATGATCGGGTTTAAGGGTCAGACACGCCACAAACAATATATGCCTAATAAACCAACAAAATGGGGTATAAAATGTTGGGTGCTCTGCGATTCGCTAACTGGATTCGTTTACAACTTGATTCCATTTTTTGGCAGGGAAGATAGGGAGGGGACAACTACTACATTTTCTGTTGTTATGAATCTTTTGCGTACTTCTGATTTTCTGGGCAAGGGTTATCACGTTTATTTTGATCATTTTTATACAGGAGTGCCTCTGTTGGAAAAGTTGTCATCTCTATAGACATATGCTTGTGGTACTTTGAGACTAAATCGTAGAGAACTCCCAGGCCCATTCATGAAAAAAAACACATCCCAAATTGACAGATAAGAGCGACTGTATATTCTCAAAGTGTGGCGATCTTTTGCTTACTCTGTGGTTAGATAAAAAGATTATTCGCTTATTATTAACTATTCATGTATCTATTCTAACGACTGTACAAAGAACTCTTCGAGACAAGGTGACTGGGAAATTCGTTAAAAAAGACATTGATTGCCCCATCAGTATTCGTGATTACTGTAGGTACATGGGTGGAGTCGACCTGGCAGATCAACTCGTTAGTTATTATTCTTTCGGCCGTAAGTTGCATAAGTGGACCAAGAAATTTTTTTTGTTCGCAAGTTATTTTTAATTCGCTACAAGAAAAACCGATCCCCTTTGTAGACTTCACCCTACTATTGTGCCAGCAAATGATTCATGAAACAGAGTCCAGCATTATCTCCAACCCGTCAACATGCAATGCAAAGCCTGATTCCCCCCGTTTGACATCTAGATGTTTTCCTGATAACTTAAACCATAAAAGTTATTGCACAGTTTGTTATCAACGATCAAAGAAATATAAAGATGTGAAGAGATCCCAAACTAAATTCGGCTGTAGAACCTGTGGGGCACATTTATGTATTCCTGATTGCTTTCGGATCTTCCATACACAGGTGAACTTTTCGTAATATTTTTGCTATTTAGATGTGCCTGTCTTATGTTATGGAATTTATAATCCTACCTATTCTAGCTGTCTAACCTGTAAAGAAAAGGTGAATTCTACATATATGTATATGGATTTGCTACAAGCCTTATCATATTGAAATTAATGATAAACAAATAATGCCAACCCCCTGTTGTTATCAAATATATATTTATCGAACTGTATAATTGAAAGCCAACGCTGTATTGGATAAAACGGATTGATAAAAGATTTTATTACAATTGTTTGAGGTGATAAAACTTTGGTTGATAAAAGAGCTTTCATTGATGAAAGTCTGATTTGTACAATGAATGAGTGACTGGCTGCCACAATTTAATTATTCGCTAAAGAGCGGGCCAGCAAAGCTGGAGTCTCAGATAAAATGGTGGGAGGCACATATGAAAAGATCGCGTCGGAGGACCAAGTGCCAAGACGGGAGATGTCCTCTCTAGTCGCCCCAGCGCGGGCCGCCGCCTGCGCCCCGGATCGTCTGAGGGAGTGAAGAGTCGCGATACCCGCCAGTGGGTGGTCCAACACCCGTCGTCCCGCGCGCAAGAGCGCCGTCATCCTACCGACAGTGATGAGCCGCCCGTCGTCCATGACACAATCCGGCGCAGAAGGGGGAGCCGGCACACGATCACAGTGCGATCTCCATACCAATACTGGACACGACAGCCTGTCTGTAGGAAAGATGGGAATAGAAATGGAAGAAGAGACATCTGAAATCGTTTTTGAAGAGTAAACATCGATTTGTAGGCGATCGCCAAAGTCTCTACCTGACCACGCGTCAAGAGATGGTGGTATGTCTTCGTTTTTATGAAGTGGGATTGTCTCAAAAGAGACGAGAAAGCAAGGGCGATTATTGCTGCCTCCCCGGACAATGAATGACCCATCTTGATCATTCCTTCCACGAGAAGAGATACAGCAGAGGGCGTCAGAGCCGGCGCCTGCACCAGACGATGGTCTTTCAAGTTAGAGATGCCTTTGAACATTTTTGAGATAAGTGGAGATGAAAAAGCGGACGCATCGCCCAGTCCATCCATGATAAAAGCCTTCGCTCCTGATACATAGTTTCTGATTGTTGCCAGTGATTTCATCCGGTTAGAAAGTGACTGAATGAATAATAAAACACCACCGACCGTGGGACAAAGGGGGTTCATTACTTGCTGGACAAAAAATCGCAGGTAGAGGTCCCGTTGACGAGCCAGGTTCTCCCGGGTAGACTCCGAGTGGGCCGCGCCAAGAGTGAGAAGAATCTGGTCACATAGGGCGCCGTCCCCAAGAGCTGGAATTAGACGAAAGAAAGCACAGACAATGGTGTTCTGCTACTACAACTGACACACTGCCTGCACCTCGCGGGTTAGAATAGAGATGGGGTTATGCCTTGCCCCTACTATAAGACAGATTATATTGATTTTACACAAAACACAACTCCAGAAATGTGTTCCCCATATCTTTTTATTATTATAGATGTAAATAAAACAACATGTCATCGCGATAAAAAAAAAATACCGATCTCCATAGGCGCAGTGCTATATTGGGCCTAGCCACAGGCTTGTGTGAATGGAGAAAAAAAAAAGATGTCACGAAATGTTCCTGCTTTTGGCACGTTTAGCCATTTTCTAACGCTTGCAGAATGGGCCGGCGTATGAAAGGTCATATGACGTCAGGCGTAATGCGTTATAATAGAGATTCCTGCAGGGGGCGCGGCGGTTAACGACGTTCATGCACGCTAGGCCCGACAAGGAAAGGGTTAACTATCCAACTTCAGAATGCAGGTTTGAATTAATTCAGATCATACCCAGTCCTATGTATGATGGGGAACTTGATATTACTGTACATAACTATCACATGCTTCTTAAATTTCTAAGTATTGATACATAATTTCTATTATCTCACCCCGGTATTTTTCTCCATAGGCTTAACGTTAGGAACTCGTACTCCACGGCCGTGAAAGTATTGTACCCAATACTCAATGGCTAATTTGGCGAGTCATTCCAGCAATACATGATGTTATACGGGGTGAGATAAAATCAGAAACCCACTCAATGAGAATAACTTGGTCTGCACTCCACCTCATTTGACCACTACGTAATTCACTCAGCTTCGTTTCGTGGATTACTCCGCAGTCAAACTCGGTGGAGTACGGGCCAAGTTATTCTCATCTCGTGGGTTTCCTTCTAATTCTTGCATGACAGAAATATCTGGACTGTACCAGTGGATGACAAAGGCATAAACAGGCACCTGTTACATACATATGACACTGGACAATACAAGACAAAGGACAGTAAACATTCACATGGTATATACAAGACAGGACATTACACCACAACTATTACCTGCCAAAGACAAGTTCTTTAATTGGTAAATGATAAATTGATTTTTGTATTATACTTGGGCACACTTGGGCTGCCACCTTGTACATATTCTTGTGTCCTTTGGAATTCTTTGAGCCATGACCTTATCAACCTTAGGGTTAATTATATAACAGAATGTCGTTTGTATGTTCCACCCTCCCAGATTCACAGATATTCTCATATAACACATCACACAAGCATTACATTGACAGTGGTAGATGTTTATGGTCTAGATAACTGACTTTGATTTTCCATGTCTGTCCCCTTCCCCTAACCAAACTGCCCCCTCCTGATTGTTGTTGTCTGTATAGGCCTACAACATGGCTTCCAGGAAGCTTTCCCATTTCTGGAATTTATGTCCTTTACTCATGCTCTTACATGTGAATTTATCCATCCTCAGGCAGTTTCTTAGTCCGTTACCCCAATCATATATTACCAAGGAGTTGTTTCCAAAGTGTCGTTGCTTATAAATGTAGAATTTAGCATGCATACAAATATAGTTGGAACATTCTGCATCTCTCAGTGCCCAGCAGCAAAAACTTTGGGTTGGTGTCTAAATACCAACCCTTGACTGCTTTCAGCCAGGTGGCTATGTGTTTCCAAAACCGTTCCACCTCAAGGCAGTCAAAGATGAAGTGCTCTACCGTATCATTCGCATCACAGTAGGAACATTTAGGTGATTGAATTATTTTTCTTTGACATAAAAATGAGTTGGTAGGCACTATTCTATGCATTACCTTGTAATGAAGTGATTGGAGTTTTGTATCTCTTTTTTGCCCTGTATGCATTCACGTGAAGGGCTTTCCATACCTTTTCCTGTGTGCCAGGAAAAGGTACCTTCCAATTTTGCATCCCTGGCGATTCCTTGTATTTTTGGGCAATGAAAGTACTATAGGCAGGACAGTCTTAACAAACGAGGTTCAATATTTCTAAACGAGAACCCTTGTACGAGGTCTCCTTGTACGATGTACTTTTGTAGGCATAAGTTAATCAACAGACCCCTCTCTTACTGCCTGTTTCGTTCCGACCAACGATCGGAGTCACTTGGACTACATTATTAGCAAGGATTTCTCTACTTGGGGGTGGCATATATTATGAAACAGAAATGGCATTTCGTCGTTCACAGCGTGAACGGTCGCCGTTTCTGTCGTCCCTGCGCGCATCGCTAATTAAATAAGGCGCCGCTCTATTTAAGCGCAAAAGGTCAGCCTGTTCTGATCTATTTATAATGGGGCTTTGTGCTTTGAGCACCTTCCTAGCATTGTCCTGTGGTGTCAGACGTCCTCAAAGACTTCAAAAAAGGCTCTGACTCTGCATGGTGCCTCTTTCCTGCATTGTCCAATGTGCCTTTAAAGCCTCGTCCTCTGAATGACGAAAGACCACAAAATATTGACATCAAGAGACCGAAACAGACGTAACGCGATTCCTGAAAATGCCAGCATGAGGAAAACAACAGAGGTTTTTTTTCAAATCCATGTCTTATACCAGAGTAATTTCATATGTTTGGACCCAGACTAATAGAGACCTTGAGAAGAAATCCAGGACCCTGCAAAAATAAACCCTCTGAAAAGTTTAGACCCCGGCTTCCGCCGTCGGCACGGGTCAGTCGCCGTCGGCGCGGGTCAGTCGCCGTCGGCGCGGGTCAGTCGCCGTCGGCGCGGGTCAGTCGCCGAGTCTAGATACAAGTGACGGAGACACGCCACAATCTGAGCCAGAGGGTCTCTATAATATAGATCCAGGCCGGAAAATCCTACAGATACCAGCCTCGGCTGTTGTTTTTGTATCACATCCATCCCAGCATACTGTGCTGGTATGGAAAATACCATCATACTTCAAATGCGCATACTGATTTGTTAAGAAAAATGACTGACCCAGCTATGATGTAGTAGTAGTGGCATCATGTAAAGATGTGATAAGGACTCCAAATGTATGCAAAGAATTTTAGAATAATAGTTTTTCACAATTCTAAGGAGAGTGTGCCTACTCCGTCATCACCCACTTTCCTCTTCAGATAAAGATCTAAAGTTCATACCTTTTTTCCTTTGTTTATATGTAACAATCTCATGGTTCACCAGTTTGAAACCTATGTTAGTGACCAAATGTATTTTCTTACTTTCTAATCAGAACAAGATAATTTGTTTTGCTTTTCTATAACACTTTTACAACTGAGTTTTCCAGTTTCCTCGTCCCCTAGATAGCATTTGGAGTTGGGAGACGTTATTTCATCACCATCCTATTCCACTTTGAAGAGAGCGGGTGTGCGTTTATCGTGTAGCAGACACTCTTTACAACAGAGGGATGGGACCCCAGGGGCTTAATTTGTTTTACACAGGATGTACTGTGCTCTGTGATGGGGAATGTTTTGGAGGCTAGTGAAGCAGCTTTGTCACTGCTGAGAATGTCTATGAAAAGTACAAGAAAGTCGTAGCAGAACAAGAGCATTTTCAACTTGGCGTACTGGTACACCATGCCAGCTATCTGAACCGGTAGGTCATAATTCACTGTTTTGGGTAGAAGTGTCCTTTCATTGATTTCAGACAAGTTTGAACAAGTCAAACAGGTTTTTCCGTCTATTTTTTTGTCTCCATTCCATCTCAGTGTCATCACCTCATTCATGAAGTGTTTTAGAGGCTTCTCTGGGGTGTTTTCTATCACCACAGAAATACGTGTCACTCTGATTACATTCCACTTTAGTAAGGGGGTTTCCAGTAGAATCCCCTCTCCGTAATAACTACCGAGGGGGTGTCATTTCAGGAAAGGTTTCCATTAAACGACCAGAGGGTGAATTTATCTGCTTGAACACGTTGAAATACATCTCGGCTTTTGATACCCTCTAGAAGTGTGTTTTGTGTCATTTTTGTTATGACGAGTTGGTGTTTGACAGACAACTTGTCTATGCAAGCTTGACATTGTGGTGATTCAATTTACTTCACCCAAGCACACTCATATGTTTCTGTGACAGTGTGCGCTATTGCTTTCAGATAGGTGGTCACTCTCACTGTCCTTTCTAACTTTTCCTGCATCATTTCTTGTCCCTGAGCAGAGTTCAGGTTGTGTCTGTTGACACCGATGACTGTGCCAGAAACAACGGCGACACTGGAATGAGGCTGTCCGCGGCGATGGGAATCTCTATCAAATGATTGGGGAACCAGGATGCCTTTTGATAGTCTGGAAGACATATGTGGGCTTTACGATAAGATATAACTCAGGGTAAAGGAGAATGTGTATGACTTTTCTGTTTCCTAATTTTTCCTTGGTGGTGTGTCCGGTCTTTGGTGGTATAGTAGATTTGAAACGGATCATGCATTAGGACATGTCCCAGGACATTACTCGTTGTATAAGCTTTTTCGTCTTAGAGCTAGGAGAGTTTAGTCCTGAGGTCAGAGTCAGTCTGAAGGATCACGTATGTTTGGTAGTACATACGATGTTTTATGATTGTATGTAAGATTATGTTTGTAAGAGCTCAGCATTTTAAGTTATAACTATTTGAAAAAAAAAATTAATTCTAAAAAATATAAGAAAAAATTGTGCCTATGGTACACTCTATCAAATCTATGATTATTTACGTTCACAGCTTATTAAGCAGAGAACTGAGTGGTGATAATATCTAAGAACAATTTGATTAACTATAGTGTTATTTCAATTATTTCATAAACTTAAATTAATTAATCAGGATTATTGTTTCAATGTGGATTTTACTATGTGAATCCTACCAGCCATTGAGAAACCTGTATTGTATTAATAGACTATAAACAATGGTTTTGTGGACAGGCAGCTGTAAGCCATGAGTGGTTGATGGATAGTAATACATGAGTGCTAGCGAGTGTATTAGGACATCCACCTTGAGTGGTTTACACAGCCAGCTATCCACAAACCAACGTTTGTTGCATTTATTATCCATCTTTTTGAATAAATTAAACCCAATAGTTGCCATATAAAATGGTATAACAATAGGGACTACTTCTTTGCGTTATAACACCAGGGGACTTTTTCCCCATATACCATGGCTGTGAGGCCATATACCACAGATTTGGTATTTGACATGTTTTATAAAATATATAATGATTATTCAGACTAAGGAAGGACAAGCCTTAATACAATTCAGTGTTGCTAAAATCAAAGGATAAAGAAACTTTGCCCTTAGAAGGCATTAAAAGATTATTACATGGTCAAGAAGCAATACAGAGAAAGAACCATCTACAGTTATGGGGGATCTCCCCTCTTGACTTGAAAGCTCTGAAGTTAAATTTTGTCAGAAAAATGTACTACTATCTTAGTATCTACCCAAAATGGTTTGGCACTAGTATGAATATTGACAAATGTTATTAGATAAATTTTGTCGTAAGGCAAAGACAGGGGCCTATTTGAACCAGAAAGGAGGTTCAAGACTGTTATGTGAGAAGATTTGGTCCAGGAGAGGGTCAAATAAGTCTAAAACTTTAAAGTTTATTTGTTGTTTTTTATGGGGATATATAAAGTTATATATAGGTTTAAATGGGAGATGACATAAGGGGGGCCAGGGGCGGAGCCCCCCCCCCCCCCCCCCCCCATGGAGCAAGGGCAGGCTCGGCCATCCACCTCTTGGGCTCCAGTCACTCGCCTGCCTGCCCCTGCACAGTCAACATGGGCTCTGCTTTACTCTCTACCTAACTGCCCTGCCTCCTTCCTCTCCTATTATGGGAGAGGTCAACTCACCTTGCCTCTTCCTCAAGGATTCAGTGACTTGTGCCTCAGCACTTCCATGGATTGTCTTACCTTTACGCTTATCTTGTCAATGGTTGCTTATCCTATCTTTACCTCCTGCTTCGTGTTTATGCTTCTCATCTAGTGTTTTACATTAGCGTTAATTTCATTACAGATTATTATCCTTATCTTAATCTTAACTTATCTAATAAGTTTTATTAGGGAAATGGCTTGTTCATTTATACACCAGGTTTGTTTTGATGTTGTCTTGTAGACAGTAAAACCATCAGGCGACCAAGTAGTTCTGTAGGCAGTTTATTTATGAACAAATGTTTTGGGCTTTTCGTTGCCCTTTATCAAGGTTTATCAATTCATATATTTACCTTATCTAAAATGTAGGAGCCATTTTTAGTTGAATTTGGACAGAGAAAGGTTGACATGAATCATAGCTTACGCCTCCGCCATGGAATGTGGCTGTGACACTCTCATATAGCAACATGCATAGCAACATGCATAAGTAAAACTCATTGCAGCATGGAAACTGATGGGACACAGGCAGGAAACTGGCAGGAGAAAAATGAAGTGGTTGCTCTTCCATCACTCTCCCATTTGAACCCTTCCAGGGCAGATAATGCATCAAGGCATTCCCCACTGTAGACTGTAGATGACTTGAGGCATCATTCATGAAATTTAGTGATATTTACAATTTCATTTTTTTTTATGAAGAAATGATTGATCAATAATTGACCAATTTGAAGAGACTTAAGTGTCATACACCTAATCATCCTGAGATCAAACTAATGTGAAAACCACTTTTAATGTCAATTCAAACCTGGGTTAACATCCCAAGTCTATTGATATTTAGCCTTAGGAGGCCTGGCATTATAAATGCCAATCAATAGTTTATCAACCATGTTGTGGTTTCATACTGATGTGCCATCAATCTGCATAAGCTAAGAGCATACTTCCAGCTGTGATCCCAGTGTAGTAACTAAAGCCTTTCTTATGTACCAAAGTACAAATGGTCATCCCATCAAACACTGAAAGTTTGTTTAGCTTTATCTTATTTTTCTGCATGAAATATAGTCATTTGAAGGACCCTGAGTGTTACTGTAAACAGAGAAAATGCATAAGCAATCAAGCTATTTGAATGCAAAAGCATCCAATAAAGTTTTCTCCTGGATCAGAATACCAACTACAGTATCTAGACAGTTTGTTTGTAATCAAACATATCTCAATGACATTGTTCCAACTGATTTCTCACAAAGTCAAAGTTTTAACAGGTAATTCCTATTTTGCTATCAACTCTGTCCTGATGGTCACACATGACCATCTGGACAGAGTTGAAGTGTCAGTTAATATGAAACATAAAGTCTTACCTTCTTTGACCTTTTTCTGAGCTTTAAAATCATTATCAAGGCTCTTGTATGGAATGTAAGATGTCTATATTTAAAGGAATGACGTAAAACTATTCTGTTCTGCAAACCTTATGGTATTTCATCACATAGATTTTATAGTTTTGCATTTAAAGACAAAATTGATCTCAATTTGACCTTCACCTGATGTTTCAAGGTCAAATATACTATCAATCGTCCCATACGTAATTTTGTCTATCAAATATGGGATTCCTTTTAAGAATAATGTCCCAGACCTACTCCATCTTGAGTTAGCTCTTATCGTCCAGCCCTGTGATACATCCTGGATTATTCAACTTATCCGATTGAACTGCCCATTGACTGCTCTCATGTGAATAAAGAAACTCAACAATGTTACACTGTATGTGATCTTTCTCTTTTCACAGATGATCCCCACACCAACCAGTCTAGAAAAGAACCCTGCGCCAACCATGTTGAACCAACGAGGTATGATAAAACAGTCACTATAGTAAATCTATCAAATGTAGAACTTACTAAAGCAGAAAAATCACTCCTAAATAAAGGTCTCAACTTCTGTCCCACTAACTCGGTACAAGAGGAAGGGGAACTAAAAATAGAATTGGACAGGTTCCACCGGAACCTCAGATTGAAACAATTCTTTCAGAAGGATACCGATACTCCATCTGTCAAATACAAATGGAAAACAGGTAAAGATCATAGGAACCAACCTACCACTGAAACCAAGGTACAAACTATGGGTCTATCAACAACAAGTCCTCCTACTATTGCCACTAACCCTTTCGGTGATAAAAACTTGGTAAAGGAACTGAAAGACCAGAAGGGAGGAACGGCCCCACAGGGGTCATCCAACCTAGAGGGTTTCATAGTGGTTAATGAATTAAGTCTCTCAACCAAATCAACCCACAAGGTCAAAACTAGGCAAAACCTAAATAGGCTTGAGAAACAGGCCCTAAAGGACCTGTCTAAAAATAGGGATATCACCATCAAACCAGCCGACAAGGGCGGCGCGACAGTCATTCAAAACACCTCAGACTATGTAAAAGAAGCACATAGACAACTGAGTGACACAAAGGTGTACAAACCCCTGACCCATGACCCTACAGCCAATTTGACTAAGGAAATAGATAGGGAAATACAGAAAATGACGTAGGGGCGCTGTACACCAATATTCCGAACGAAGAAGGTATACTAGCGGTAGAGCAGAAACTAAACACCAGGGGGCATCAAACCAACCCGAAGCCCAAAAGTATAACCAAACTACTGAAACTGGTGTTATTGAACAACAACATTCAATTCAATGGCAAAAACTACATCCAAATAAGCGGAACGGCAATGGGGACCAGATTAGCCCCATCCTACGCAAACCTGTATATGGAATCTCTAGAAAGGGAAATCCTATCAGGATATTGGCTCAAACCCAAGACATGGTGGAGATATATCGACGATATTTTCTTCATCTGGGAACACGGGAAAGAGGAACTAGAGCACTGGCTACAGAACCTCAACCATGCACATAGAACTATAAAATTCACAATGGAAACTTCCGACAAAGAGGTGAATTTTCTAGACACTACTGTGAAGGTAGATGAGAAAGGAAGGCTGTACACAGACCCGTACACCAAACCCACAGAAGAGAATACGTACCTCAGATACGATTCCGCCCACCCTCCATCTCAGAAGAATAGTATCCCCTACTCTCAACTCTTGAGAGTAAAGAGGATATGCACCTCTGTGAAAGACTACCAACTACATGCATCCCAAAAAATGAACAAATTCAGAGAAAGGGGATACCCTATCGAATTACTCAAGGAATGCAAAAGAAAGGTAGATCTAATCCAAAGAGAAGACACCCTGAAACCAAAAACCAAGGTGAAAACTGAAGAGGAAGAGAAAGTCTTCCTGATCCGTACATATAGACAAGGAAGAAAAACACTCCCTATCATAGTGGAAAAAAACTGGGAAATACTACAATCCACTACAACCAAAAGCCTACACCAAAGCAAATTGGTTAAAGGCTTCAAAAGACCAAAGAACCTCAGAGACCACCTGGTGAGAGCCAGAACGGTCTACGAGACAAACAAGAAGCATGAGGCAAAGCGTGTGGACAACAAATGCAAGAAAAAAGATTGCAAATATTGTCCAAAACTACAGAAAACGAGGAAAATCACCTAGAAGACCAAAGGTACCACACACCAATGCAAAGACAACATATCATGCAATAGCTCAAATGTGATCTACTGCATAGAATGCCAAAGGTGTGGTATCCAATATGTGGGACAAACAAAGAGAAAGATCAAGACGAGACTTTCAGAACATCTCAGATCAATCAAACAAAAAGGGACACAAAGTGATGTACCCAAACACTTTAATGAGTGTAACCACAAGGGTGAAGAAGATGTGAAGGTCTATGTACTAGACTTCATCTACAGACACCCAAACAGTAGTCAAGCCAAAGTACTCAGAGATAAAATTGTATGCAATTGGATCCACCGCCTTAAAACACAGGCACCCAGGGGACTAAACACAATGGATAGCAGATATGGATAGACCCAAAACCAATGCTACATCAAAAAAAAATGTCAATCATGAAAAGACAAATGTACCAACAAATCCCCAAGGGAAGGTGAGGTACAATATGTCAAAATGAAAGAGAAAAATATCTACAATGATTACACAGGGACTCTATCCATAGCGACTATAAGTGACTGATCACTCTAAACTAGTTTTTTCTACAAGCAGCCAACTAGGCACACTCAAACAACTCATCTTCTTTGGAAGATAAGCACACAGACCACACCCAACACGGCCATTTTTCGCCTGAAGTAATGTCGAAACTATCGAGTAAGGAGGGAGAGATCCACATGGATCCATCCCCACCCACATATACAGAGAAAATGGGTTTCCCAACAAGCCACTAGAGGGTGAAAGGGACACACTGACACATGGTTTCCACCACAAACCACCAGGTGACACCACTCGACTCCCACCACAGGGAGAGAGTGGAGCCACTGGTAGGGATGAAACCAAATGTCAAAGCAAGCCCATACACCATTGGTCAAAAAAGATTCCCGCCTCTCTTTGTCTGGCCCGCAGGCCAATCAAAGACACGAGAATAGATCACGTGATCAAAAACAACCAATGACCGTGAACCTCTGTGAAAGGAATTAGCATAATCTAGACGCCCAAACCCACCATGGGTAGAGGATCGGTCACTTACTCGATGGTCGTGAGGCCGCCACGTTCAGCTTTGAATAAGTCACAATGGTACAAACTATTTTACAGACGTTTTACTCTTGATGCGAATTAAACAATTTTATCTTATGATGCTTTAAAGCCACACACGTGTTGACTCTTTTAATTAGGCTATATTTGTAAATTTGCAAAAGCTACGACACTCCTGTGTGTGTCCTAGACTTAGGAGAGTTTTAAATGACTTAAGATAATTTGGAGGACAAAGAAGAGTTTTACCATAGATTTATTCAACAACATTTCAAAGCCTGAATAAGATCATAACCTTGAACTATCCTAGTTCTCGGACCAAAATTCTTATACAACGACATTGGCCCTTGGACGATCAGAGGACAATTTCTACGATATATCCTGGACTATTAAATGGCACTCAGCATAGCATGGGAATAGCCTTAGTACAGCCAACTATCACCAGAGGGCAGTGCAGTTCCATCGCCTGTTTACCATAGACAGGGGTACAACTGTCCTGGGGCTAATATCGACACAGAGGTCATTTCTGGTCGTACACGTACGACCATTGTATGATACGATCATATGGGATGCCTCATCGTTACATAGATATTAAAATGGTCTTAGATCGTCCAAAATCTTCATAGCGTGTGCCATCTCTTGAGGGTGTCGTGGGTGTAGCTTGTACTGTATTCATGTATTAATTTCATTCATTCAGATCTTGAATTGAAATGCATAATTCTATGATATACTAAAGACTATTAGTAATATGGAAAATGAACGAGATATAAGAAATAAAACCCCTATCTATTATATCATATGTATTTATGATTTATAGTGGAAGAACATTTCTTTTTATTATTTTAGACGTTACATATTGATGGATGATATATATGAGTTAATATGACCCATTATATGACAAAGAGAAATGAAGTATTTGGAATCATTAACAGGAATATAAGGCTTTATTCATGGTAACATACATGGCTTTGAAAAAAGTAAAATATACTTAAATATCTAAAATCAAAATTTGTGCTGTGAGTTGAATATCAGCTGAATGATTGTTGTGTGTGGATGGAAGGGGATACTTAGCTTCCATCTAGCAGACCTATCATCCCCTACGATCTATGTCAAAGATACGACAATTTGTAGGAACGATTCACGCGTCTCCCTACGATCTATTTTATGTAACATGGATTGCCCACGAGGTCGTAGATCGTTGCATCGATCGTATCGTCCAGCGCTGAAATCGCGCGTTCCCAGGTGAGCCCCGTGTGGTCGTCTGCTGGCCGAAGGAGGCCGGACTCGGACTGACACATTGTCACTAGGCCTGCCACCAGGCGCCTGGCAGGCGGACCTGCTGAACGCCTAGTGGGTGGAATACACCCTTTACAGCTTCCATTAAATTAGAGTATTTTGGTGGTCGCGTATCAGGGTCGGGTTAATGAAACCTGCTAAATTACATTTTCATCCCGGGGTCAGACACACAAAAAATAATTTTAGAGTAATACTTCTTTTTATATTTTATATTAGTCACTGGCTAAGTACCTTCCAGAAAAACTTTATTCCAACAAAATCAGATGAATGGTTTAGATTTTAGAGCCTTTCGAAATGCATATAATACTACATGTTGTCCACCCCCCTAAAATATTTGAAATTTCAAGAAACGTTATAAAAGTTTATGATGGGAGAAAAACTAATATCATATGGTGACATATATTATATTTTACCCCAAACACCTTTATCACATATTAGATTTGAACCAAAAGCTCTGAGCCATATTTGAGTATGGGCCACACAGGCATGTCGGACAACACGAGGGGTGTTGGACAACACGTTTTTAAAACTACTTAGAACAATGAATAAAATAATATCAGTAACTATAATCCTTCAAATGACATATATCAGAGCATGCTGTCCGACAACCCGGGGTGTCAGACAACACGTTTTCAGTTTTTGAATTACAAAAAGTATATTCTTTTATTTACAAAAAGAAACAACCTATCTATAAGTGGTAGGGACACTTAACATATAAACGGACTTTGTCATTCTATTATGATTATCATTTCTTCTAGACATCTTTTAACATGTGTGTTGTCCAACACCCCAATTTTTGGAAAAATATCATCATGGAATCAGAATGTTTGAATATCAGAATGGATATATCTGATTATATTGAAACTTTCAGGTATAACAGTCAGGATTATGGACAACATTTTACAATAAAGGAAAAGCAATTTCTCACTATATATCTCATTAGTATTGTCTTCTGAAAATCGGGGTGTTGAACAACATGCTCTATGGGTCTCTATGTTGGAAAATTTGAAGGTCCTGGATAATTTTGACCATTTTAATATTTTTCAAATTTTTACCAATTTTCAAAATTATACTGTCTACACTTCTCATGACATATGCTTTAAATATGTTTATAAATACAATTGGCTCAACATTGTGTCTCCCAGGTTTTGAAAAAAGTGAAAATCACTAGAAAGTCACAGTTTTTGTTGATTTTCGGAAGGAAAAATTCCTCAGAGCTATACAAAACCCTATGTTGGAAAGAAAGACTTTCAAAAGATGCACCAAAAAATTTCAATTTTGCATTGATGAGATACGTTTATACAACATCAGCCTTGAATAAGCCTATTTTGGTAATTTAGCAGGTTTTGAAAATCCCATCCTTTGATGAGGTATGCCTCATCCTCACGGGCGGCTGCCTTCTTTCACAATTGCAGGCACTTCAAACAGAGCGCGTTAATAGTGAGAGTGTCACACATAGGGAATTCACCGACACCACGTTCTTTTCATGGCCAACCAACCTACTGCCCCAGAGAGAGACCCCAGCCTAGCTCTATGGGCGTTCAGATACCATTTAGAACTATGTGATATTATTCGTCCCAACCTTCACAATTTAAAACCTAATGTGATCACAAGCATCCCAATTACATTTCCCAAGTATATTACCACAGTGCATGAATTTTCTCTTCATGAAAGATACATATGGTTTGTTTGTAGGGGGTTTTTTTTATTAAAAAAAAGAAGCTTGGCTCCATTTATTGGTCAAATAAGTGGGTACATGTCCACTTTGTTTATGCCCGGAATCCCTCAACCTGCGTCCCATCCATCCCTCTACACCTGGGACCTGTTTCACTAGACTCGTGACATGTCTGTGACACCATACAGACATTGGGTTTGTCTAGTTTTGTGACACCACAAGTAGCTGCCCTTAGGAAATACAGACCCCAAACATAAGAATTAGACAAATCTAGACACATCATGGACCTGTTTCACTAGATCTGTGACAAAAGTGTTAGACAGATATGAAAAGCGGCACCAACAGTGCAAGCAAGAACGGACAAAACGAAGTCTAATGTCTAGTTCTTATGAAACCGGACACACCATCTAGACGCCATCTAGACATGTCACTGTCTAGTGAAACAGGTCCCTGGTGTTGTTGATGGTCGTCCGTGGTCGGGCCGCGCTTTGTTGACGCCAGGGCCTTGGGATATATAGATACATGTGTTTTTTTAATCTTTTATTTATACTGGAGAAACCACTAGGCTGAGACTAACCTGTCTTCGGTGGGCTCCAGTGGTACATAGCCTTGGGTTGAATGACATCGTTTTAATGTGGTCTTCTATAAGGTTTCCTGGTAAAGAAGTCGCTCAGTGACTTAGATAAAGGCAACCATTATCCTATGTTATTCAAGTAGCACGCATGCGTGAACCCATCGCCAGTCCCGTCAGTGCGTCACGCAAATTATCACGCATCTGTACTATGTTGAACGCTGGTTAATTGTGTCAATTTCAACTTGAATGTCTTTGACTTGCGGAAACTATGAAATACGCAGCATAGCAATATTGCTTCTTTCTGCTCTAACCTTTCTTTCACGAATAATATCGAAACACCAAAGTTGCCCAGTGAGATAAACTAATATCAGGCACGGATTGGGAATTTTTTTTAAATCCGGAAAAAGACTGCAGGGGCGGGGGACATGGGGGGGGGGGCGCCGAATCTTGCTAATCTGAGTGAATTTCTGGCCGACTTTCATTGATCTCGAGGTTTACCCTTGGGACGTAAAATTACCCAGAATTCCAGAACATCCCTATAGTAATAACATAGTCACTATTTCCTGCCCAAACAGTAATATGACATTATAGATATTTATTGGAAAATGTATGATAAGAAATGCTGTTAATCCGAAAGCAGCTACATAAATGTCAACAAATTGATTAAAGTTAATTCATATTGTTTGCCCAAAAGTTGCGGCAGACAATATCGCAGGTCCGCCGCAGATATTACTGAAGGCATACTCTCCCATATGGTACTATTACGAAGTCGTATTCATAATATCGCATTATTCCAAAGCATATGGTCTAGATAGGACTACATGTGCATGCACAGGTCGATCCAACTTTTATGAATGATAAATGGTCATTTAAATTTGTTTGCAGATTCTATAGAATTGAATGAATTTTCTCGATACGCTACTGCCTCATATGGTTCAACATACAGACAGTTCTGGTGTTCGTTTGAGATTCATTAACGACCTTGTAAAATAGCCGATATGGTATTTTAGTTTAAATTGAGATTTGACCGATGACAGCACGTCGTGAGGCAGAGACATTCTAAGACCGATGGCTCGGCTTTACATCGTCTGTCGTCTGTTACGAGGGGAATATCCTGACTGTCGACGTGTAAATATTGCCCAATTCTAACATTTATCCTATTTTCATCAAAATGTCGTAAATTCGCATACCGTCGTGCATGCTGATACAGAGAGTGTGGCTGCCCGCCCCGGTGGACGTGCTCCCCGCGCAGTCGGCGCCCTGCCCCCTCCTCAGGTGCCTCACCACCGGCGTCTCCTCAACACCTCCACAACGCCACCCGCCTGTCCGTGCCCCCTCCTCAGGTGCCTCACCACCGGGTCTCCTCAACACCTCCACAACGCCACCCGCCTGTCCGTGCCCCCTCCTCAGGTGCCTCACCACCGGGTCTCCTCAACACCTCCACAACGCCACCCGCCTGTCCGTGCCCCCTCCTCAGGTGCCTCACCACCGGCGTCTCCTCAACACCTCCACAACGCCACCCGCCTGTCCCTGCCCCCTCCTCAGGTGCCTCACCACCGGGTCTCCTCAACACACCTCCACAACGCCACCCGCCTGTCCGTGCACCCTCCTCAGGTGCCTCACCACCGGGTCTCCTCAACACCTCCACAACGCCACCCGCCTGTCCGTGCCCCCTCCTCAGGTGCCTCACCACCGGCGTCTCCTCAACACCTCCACAACGCCACCCGCCTGTCCGTGCCCCCTCCTCAGGTGCCTCACCACCGGCGTCTCCTCAACACCTCCACAACGCCACCCGCCTGTCCGTGCACCCTCCCTGTGTGTCTTCTAAGGACACTTTGTATCAGGTGGACAATAATACGGGAGAACTATGTAATTATTCCTCGATCCGGCCTGGAAGAAGGTGGCGCTACGAACCCCCTGGGCGGCCATTTTGGGGAAGCCCCTACGCAACGCCAAGCCTATGGGACCATTCGGACGTCCATTTATGATACTATTTAACGTGTGAGAATGTTTTAAGTACTCCTGAACCATTTCTCCTGGTCAAAATTAGACTTCCCTGGCAATTTAAGATCAAATGATTATGAGGTAGCCCCATGGAGACACCGTCCATGGGACTACAAACGCGATGTCAACAAATTGTTGAAACAACCGATTTTCTTCGAGTTGGCACGTTTGAATTATGTCTGAATAATGTAAATAATCCTATCTCAACTTTTACATTACAGAGCACACAAAAGAAAGTCATTTAGTACAGTTTTACACCATTTTACACTCTGACAGCGCTTTGTGTTCACCAGCAAGATGGCGGATCGATCCGTTGTCAGGTGAATTTGCATCATTTGGAGGGTATTTTGAACCGGAAGTCACCAGCCGGATCGGCGAATACCTGTACGGAATGATTACCGACTTTCAGATCGGTCAAAATACCCACCGACGTTGGACACAGAGGTGGGTATTTTGACCGATCTGAAAGAGGTAATCATGGAGTAAAGGTATAATCACATTGTTCTCCTATTATTATATGCCTTAAACTGTCCGTAGATATTCAGATTTTACCGTAATTGGCCGTTAATCACACTCCCACTCTGTCAAGTATATGGCGAAAGGCGCCCTGTACAAGACATTGTTAACGGGTGTTTATTTCTAACCCGCGGTGACTGCGCAGTCAGTCACACACCCGCCCGCTGTCAGAGCATGCCTATCGCAGTGAGTAACCTCCTTGTCTTTGTAATTTTAAACCTTCTCTATTGTTTATGTGCACTTGTAGACGCTGAATACGCCCCGGAACATACGAGCCCAGGCCGACGGCCGCCATTTTTAAATTTGCCGCTGTCAGTTTTCTGTCACTCTCTCGTCCAATGGCATTGCGTTATTCCACGTTGACCGATGATTACCGGCGGAACCTACTTAAGTGCGGTCCTGAAGGGGCGTTGTTGTTCTTTTTTGTTGTTTATTTTATTCAGATAAAACTACAATCTGCTCACAGCAGGTTTTCGTTGTAGTATTCAACTTACACGGTATGTGAAACAGTTCAGTGTCCATCTGGTATACAAGGTACATGCAATGGTGATTACTTACAATGGAATATCAAATGAAATGTAGTGAAAGGAACTGTAGGATTATATATTACCAAGGGAGATACACATATTACTAACGGCATGCTAATTAAAAGTCCGTCTCGCGCCAGTTCTTACATTGTGCTTTGATATAATAAATAATTAGAAGTACAATTATGGACGTTGGCAGGCAGATCGTTCCAATAGGCCATTCCCCTGTACATGGGGCTCTTCTTGAAGAAGTTTGTTCTTGGTCTCTTTAACTTTACTAATAGTTTTGCTTGTCCCCTCGTCTTGGGGTTTAGCTCAGGAACTCGGTTTTTAGTATATCGTTTCATAAACTTCATCAATAGATATAATCTTCGAAACAGTAACAACTCTAGACCACATTGTTTGTGTAGGTCAACGACTGTTGTATCCCTTGGAGATGTTTTTGTACACACCCGTCATCCTCGATTTTGGAGCAATTGTAGTTTCTTAAGTTCAGTTTTTTGGCACCTTCGATGAAGATGCTGCTGTAGTCAAAAAGGGGAGCTATGAGTGTCTTGTAAATGGTTAAACTATTTTCCTCAGAGATATATTTTCTTATTTTGGAGAGCTGGAAAAGACGCTGGTTGACATTTTTAACCGTGTGGGAGATTTAGATTACTGTCCAGGGAGCTGTTTCAAAACGTGGGTTAAGTCTATGGTTTTGAAACAGCTCCCAGGTGCAGCCCCAGGTATGTGAAGCTTTCACATCCTGGTGTCGGCTTCCCTCCACAGTTAGATTCAGAAGGTCGTTTCTTTGGTTATACAAGCATATTTGGTTCCTATGACCATAAAGGCAGAGCTTCGTTTTGTTAACGTTGATCACCATATGGTTTTTCAGACACCAGTCTACAAGAATATCAAGGTCATTTTGTAACCAATTAATCATATCTTGTCATTACCATATAAAGCATCTTTGAACACTTTAGAATTAATGCCGGTGACTCCACTTGACTTGCTGCAGTCAATGTGCTTAACTGTATTATAAACCTGATCCATAGTTATTATCATATTACGTAAAATGGGTTTAGCGTCATCAGTTGACTGTTCATGGATATCAGGGATTTCATTATTTATTAAGTTTTCAGTAATATTGTTGGCCTATTGTAGCAAAGTAGTTATTGAGATAATTCGCCATTTCGGGTCCCTCTAAAATGGCCCCATCTTCCTCCCTCTTTATTTTATTGGTAGTTGTGTTAACAGAGGGATCATATAGCTCTTTAACCTGTCGCCAAAATGTCCTTGGGTTATTGCGGTTATTATTTAATGTATTTGTCCAGAAGTCCTTTTTGGCATTTCTAATCACAGTATGTATACTTCGTTTTAATCGTCTTACTTCGATTCTGAGAAAATCGGTGCCATACTCTTTATAGTCCCTCATTATTTCCCTCCTCTCTATCATCAATAATATGGTCGGTTAAACAGGGAGCCTTTTTTTGCTTAAATCAATATCTTTTCCGATGACATCTCTCATCAAGATAACAAGTAATAGTGTCTAACATAGTTTGCCATTGTTTGTTGGTGTCTGGTTCATGATAAAATTTGGTCCAGTCTTTTTGATTAAGCATCTGTTGGAGATCAATAGTCGAATAATTTTTGTAGGACCTTCCTATAAATTCATAGGGTTCTTTTAGCAGGGGTTCAAATTTTCTTGTGGCAATTATTGCTAGGTGGTCACTTATATAGTTGGTATCTACCACAACATCTTTGACATGTTCGCTGTTTGTTAATAGGTGGTCGATACACGAGTTACCTTCTGGTCTCTGGCCTCCTGTACATAGTTACCTAGCCCGTTATTTCTTAGATGGTCAAAAAATCTTTTCGAATTGGTTTCATTACATTTTCTTATGTTAATATTGTCATCACCAATATACCAAGTTTTAAAGTCTTTAAACTCAACAGCTGAATGAATGCGATCTAAGTAATCCAGAAATTCTTCCACATTACCATCCGGCAGTCGATCATAGACGGTGATCATTATTCGTTTATTATTGGGTTTTGTTAAACAAAGGACTATGGTTTGAAAATTATCATTTGTCACTGTCCATTTTTCGTTAAAGACACAGTAGTCCTTGTGTTTGTCTAATACATAACAACACATACCTCCTCCTACCCTATTTGGTCTGTCTCGCCTGTGATTAAATGTATTGGGTATAGCAATCACACCTTGGGTATGTTTTTCATGTAACCAAGTTTCTGCATAGCACATTATGTTAATATTTCCATAGATTGAAGATATCTGGTCATAATATTTATACAGACTACGAGTATTCAGGAAGCCGATTTTGATACCGTTCTTACACATTATAAATGGCTGTATAAAGAGTACAAGTTCCTAGTAAAGGGTGAAAATGAAAACGAATTCGAATGATGAGTGGGATAGTACGAGCTTTTACTACTGGTACCATTCCAGTAACTGCCAGTGCATGAGCATACAGCCTTAAGGCTTACATGGCAGAGGCGGGTGGTCAAGGTCAATTCAGATGCACAGTGTATAACTAAGTATATCTATGTCTGAATGACGGTCTCCGCACCCACTCCCGAGACATGACTCCAACTTTCTTAATGTACGTTTTGCTAGTAAACTTCTAAACATAACTAGGTTCATAATATTATGAATACCGATCCCCTTTATACCTAAGAACAAAACTTAGATCATCAACAACTAGCCTTAGGCATTCACCGGTCAAGTATGGCCAACATGAAGCTTGAAGGAGTCTAGCTATTATACTGACAAGAGTTGCACTAATGGGGAATTTGGTAAAGATAAAAAGTAAGGAACACATAAGAATATATACGGTGAGTATGAAACTTATATTTTAATGCTACTGGTTGATATGTGCGACCCAATATATAATTATTGTTGTTTCCTACTATCTATGAGGCATAAGTATCTTACAATCATTCACGCCTTGCGCATTGTCTAACTCTAGGAACCTGGAGTCATAAAGAAAAAGATACATAATGTCCAGAATGTAACACGTCCATAGAATAACAAAAATACCTTTTTTCCCCTTATATCTATATTGTCAAGCTGACACAGTCTTATTCATTCATCGGTCAAGTGTGACCATCATGAAGCTTGATAACTACCCTATGTTGCCTAATACCTATTCCGCCCTCATTCTAGAGGGATATGGTACTATGTACATATTCAGCTCCCCATGTTAGGTCCTGGTTTTATATATACATGCAAACTTGTTTATAATGACATCCTGTAATTAGCTACTGATAACATGCTGAAGAAATACTAAATGTTAATAGGTACAGATAGCATGCAGAAAAAAAATATTAGAAGAAAGGGTAGATTATTGTAAAGCTGTTATTATTGTAAAATTTGCGAAATTTGTAAAAAAAAATTATGAGAATTATGAGAGGCAGATTTAGAGAAACCATGCCTTTGTGAGGGATTTTTTTGACTTGTTATTATCATTTGGAGAATAATGGTATTATATAGGGTCCGTTTAGAGAAACCACACCCGGTTGTTGTACGTCCTATCAGCGTCTAGGTATGTATGCCGAGACACTACTGGAGTGGTTCTCTCGATTGGTCCATCCTCCGCCTGGCGCAACATGTCAAGAATTCTGGACATATATCGCCGGGCTGGGGCAATACATTGAGCAACATGATTTAAGCGCCCGCACAGGCTCTGTAGTTGCGTTTTTGAGACGTGTGATCGTCCCAACCATGCCTGGCATTCCGCAACTATTGCGCTTAATTTTCCGGGGGGATTGTCATTTCCATGGCAATACTGTCGAAAGTGATGCCCAACCATGTAAGCCGGGTCGTTGGGAAGACGGACTTGTCGGGGGCGATGTCGATGCCCAGCACGTCACACAACGTCTCGAAGCCGGTGAAAGATTTTACGGCCATGTCGAACGACTGGTGTACTCCAACGAAATTGTTGACATAAGCCATGGTAGGGACGTGATGGTTGGTGTTCATAATCCAGCAAATTGCATTTGACACGCGCTGCTGGGCCCCCCCTGAGAACCTGCAGCCGAAAGAGGGGCAAACGTCGATATACACTTTGCCTTGGTGCTGCAGGCCCAGGAGGGGGTAGTCCAGGGGGTCAACGCGTAACTGCCTGTATGCTCGTTGAAGATCAGTTTTCCACATCAGTGCGCCACGTCCCGCGTTGACCATAAGAGTTGCCAGATCTGCTACTGATGGGAGTGTATACGTCGCTTCGTAGCCTTGAAACCAATTTTTCGGGATTCCATCATTCACGCTATGGCCACTTGGATAGCTTAAATCCATGATTACACGTCTGTCGGTCGTTCCTGGCTTAGGACGCGTGAGCAGCGGGCTTAGGTGCGTCCACGGTTTAAAGGGGGCGCTTTCAAACGGCCCCAGCATAGCACCTAAGCCTGTCTCCTTTTGTATGAAGGCGCTAACGGCCCTAGGATACGCTTTAGCCGTTGCGTGGTTTTGATGTGTTGAGATAGGCAGCCTGGTGGCCGAGAAGGACAACGGCCACCCGTACCTAAGGAACTGGACCATATCCCTGTCATGATAGTTTACGAGAAGCTGGTCCCAGTTGTCACATTTGATGTTGGATGGGATCTGTAGTTTGGCACTGAGGTAGTTTGGGACGCCCGACTTCCTAACTTCCCTGTATATGTCCATATGGGTCGGCGCTGTTGCATTTGCTTTTGCCGATGGTGCCGGCCAGTGCTGTAGGACCATTTTCCTATACTGCATCGGGTGCATTTTTAGGGCGTGGTCCGTCGCAGTCATAGGGCCAGTCGCGTCTTCGTCGGCCTCCCGTGTTGGTACGATTGAGTGGCCGATCGATGGTTGTTGCTTGATCGGTGTACTTGTGACTGGGTGACATGATCGGTTGTGGGAGGAGCGTCGGTTGCACATTGAACTATCCTCCAGGGTAAGATCACAACGTTTTGGCGCTTGTTGTGAGTGTATAGGGATGGCAGACTGGTTGATGCCATCATTAGCGTCGCTGTCATCGTCCGTGAGATGCCGGCGTGCGCTCCAGCGGTTTTTCTCCAGATGGGCCTCCAGGCTGTTTACGTCATGTACGTGGCATGATTTTGGCTCAATTCCCTCCCGCACATGGCGGGCTGTCCTACACACGGACAGTGTGGCGCGCTGACAACTCTGCATGAGTAAGTGCGGCTGGCCGACAACGGGTGCCTCAGCACGTTTTTTGTAGTCAATGGAGACATCGCGAGTATTACCTGACATCATATGACATTTAGGCACATAACTTGACTCGGACACATTCGTAGAAATAAGGTGAGGAAAAGCAGTGTTCAGACAGTCGCTACCGCCTGCCTGTAACATGCTGTTCCCTGTCCGTAGTTCCGACGCAGGGTTGAGACGCATGCGCACGGGTTTGTTTACATGTGCATTGTTTACAAACATGCGCACGTGGCGCTGGCAAACGTTACCCAAACCATTTACAGCGTAATGACCTTGTTTACATACACGACAGTTATTATCAAACCTAGAACTTTTATCATATGTATCGTTCTTTCTCTTGTTCAGAGTGGTGTTATAGAAAATTTTAGTTCTGAATTTTTTGACCTTAGGTTTTACTGTCCAAACCCCGCCTGCTGCTGTTGAGTGTGTCCCATGGCGCGGCAGTTTGCCTTGCTGTGGGGGTACATGGCCGCCTTACCAGCAAGACATGCTGAGCAGATGTGCAGGCGACGTACTCCTCCCACCACATGATGGCTCGTCTCCGGGCAGTCCCTGGATTGGAATTGTGCGCATGGGGGTCCTGGTCTCGCGCGCGCTACATGCGGCTGCATGTCGATGGTGCCCGTCTGTCTAGGCTTGTCCTGTTGTTTAGACTGTTTATCCTGGCGATGCGATGATGTGTGTGCCAGACGCGTCTGCAGACGGTCGATTTCGTATGGTGATGTCCAGCTGATTTTCCCCATAGAGATTCTTTGACAAACCTCCTCCGAGAAATTGCGCACGTTAGGCCAGTCAAACGTACGCGCATCATCCATGATATTTTCCAAATGTGTTTGCATGGCTTCGCGTGTTTCGTCGTCCGTCGCTGCTTTCGTTAGCTGCATAAAGCCATAAACGTATTCAGGAATGCTAAGATCGTCCAGCGTGGTTTTAACCCGCTTAGCCCCCCTGAACACGAAATGGTGAGGTGAAAACGGTGTACCTTTAACTTTGGGACTCAGCGCCTGCCGCACCGCCTGTGTGACCCGGTCAGCCGCCTCCTCGTGTAACTGAAGATCTCCGATCCTTTCTGGAAAGCTGCCCTCGGCCGCCAGCCTGTTGGCGTGGTTGGGGTGTTGATAGACGGGTTGGCTCTGGTGTGTAATGCTGGTCACGGATGATCGGCGGTCGTGGCGCTGCCTGCGTGGCGTGTTGTTTGGCGAGCCGCTTATCGCACTTGTCTTGCTTCTAACCAACTGTGACAACATTTCGGTAATACCATCGAGCCGCGAGTCGATAGAGTCTACCCTGCCTGCCACTTGCCTTATGTTTGACGCGTTGTCCTTTGCAGTTGGCTTTTTGGGACCGCCGGCGGCTTTATCGGAGTCCGGCCCGCCATCTTGGATTCGCTGGGCTGCTTCGTTCTGCATGGCTACAGCTTTTGTGATCCTCGTCAAATACCTTCTTTTCTTTTGCGTAGACCAAGGCTGCTTTCTCTGCAAGGGCATGCCCTCAGTTTAGTGTGTGTATCGTTTTAGCCCGGAGTGGCTAATATAAAAATGGTATCACAGAGATAGAGTCGTCGAGACGTCTGCATGTGCTTCCCCTGGTGAGGAAGAGTAGTTATCAACGCAATAATTGTCAATATTTGAATAAGGGTCAACTATCTTAAACCCATAGAGGATTCCATCTAACAGAAAATGACTGCCGCTGTCCATACATTGGGGGCCATATACATGTGTTGGGCCGACGGATAACATTTCGATTTTTTCCTAGAGACCAAATAGGTAAAGATTCGTTATAAGTCTTACAAACATCCAACAAGTCTCTTGAAACCGTTAAATCACAAGAAGAAATGGGTAAATCGGTGTCCAAAACACAACCAAAAGTGGTAACATTAGGTGGTACCCAAGAGTCACTGTTTGTAAACATAGAGTCGACTTGAGGAACAGGCTTGGGGTCTGAAGCTGGTTGCGGGTCCGTAGGAAAACACTCTGCACGCTGGTTACAAGCGGAGGAAGAAGCAGGTATTAGGCGGGTATGGTCAGTTCTCTTTCGCTGGTCCTCTGTAGGTGGGCGTGGCACTCCCCCGTTCGGCAATCATGTAGACTTGCCACGGCTCTCTGATTCCTTAGAATCCGTTGACTTGCTCGGGTCCTTTTTACAGGTACGTGCCTTGTGGGCCCCTCTGCAGACGGCACATACATGGGCACGGTTGCAGCTTGGGATTTCGCAATAAGTAAAATTAAAGCAGGCACAAACGTTGTCTGGAACTTTCACATTGGACCGTTTCCCTATTCTAATTTTCGAACTAGACGCTGACTTCACTGCTACGGTATTCTCTGCTGAGAGGTACGTATATAGGCTTTCGTGCTCAGCCGGGATAAACTTCTCTAAACGGCCGTCCAAAATCATAGTGGTCATGCTATGTTTGTATCTGGACAGGCTCTCACTTGAGAAGGCACCAGAAACAGCTTTCAGGGAAACAAAACGTAAGTGCTTCACATAGTCTGCCGGAGGTATGGAAGGCAGGTTCGCCCGTAAAAGGCACTGTAAAACACAAACCATACAGAAGAGTAGTTCTGGCATGGTCAAGTCATCATACTTCTTGTTTACCTGCACATGAAAATCTGGTCTCAGCCAGTGGCGAGATCTTTTGCGTTTTGAATTTTCAGATAAAGAATGAAGATTACCTAACCAATCTTGCTCACGTTGAATTCCCTCCGGAGGACTGGAAACAGACAAAAGGCCTTCCAGCGCGTCCGCGCTCAGGGCGCTTGGGCCCAAGCCCGCAGCTGCTAGGCCTGAGAGAACTGTTTGTTGACTTGTCCTAAGGTCAGTAGGTGCGGCGTGCCAACTCGTCTTCTTCGGAGAGTCTACGAGACAACTCTTCTTGTTTCCGTATCTTGAGTAGTAGAACTTCCTTCTTTGAAGGTTCACCTGAAGCCTTGTCTTCCTCCCCTGACTCCGGGCCACGTGGTAACAGACTCTTACAATAGCGGCCGAAAGGTCCAATGTGACGCTGTCCACAGCCAGAGCAGTTTTTCTCGACCGCTCCTCCTTCAGGGTTTTCTTGGTCAGACATTTTCCATGAATTGTCGGTTGTTATAGGCAAATTTCCTAAATTCAGACAACTCCAAGGAAAACTTCCACACAACAGGTCGAAGCGTCTACCCTGAGGGCCCGGTGGCTGTGAAGTGGGCGAGCCAGGTGGTCTGGGGTGCTGGCAGCGACCCCAACCGGAGTGTCAGGTGGCGCCCCCTCACATCAATACTATTAACTAGAATACTTCATGACCGATAATGCCCAGTATGAATGAGTCTGGGATTGACCTAGATAATTTTTCTTGGCTTGACTCCACTCTCTTACCTGTGTTGTCACCTCGACACTCACTGGTATACTGCCACCAAAAAGAGGCTGGTTGGTGTTGCATATTCAAGGGCCGATTCCACCAAACAATTGCTTTTCCTGAGCAAAAAGATGTTTAGCCGACCTTTCGACAGACGTCGGCTGAAATGTCCCAAATTGCTTTAAAATGTGTCGCGGCTCCACCAAAACCCCCAACAGATGCTCGTATGGTCGCCATACGAGCGTCTGGTGGGTTCGAAGTTCCAGCTGACGCTCCAGCCGTGGCGTCGACTGGTGGACGTAAGCTGAATTTTACGTAGTTATTGAGTTCCCCGATAGGCAGTGCCATATGCGGCGATACACTACGACGCTCCAAACCCGTGAAAACCGCCTATCGAGCAGAGCAGTGTATCGCCGTGTTGGGAAATGTACAGGAGCGTCAATAGCTCGTCAAATATTTGCGGAATTCCACATTAAATCGAACAATGAGGTAAATAAAGATAAAGATTGATGTCATGAATGTGTATGGTACGCTATGGTGCTAGAATTCTGCCAAAAGTGTCGGAATTTTCAATGTCCGTTTGCAGCTTTGGGTATCGCCGGTTGAGTGCTGCTTTTGGGTGTTAGTATTGGCATTGAGTATTGGTGTTAAACAACATACATCGGTATTTAGTGTTAGTATTTGACACTACATGTTAAGGTGTTAATCATGGCTATCTGCTAAGCCACGTTTTAGGCTGGTTATGCTTCAGAGTAGATAGCCATGACAGAAGCGATGTTCCTTATACTACTAGCTAGCCTCTGGGGAACACCGCGCTTCTGGGAATAGACCCTCTGACGTCACTGTGACGACTGAGGGTCGCCTCTGGAGTTCCCTGGGGAAGTCCCCTCTCAGGGTATTCCCGAATTCCCGCGGCATTAACATAGCCACGCGTGTCTCGGACCCGCGTGAACTCAAAACGAGATCTACTCCAAATTTCCCATGATCCTTTAGAAAATGCTCATTTTTGATCTGCTCCCGAGCTGACCGTATCGTCAGTCTCTACCACCACCTCCTGCGAATCGCATGCGTTCTGCTTGGCTCCGGATACCGGCAGAAGTGCGCGGATTCTGCAGTAATGTTATATCGGATAGGCTCAGCTAAGGCGTTTTGCCTAGCGGAATCAGATAGTAGAAAGTGACTTGGATTGGGACTCTCCAAGGACACAACTTCTGTAAAGGACATACATAGGAATCTTTCGATCTATTAACGTTCACATTCGAACCTCTTCACTTATATACTTCACTTCTACTTCCCTCCAACTCTCCATTCGGAAGGATCAAAGTTTATTAGTGACTTTAGGAATCTCGTGAGTTCACTTCGGACATTCACTTAGACTGGTGAGTTAATGCTGCAAACACCTTGCATTATTTTGAGTTACTGTTAAGTGCAGTTCATTCTCTTTTGTCAAACTCTGAGTACGAGTGTCTCCACTCTGTGACGAGACTTTGGACATTGCCTAAGAAGAACTCGAACTTTTAATTATTGTAATCTCTCTTGATTACATGGTTCGTTTTTCAGACACCTTGTTAAGTCTAACTGTGTTGGGACTTAGGTGTCTGACTCTTACATTGTCTATCAACATCATGTTGCTCATGAACTGACTTGCTTATAATGAACCAATGATATGCGATTCTTATCTATGCCTTTGTAGTTCTTCTACTGTGAAACGTTTGCCTTGATTAAAAGAATATCAAACATACATTCATCTCGTCCTCATCCATGATAGTAAAGACACGAAACTAATAGTAATTAGAGCTTACTTAATATCAACATTAGATCTTCTACACCTTAATTAAAGGTCCCATTAGGTGGCCTCGTTGTGCGCAAGGGGTACAGAGTCTGGTGGCCTTGCGCACACACTTAGCCTTAGGAGTTGCTCTTACCTTCCCCACAATATCACATAATTAATTATTGGTACGGTTGTAATAATTATCTAGTTACTTAACTTAATATAAGGAATTAAGAATACGTATGATTACTTGGAAATAACGTGACTTACGGAGATTGGTATAGTTTCCATCTCTGTCACGGAACTACATATAATCAGATGGTTTATGGATTAGGGATGGACGTAACTAATTAGTCAATGAGTTGCGGACATATGTTGTACTATCCCTTCGAGTTGTAGGAGGCGAATCTACGCCCATTTTACCTACGTTCACCGCTAGGTGTCGACACCCTCCTTATAACTTAACTAAGAAAATCCGTAATTCGTTTCATGGCCGTAACGTGCCGTAATCAGCACGTTAGTCGTTTCAGTAGTTCCCCAACCTGGCCACTAGATGGCACATGGGTTTAATTAAAGGCAACTAAGTTAGGAAAGCCTCACGCTAGACGTCACTACGCACTCGCGTAGGACTTCTAAGCGTGTATGCACAGACTTGTTACTAATTCTCCTCCTCTTATGTAATAAAGTCATTAAAATAGTAATTAACCCGACAGCTACCAGAACAGTGTTGGCGGCATTCCCTCGCTGCGGGTCCCGGCAGAGCCCGCGGGCGGGTGTCATACTCTTCAAATGCATCGGCCCGATGCCCAATTCCAGCAGACAAAAACCTAATAAATCAGTCATTCGGCCGACGCTCTAATTCTATCTAATGGAGGGTTGTTGGAGGATCGGTTGTGACCTGTAATCACCTGTAAATTCTGGTAGGTGGAAGCGCATTTCAGCTGGGAAATGGCCAGACGTCCCAGCAGAAGCTCAGGCGACGCTCTAACGACCCCCAATATCCTCCAACAGACGTCATAACTTAGACCAGACGTCTGTTGGAACCTCTGCTGGGAGAGCCGACGCCTGCTGCAATGTCTGGTGTGTGCTTCCACCGACCTGACAGATGATTCAAATAGAGCAGATCTGCCAGCAACTGCCATACGGGCGCTGTACAACGTTTTTGTCTTGTTGGTGGAAGACCCCGTTTAAAAGTAAACACTTATTCTACTACCTAAACACTTATTTTTGTTCACACTTAAACTTGTTGTCCAAAAGTGTGTAAAAATGTGTGTAAATATGTGTGTAAAAGTGTGCGGGAATTAAACGGTGTTTAGAAAATCTAGTGAGTAAAACCAAACACCATTTTTACACTGCATTATATACGTGAGTCTCTACGTGTGAATCCCGCTTACGGACAGGAGGGCCTGTACTGTTTTGACACTGCTGAAAAGTGCTTGCCATTATAAAGGCGGCCTAAATGTCTAAAGACATCATACCGTACATTCATTAATTTTACTTCGGGAGTTACTGTTAGGGAACAAAATATGGTCCCTATCTTCCAGAGGCTCCAGTAGCCTTGACTCGTAAATTCTCGTGCCCAAGGATTGGGCGTGCGATGGCTATCGGTCAGCTTGCACATTACAGAATACAGTTGGCAACATACAGGGACCATCACAAATTCTAATATGTTAAGCAGTACCTTTAAGAAAGCTTTCATATGGAACGAACTGTAACCGTTTTATCCTTACTGCCAACATTTCGGTTAAAACTGAAATACGTATTTAAGACATGTAGCGACATACCATGTGCTTGGCGTGGTCGTGTCCGTTATGGTCCATCACTAAAAAGTAATTTTGAGTATCCTTGAACGTTGGATTTATTAGCTTGATGGCAATACGAATTCCCTCCTTGGAGCCGTTCAGGATAAGTTATATCAATGTCAGTTGTGGGTGTTGGCCATTGCCTGTAGGTATTCAGAGGCAGAGCTTACGGCGGCAGGCTCACGATGGTACCAGGTTCACAGCCCTCAAGGTGAAAGTCTCTCCCTATCTCTCCGCCTCTACAGAAGGTCTCTGAATGTGTGTTCCAGGCCACTGCCCAAAACGTGTGTCCCTCCACACACCGCTGCACTCCACGCTGTCTCAACACGTAGAGGGAACACCAAAAGTGTAGTGGTCAATAGAAGCGTGACACAGTCTGCGCGTCCACTTTAACGTTGGACAGAATCGATCAGCTGAAAAAAGAATTTACATGAACATATGTTATTAAGTACAGACAAAGGTATCGATTACAATGTTGACATGTCAAGAAAGTCTGCCCGATGTGGACCTTAGTATTTTGGAGTAACCCCTGTCTTAAGTGATTTGGTCATGGTCAGCTCGGCACGCCTCCAAGAACATGAGACATCTGGCCTCTACTCCTTTCATAATACCATAGTGAACAGAACGCAGATAGTGAAGTGACTGTTTTGCAGCAAGCTTGAAGTCCATGTGAGCACTCTGACCTTTAGGCACCGTATATAGTGTGTGCAAGAAGCTCTGATAAACAAAAGCAATGACATTATTGGGCGCGGTAATGTGCGCATTTGCCACATAGTATTTCTCGGGATTCAAATAAACGCTTCTTTTCAGAGAAAAGGTGTCTTTTTTATTGGATTAACTATAAATCAAAATGATTTTGCCTTTAGCAGTATGGTTCAAAATGGACAGGATGTTGCCATTTTTAAGGTAACCAATGACCGATTTCCATTAAAAACAATAAATAATGACTGCTGGTAACCATCTACAATCTAGTTTATACATTTATTACCAACCGATTACGGAGTCTCCATAGGAAATGTATAGGGCACCTCGAATTAGCTACCCGGAGATTCTGGCATGTCAGAATCTCCTGCAGGAGATTCCAGAAAAATAGTCCTGTCCATAAAGAGGTTGAATTATTGTGTACTTCAAAATGAGTTTCTTGAATGTTCCTCCAATGCTAATTATTTGGAATCAATCATAATAATCTCATTTACCATCAGAGATCACTGTCATAACATACTTTACATGCTAAAAGTGCAGATTAATGGCGAACTATATTATTGATGTATGTACACTGAATTACTGCCAGACTTGAAGTACTGTGATGTCTTGAACTAAATGGCTTACAGAAACTTTTTAATTGCAATAGATTTGTTATCAATCTTGTAGGTGGGTAATAGATACAATAACAACTAGTTTTTTATACGAATGACCGTAATCTCCTCGTAGTTGACGACGTAATATCCTCGCTAATCGCTCGGATATTACTACGCGTCAACTACTCGGAGATTACGGCCACTCGTACACAAAACCAGTCATTGTTGTGTTTATATCTCAGTGGGATTCATCCCAGGACTTTTCCCGATACAGCAGGCTGAGACTAGCTCACCCTCATTGCAACACTTAGGACATTTACCTACAGCCACTCACACACACCAGTGTCTGGGTGGGTGGTATTCACATATGTTATCTCACCCCGCTATTTTACTCCATAGGTTTAACATTAGGAACTCGTACTTCACGGCCGTGAAGTTCATGTGCCCAATACTCAATGGCTAATTGGATGATTTCATCAATAAATAATGTTATACGGGGTGAGATGAAATTCGAAACCCACTCAATGAAAATAACTTATTCCGCACTCCACCTCGTTTGACCGTAGAGTAATTCAGACAGCTTCGCTTCGTGAATTACTCTGCAGTGGAACCAGGACCAAGCTGTTTTCATCTGGTGGGTTACCTTCTAAGGGCTGCACACACATACACCGGGTGTGTGCTATCAACATCACAAAAACATACACCCGTGTGAGGGTGTGTGCTATTAACATCACACACACATACTAAATGAGCCACACACTGTGGACTTATTCTCATTCAGCCCAGTACCACACTTCTACGATTCACCCTATAGGCCCTTTTTTATTGGCCGATAAAAACGATGTAGATTTTCTGTGTTCTCCTAAAAGCCTATTTACATTCTGCGTCAGCAGTGCTAAAGGTCCACTGGTGGTTTCTGACTGTATATCAGGGATAGCCAATGGAAATAGGTTATTAGGAGAACACAAAAATCTACACCGTTTTTGTCGGCCAATGGAAACAGGCCTTTGGATACACACTGCATGCCATGATTGACTCCCGACATACCATGATTAAAAACCCGAATCGTAGGCCTTCAGATAAGATCAACCATGTTCAATTTTTGTAGCATATCGGTGTGTATCGGAAGCCTATTTGACGGGAAATCTCTTATATGTGTGAAATACTCGACAGAAACTAATGAGATAGAATGACCTTGATAAAGACTATGTTGTAGTCGAAACGTCGGTTCATCAATAAACGCCAGAAAATCAACGTGACTGCCTCTTGGTTGTACTGTCTACCAACTTTACTGTTCATACTTCACTTACAGTTCTGCATCCTACCTTGGGATCCCTTGAGAAAGTCATACATCAAAACTACACAAGAGTCTAGTTTGAGCATACCTACATCCAACCCTGTGTCTACATTTTCAATGCTCTTGTATCCTACTTGGGATCCTAGACTCGCCATTCCAACACTGGAAACCCCTCTGAAACCCAAACGACTCACACACTACAAAAGATGGCATTATCCAACAAGCACAGCAATGTCCCCTCAGACACAACGGAAACTTAACCACCTGCCAACAACACTCCTGAAACTACAAACCGATCTACAAACCACCTAAAATAACCTAGATGTGTTTAATGACTTATTCAGTACTTAACCCCAAAATGAATAAATCTAATGACTCAAAGATTACCTCAGTGAAATAGGCAACAACAGAGTCACCTACAATCAACACCTGCAACACTACAATACCAACAATCCAGGAACCAACAGTCTGTTCAACAGACACCAACTGAGCACCATTAACAACTCACCAAGAAGGATAGATGGCAACACGACTATCAAACAAGACTGCCCCTTTGGAATATTCTACAACACCACATTAAACAACTATTTCCAACTACAACATGATGGAAATCTTATCTACGAACCATCTACAATACACTATATGTATCTAACGACTCACTTAGTACTTAACCTCAAACAAGTGAATTTAATGACTCGATGACTACCTCAGTAGAATAATCAGAGATAGAATGACCTTGATAAAGACTATGTTATAGTCGAAACGTCGGTTCATCAATAAACGCCATAAAGTCAACTTGACTGCCTCCTGGTTGTACTGTCTACCAACTCGACTAGAAAACAATGAAATTTTGGAATTAGTACATCATATGTTGACATATCATCACTGTACCTATGGTGTCATTAAGTTAGATCTAATGGTCTGAAACCAATATAGTTAGGCAAGAATTATGATTCTGACAAAGTTAGATATCTGAAATCGATTGTTTTAGTGTCTGGAAAATGAACTCTCGTGCTCCATGGAGGGTTATGTGGAAGTAGCTGTTGGTTTTTCATACATAAAGTCCATAATGTGTTTATTCGCTCTGTCTTTCTGCTCGGGTACCTGCGTGGTTACGTGTAGTATAGTTCTTGGCGATGTAGTCTACGTAGAGTTCGCAGAGCATGATTTATCATTTTTAGGCATGCTTCATCAGCAGAGAGATAAACTCTCATTTTACTCAACATATACAGCTTGTGTTAAACAGTTTGTCATACAATGCCAATATGTAGTTTGAATGTAAGATTTCTCTCCGGGGTTACAACGAGGTATTTATACAAAGGCACTAATTGTAACTTCTTGTTATTTATTTCAAAATTATTGAAATTTTTTTCGTTTGTTAGCGTTTCCCAGGCGTGCCACAAATTCTTTTCCTAAGTAGCGTTTATTACAGCAACAGGTACACCTAGGTCTCCTGAGTGAAGTTGTTTTTGTTGTTTTTTTAATTCAGAAAAAATTGGATTTAGTACAAATCATCCAAGTTAGGATCCAAACTATACATAGACGTGCTTTGGGACTCACAAAAAGTGAAGACACTCCATCATTCAGAATCAGCTATTGGCTTATCAAGCTAATAAGCAATCCCTTGAAAGTAGGGGATTCATATAGATAATCAGTAAGTAGTGTAAGTATGCAGGTCCTTTACCGGCGGTCCCCGGACTCCGCGCCCGTCCCCGGACTCCACGCCCGTCCCCGGACTCCGCGCCCGTCCCCGGACTCCGCGCCCGTCCCCGGACTCCGCGCCCGTCCCCGGCTCCGCGCCCGTCCCCGGCTCCGCGCCCGTCCCCGGCTCCGCGCCTGTCCCCGGACTCCGCGCCCGTCCCCGGCCTCCGCGCCCGTCCCCGGACTCCGCGCCCGTCCCCGGCTCCGCGCCCGTCCCCGGCTCCGCGCCCGTCCCCGGACTCCGCGCCCGTCCCCGGCTCCGCGCCCGTCCCCGGACTCCGCGCCCGTCCCCGGCTCCGCGCCCGTCCCCGGCTCCGCGCCCGTCCCCGGCTCCGCGCCCGTCCCCGGACTCCGCGCCCGTCCCCGGACTCCGCGCCCGTCCCCGGACTCCGCGCCCGTCCCCGGACTCCGCGCCCGTCCCCGGACTCCGCGCCCGTCCCCGGACACCCCAGGGAGGCTGTTCTGTGCGTCACGCCAACTAGGAGGGTTTAGTGTTCTAAGTGCTCATCCCGCACGCTATAGAGACCTCATACCCGTAGTGTTTAGCCTGGTGGCTTAGCGTTATGAGCCGTATCAATAAGGGTTTCTTACTGTGTACACCATAGTTCTCGTCTTTACTACAATATCATTACCCACCATATATAATGTCTCAGTGGGAAATGTACAGGGCGCCTGGAATTAGCTATACACGGAGATTCCGGAAAAAACGTGTCATCCGTAATGAGCTCAAATCATCATATACTTCATTCAATATATACCAGTGACCTTTATCTCCTGGTAGTTGAAGACGTGATATTGCCGCTGTCGCTCGGATATCACTACGCATCAACTACCTGGAGATAATGACCACTCATGCACAAAACTAGCCATTATTGTGTTCATGTATATTATCGAAAGTTTAAAAAGATCAAAAATACTGGGATCCGGAAACATGGACACCACAGGTGGATCCCTTAGTAAGTACAGGGCGGATAGGGAGTGTTAAGGTAAGCTTGTGACTTGCTGTCTTCCTGGAATCTTGCTGCCACTCTTCTTTTTTTCTATTGATCAAATTTGCATTCGACTATGCATTCGTCGCTCTTCCACGCAAGTCCAAATAACATGTAACATAACAATGATATTTTACATAAGTTGTCCTCTACTTATACAAGTACATAGTGGTGGTCGTTACTCTTTAAAAATTTGCCGTTAAAGTGACCTATAAGTAACGATGCATACAAGCAGAGATGCAACCAGAACGTCGCCCGTTTGTATTTTTTGCCTTTACCACTACTTAATGATTTATATAGTATATCCGTAATTACTTATATAGAGATATTTACAGTGTGCAGATTGCATGTCCTCGTACAGTCTGACCCTTCCCGTGCTAACTTAATTTGAGATAAAACATGGGCTTAATCCATACTTATACAGACCAGCTAAGTGACTTTAACCACGGATGGATGATAGGTCCGTGCTTTAAAGCTGTTATTATTAAGTAATCACTCTTAACGATACTTTAGGCAGATATAAGGCCGCCCCTCACACAGTGAGAGGGCAGACCTGAGTGTAGAGCGGTCAGCGCACCCTCACACAACCTTGTTTACTGTACCAACAGTCAGTTGTCTTTACGGGAGCGGTGATACACAGCTTGACACAGTTATAATTCAAAGTGACTGTTAATTGTCACGACGAGAAGAGAGTAAGCGAATTATTCTATAATAGGCAAGGAAGGCACATCAGGAGATATCAATCTAGGGCTTTTAACCAAAACGAAATCTTCGACTACAGACTTGCCATGCATATGTCATTAGTTGTAGTGGGCATTAGTTTGTCTATTAGAACCAAAAGATTCACATGCCTTGAAAATAAAATATAAAAATTTATCCGGATTTGACTGATATGAAATAAAATGATTTGAACAATGAGCTTTTAACCAAAACGAAATCTTCGACTACAGACTTGTCATGCATATGTCATTAGTTGTAGTGGGCATTAGTTTGTCTATTAGAACCAAAAGATTCACATGCCTTGAAAATAAAATATAAAAATTCATCCGGATTTGACTGATATGAAATAAAATGATTTGAACAATGAGATTTTAATAAATTATCCTTACATTTACAGATGAGGTGTGACTGATAAAAGAAATATCGACTACAGTTGAGTGCAATAAAATAAGAAATTGATTTCATATTTATTCATCAGTCATATCATCATCATTTAATTGTCTTCAACTATGCTACGTGTACATCTGTACAACGTGGAGAAATTGCTGGGAGATGGATGTGGACAGATGTATTGTCGTCTACCCTGTGAAATGTGTTAATTATCTAATTCTCAAGACAGCAGTATTCACCACACCAAGGAGCGCAGGTAAACCTGCCCAGTGAGCTACTCACCAAACAGGGCAGACAGAAGTATTCAACACACCAAGGAGCACAGGTAAACCTGCCCAGTGAGCTACTCACCAAACAGGGCAGACAGAAGTATTCAACACACCAAGGAGCACAGGTAAACCTGCCCAGTGAGCTACTCACCAAACAGGGCAGACAGAAGTATTCAACACACCAAGGAGCACAGGTAAACCTGCCCAGTGAGCTACTCACCAAACAGGGCAGACAGAAGTATTCAACACACCAAGGAGCACAGGTAAACCTGCCCAGTGAGCTACTCACCAAACAGGGCAGACAGAAGTATTCAACACACCAAGGAGCACAGGTAAACCTGCCCAGTGAGCTACTCACCAAACAGGGCAGACAGAAGTATTCAACACACCAAGGAACACAGGTAAACCTGCCCAGTGAGCTACTCACCAAACAGGGCAGACAGAAGTATTCAACACACCAAGGAGCACAGGTAAACCTGCCCAGTGAGCTACTCAAGACAGAAGTATTCAACACACCAAGGAGCACAGGTAAACCTGCCCAGTGAGCTACTCACCAAACAGGGCAGACAGAAGTATTCAACACACCAAGGAGCACAGGTAAACCTGCCCAGTGAGCTACTCACCAAACAGGGCAGACAGAAGTATTCAACACACCAAGGAGCACAGGTAAACCTGCCCAGTGAGCTACTCACCAAACAGGGCAGACAGAAGTATTCAACACACCAAGGAGCACAGGTAAACCTGCCCAGTGAGCTACTCACCAAACAGGGCAGACAGAAGTATTCTTGGGGGGACCGTTGCTCAATCCGATATCAATCAGCTCCAGTTGAGGGAAGTGATCGCGCTTCCCTTTTCCCGCATCCTTTGGGATAGGCAGTCTGACCACGTGAAACAGTGTACGGCCCACCATATTAAAAACCTCCCTGCCTGTCTTCAGTCGAAGTTATGTCGCACAGACAGGCATGATAGCTCTCTGATAGTTCTCTGCGACATCTTCCTGATCATCCATGTCATATTGATCAACCATATCACATACATTTTGGTGCTTGGTATCATAAGGCTTCACTTAATGAAATAACAATAAGTTTGATAGACAAACAGGACAAACATCAAGTATTATGGTCATGAATGAATATACCATTGATAATAGATCCTCAGAGAGTAATAATCCTGATGTT